>CM077824.1:26099038-26620033 GCA_039720395.1 Liquidambar formosana | reverse complement strand
TATCCTACCCACCAGGAAAAAGCCTCTCCTCAATTCGACTCCAATTTTTGAAGCCCAGGGGCTAGGAACGAGCACGATGCCCGAAAACCCTAAATTGAACCCCTAACACAGTACTAGGTGGTTCAATCTCCAACAATCTTTGATCCCATGGTCAATTCCATCGTAGGATCTTCAATTCAATATCCTTAGAGTGGTCTAGGACCATTTTATTGGAAATCAGAAGGCACAAACCCTTCGATCCCCAATTTCCCCCGAATTGAACCCTTAACACAGCACTAGGTGGTTCAATCCCCAATAATCTTTGATCCAATGGTCAATTCCACCGTAGGATCTTCAATTCAATATCCCTAGAGCGGTCTAGGACCATTTGATTGGGAATCAGAAGGCACGAGCCCTCCGATCCCCAATTTCCCCCAAATTAAACCCTTAATTCAGCACTAAGTGGTTCAATCCCCAACAATCTTTGATCCAATGGTCAATTCAGCTGTAGGATCTTCAATTCAACATCCCTAGAGCGTTCTAGGACCATTTGATTGGGAATCAAAAGGCACGAGCCCTCCAATCCCCAATTTTCCCCAAATTGAGCCCCTGACATAGCACTAGGTGGTTCAATCCCCAACAATCTTTGATCCAACAGTCAATTACACCATAGGATCTTTAATTCAATATCTCTAGAGCATTCTAGGACCATTTGATTTGGAATCAAAAGGCACGAGCCCTACGATCCCCAATTCACCCCGAATCGAATCCCTAAATCGACACTAGATGGTTCTATCTCCAACAATCTTTGATCTCACGGTCAATTCCATTGTAGGATCTTCAATTCAATATCCCTAAAGTGGTTTAGGACCATTTGATTGGGAATAAGAAGGCACGAGCTCTCCGATCCCCAATTTCCCCCAAATTAAACCCCTAACATAGCATTAGGAGGTTCAATTTCCGACAATCCTTGATCCGACGGCCAATTTAACCGTAGGATCTTCAATTCAATATCCCTAGAGCGATCTAGGACCATTTGATTAGGAATCAGAAGGCATGAGCCCTCCGATCTCCAATTTCCCCCAAATTGAACCCCTAATTCAGCACTAGGTGGTTCAATCCCCAACAATCTTTGATCCAATGGTCAATTCAACCATAGGATCTTCAATTCAATATCCCTAGAGCGGTATAGGACCATTTGATTGGGAATCAGAAGGCACGAGCCCTCCGATCCCCAAATCGCCCAAAACCGAACCCCTAATGCAACTTTAGGTGGTTTAATTCCTCACAATTTCTCATCCAATGGTCAAACCGACCGTTGGATCTTCAATCCAACCCCAAGATCAAACGGGACCATTGATCAAGATCGAGCCTCATTCGCTCACGATCAACAAAACCCTAATGACGGAGCCCTACGAGCATCATACTCGCATCCGGGCCATTCAATTCCACCCTAGAGAGTGCACACTCCACTCTTTGGTCCCAAACCAAGTTTGGAGACCCAAAGTTTCAATCCCCATTCAAGATCAAGGGTCAGATTTCACCCGATCATCGATCGAACGCGATCGTGTGATGGTACAGTCCCACAGTAGGATGGACCACTACCATAGGCCCACACAGCGGCCCCACACCTTCTAGAAGGGCACACTGCCCTAGAACACAAGTTCCCATGTGTGATGATGAGAAATCATCACAAATGTGGGATAACTGTGCCCATGCTGGCCAAACTAGCGTGGAGATCTTGCTTTCGGCTCTGCAGTATCCTGTAGCCCCCCTGTAGCCGAAATCCAACTGCTTGATGGGACATGAGTCCACGCTAGCCATGCCAGCGTTACCCACGCCTGCCATGCCAGCATGGTTAAGGCAGCATGCCCTTTTGCCACTTTTGGACCATTTCACCCTCATCAAATGAGGTAATTCCTTCATCAAATAGAGCCTAAATGCCCTCCACGTTCCATGTGACCAAAATGCCCCTCCAAATGACCATTTTACCCCTAAAAGTCCATATTTTCCTATAAATAGCCCACATTTCATCCATTAAAGGGACACAATCCAATCTCTAAGCCAACTCCCCTCATCCTATCTCTTATACACACAAACACCCAACCTAAATCCCATACATCCATCCTCCATCTTTGCTTAAAATCCTTATCCTTTGAAACACCCATCCATATACATACACAAATCCCCCCCTAATCTCACTTTTGATCCAATTAAATCTCATCCTCCACAAAGAACCTACCATATATTCCCTCAAAACCCTCTCACACAAATTTAGGGGGCTGTTCTTGAAGGAAAATCCAAGGGTTGGACCATCCAAGTTCCATTTGGATCGCATAAAAGAGACATAAATTCTGCTGCAGTTTTACTACAGAAAGACTGTCAATTTCGTGTCTGCTAAGTGGCAATTTCAATTCTGCTGACTGGTAACTCCACTGTTACCACACTTTCCTTCCCTATTTCGCTCCACCACTTTTCAAGCACACTTGGAATCATCAAAGGAGCATCTCAAAGAAGGATTTCCAACTTAGGAGAGGAGCATTCAAGCCCAACTTGTTCAAAGCTAATGTGAAATCACCTACACTAGGTGAGCTTCCTTTTTTTAAATTCATTCCTAAGCTTTTTAGTTTAATTTCCTATTAAGCTTACCATTATTCTTGCAGCCTTAATATGTGATTGTCACCCTCCCTACCTTGACCCGAGTACATACTTGGGTCTCCTAACACGTGTCGTGAAGGGATTAACCTTTGTATGGTGGGTTAAAGGCAGGGAGACCCTAAACCACCCAATGCTTGCAAACCATTCCAATAGGTTGCTAGCACCCATTTTCATTTTCTTTTATTGCATGTGAGTTTGCATATATGATGTGTGAAATGGAAATTTAAGCATGTCAAAAGGTTGAGATGATGTTTAAACAAAATCAAATTTGACAAGGTTAGATTCATACATGCATGCATATTGTTTATACTAATCTCTTCTTGTTTCATTGTTAATAATCATAACCAACTTGAACATAAAACCCCTTTTGCTACGGAGCTTAAACGGACTTAATTGAATATCCCCATGCTTGGATAAAACTTGCTAACATACTAACCGCGGCTATGGCTCCTACACGCTCATGATATGAGACGCAATAGATTTCTTTTCTTTTTTTTCTCTTCTTCTTTTATTTTGAGATTGAATCCTTCGGGTTGTGGTCGTTGTGACTCTTGCCCCTAAAAATTCTAACTATTTACTTTTGAGGTTGAATCCTCCAGGTTGTGGTCGTTGCGATTCTTGCCCCTAAAAATTCCAACTATTTATTTACTGCTTTATTTACCGCTTTATTTAGAGGCTATGGCTTTTCGCTACCCTCCGGGTTGTGGTCGTTGCGACCTTTTGCCTCAATACTTGAGCACTTTTCATTTTGTGGTCACTTGACCCTTTTTACTTCTTGTACATATACTTGCGCTTTTCAAAGCAATAAACATCGCATTCATGAATTCCAAACCTTGCCAAGGTTGATTATGTTTATATACATCTTTTGACATTTTCGATGTGCTTATCTTAAAATTTCATGCTATGTTGATATTTCAATTCTATTCCCATGTGAATAAAGTTCAACTAAAGACTTGAGATAATCTATCATGCTATGGATAGTTTACAGCATCAAATGCTTGAAAACTCATCCATAGCATAATAGCTTATTGCCATCAAATGGACTTGATCAATCGACCCGCCAGATTCCAATGAATCACCCAACCCCGAGTTCAGGAACTCTTGCGTGTCCCTATGTCACGCAGTAAAATCTCAATCCTTAGGAGATTTAGTTGATTACACTTTTATTCAATTAATTCAAGTGCGCACTAAGTTTGGATGAAATCCCTCCCAAAACCATCTTTAAGCTCCAAGAGCTCTAAGTACTTTTTTAAAAGGTCTTCTAAAGTTGAAAGTGATTCTTTATATCCCTAAATCCTTATTGAAGGATTCATACCTACATAGGACCATTGTCCTCAAATCACCTTTTAGCAACATTACCATCTTTATCAAATAAGGATTTTTGATCCATAAAGGACCATTTGCCAACAAGCAAACTGTCGACGCGTGTATTGTTTTCAATTGACGAGTTCATTCCAAAAATGAATTAAACAAATTCTTTTCATTAAAGAGGCGCGTGCTCTCCTTTTTAAAACAAAAAAGGGCTTTATCTTCCTCAAATCAATTCTTCAAAACTATCACTCCGTGTAGGATTTCCCTTCTACTATGGATTGAGAAATCATAAAGTTTTGCTTTTACTTTGTTTAAACAAAATTCATTTACACTTCAAAAGTGTTCTTTCCTCGATTAAACACATTTACTTCCTTCAAAAGGAATCCCTGTCTTCAAAAGGCAATCTTTTCCCTTCAAAAGGGAACATCCTCTTCATTTCAATAGCTTTCAAAAAGCATCCTTTTTCTTTACCCATTCCTCGACTTCAAAAGTTTCGAGCTTTCTCTGGATCCCAAAAGAGATCCGCACTTGACATTAATTCTTTAAAAATAGATTCACATAATTTCCATTTCCATCCTTTCATAAAGGATTGATTTTACCACTGCAAGATAGGGATGTTCTAGAGTTGATCAATTTGACCTAAGATACCCAAGAGAAGGAAGGCGAATTTGTGATCCTTTCAAAACAATTTTCATTCACAACCTTAAGGCATACTCTCTCAAAAACCAACACTTTCAAAAATACTTTGTTCTAATACCTTTAAGGATCTCTTTTCAAATAACAAATTCACCACCCTTCAAAAGGGTATTCTATGTCAAATCATTTGTAGAGAAAATCAATAATATCAAATGGGATTTTAATCAGAAACATCATTGAAATCAGGAACCGTTAGATTCCAACGGGCGATGTGGGGCGCCTCATACCTTCTCCACTAGTAACCAAACCCCCTTACCCTCAATCTTTAGTCTCACAGACCACTAGGAGTCAATCAATTTTCAAGTGGACCTCAAATGGACCCGTTTGATGATACGACCTCAGATGGACTTATTTTGGGATCTCAGATGACCCTACTTTCTAATCAACCATAGGATGCCTAGTCACATCCTCAAACCCCCTGATTGGTGGCAACTCTATAGCCTTGATAATTCTAGATATGCTCGCATGCCTAGGACAGTCAAAGCGCCCTTGAACTGAATCCATCTTACTCAACACCACCCACCAAAATGGATGCCTCGGGGTCATCCCAAACTTAGGAAGGGAAAACATCCCATCCCTCTTTTGGGGTAGCAACACTTTTGAAATAAAAACTTATATTTCAACTACAAAACCTTTGCAACTTATTCATATGGACTTATTTGGACCTATTGCTATTACAAGCCTTGGAGGGAAGCACTATGCATTTGTAATTGTTGATGACTACTCTAGATATACATGGGTGTTCTTCCTTGCACATAAAGATGAGACTCATGCTACATTTGTTACATATTGTAAAAGAGTCCAAAATGAGAAAGGCTATACCATTACACATGTTAGGAGTGATAGGGGGAGTGAATTTGTCAATAAGGATATTATACAATATTATGATGAGAATGGCGTTGGTCACAATTTCTCCACTCCTAGAACTCCTCAACAAAATGGTGTGGTTGAAAGAAATAATAGAACACTTGAAGAAATGTCTAGAACCATGCTTAATGAACATTCTTTACCTTAATATTTTTGGGCCGAGGCCGTTAACACTTCATGTTATGTAATGAATAGAGTGTTATAAAGATCTAAATTTGGTAAGACTCTTTATGAATTATGGAATGATAAGAAACCTAACATAGGATACTTTAAAGTCTTTGGTTGCAAATGCTTCATATTGAATGATAAAGATAAGCTTTCTAAATTCGATTCTAAATCCGATGAAGGTGTGTTTCTTTGTTATTCCATGAAGAGTAAAGCATATAGGGTGTTTAATAAGAGAACATTAATTGTTCAAGAATCAATGCATGTTGTATTTGATGAAACTAACCCTCTTGCCACAAAGAGAAATGTGGATGATGATAATAATTTAGGTACAAGCTTACAAGAACAAGTTGAGAACTTGAACCTAAATGACAAACAAGGTCCACAAGACAAAGGAAGAAGATGAGGTCATTGACGAAAAGAAATTAGAAGAAGAAGTTGAAGTTGAAAATACTCCACTTCATCCTGATGTCACCAAGACTTAGAAATTTGTGAGGAATCATCCTAAAGATCAAATCTTAGGTGAACCCTCACGTAGGATAAGAACTCGTTCTTCCATGAGAAATATATGTGATCATCTTGCATTCTTATCTCAAATTGAACCTAAAAACATTAATAAGGCCAAAAATGATGAATCATGGGTCCTTGCTATGCAAGAAGAACTTAACCAATTTGAAAGGAATGAGGTTTGGACCTTGGTTCCTAGACCACATGACTATGGTGTAATTAGAACTAAATGGGCGTTTAGGAACAAAAAGGATGAATCCAAAGTTGTTACTAGAAATAAGGCTCGACTTGTAGCCCAAGGTTATAATCAACAAGAAGGCATAGATTATGATGAAACCTATGCTCTGGTAGCAAGACTTGAGGCCATAAGAATGTTACTTGCATATACATGTCATAAGGATTTCAAACTATTTCAAATAGATGTCAAGAGTAGATTTTTAAATGGTTTCATAAAAGAGGAAGTTTATGTTGAACAACCTCCTGGTTTTGAAAGTCACGAATTTCAAAATCATGTTTTTAAACTAAGCAAAGATTTATATGGTTTGAAACAAGCTCCTTGAGCTTAGTATGAAAGACTTAGTGGATTTTTACTCAAAAATGGTTTTAAAAGAGGAAAACTTGACACCACACTTTTCATTAAAACCATTGATAATGATATGCTTCTAATTCAAATTTATGTTAATGATATTATCTTTGGATCCACTAATGAGAATCTTTGCAAGGAGTTTTCTAAGATCATACAGGAGGAATTTGAGATGAGCATGATAGGAGAGTTGGCATTCTTTCTTGGACTTCAAATTAAACAAACAAAGGAAGGAACCTTCATCAATCAATCCAAATATGTCAAAGATTTACTCAAAAAATATGGATTGGAAGATGGAAGAGAGTTTTCTACTCCAATAACCACTTCTATCGAAATTGACAAGGATGAAAAGGATAAAAGTGTTAATAAAAAAAAGTATAGAGGTATGATTGGTAGTTTACTTTATTTAACTGCAAGTAGACCCGATATCATGTTTAGTGTTTGCTTATGTGCTAGATTTCAGTCATGTCCAAAAGAATCTCACATGCTTGCCGTTAAATGTATTTTTAAATATTTAAGTGGCATAATTAACCTTGGCTTATGGTTTCTTAAGTTTACATCATTTGATATGATAAACTATTCCGATGCGGACTTTGTCGGGGGCAAAGATAACCGCAAGAGCACTAGTGGGACTTGCCATTTCCTAAGACATTCACTAGTATCTTGGTTTAGTAAGAAACAAACATCGGTTGCACTCTCAACCACTAAAGCCAAGTACATTGCGGCCTGTAGTTGTTGTGCACAAGTGTTGTACATGAAACAACAACTTGAGGACTATGGACTTCACTTTGATCATATTCCTATTAAATGTGACAATACTAGCGCTATAAACTTGACCAAGAACCCCATACAACACTCACGGAGTAAGCACATTGAGATTAAACATCATTTCATTCGTGTTTATGTCCAAAGAGGTGATATTGAAATTGATTTCATAGGTACCGACCATCAATTGGCTTATATCTTTACAAAACCCCTTCAAGAAGATCATTTTAACTTCATTAAAAGAGAACTTGGCATGTGTTTAATGTATGATGTAGTGAATTAATGCATAACTACAACTTTTTATTCATAATTTACATGTATCTTGATAATTTCATGTATTTCATACTTTATGAATTGTATTTTCTTTAAAATATTTGCTTAAACTGAATTACCAAATGATTCAGTCGACTGAAAAGTCAATTAAGTCGACTAAATGGGCAATTCAGTCGACTGAATTGGCATTTCGGTCAACTGAATCAAGCTCTGCCTCTACTAAAACCTACTAGGTAATTCAGTCGACTGAATTGTCATTTCAATCGACTGAAAGAGCAAATCAGTCGACTGAAATGGCTTTTCAGTGAACTGATTTAGGCAGTAGCTTAAGCCTTCTTTCACAGAAAATTCAGTAAACTGAATGGGCAAATCAGTCGACTAAATCTGCGATTTTATAAATATAACCCACGGTTGTTCATTTCAAATCACACCCCTTCCCGCGACGGTTTCACTTCTCTCTCTCTCAAACCTTCCAAACCCTAACAAAAATGGCTCCCAAAACCAAGAATCCCTCAAAATGCCCTCTTACGGGTGATGATTTGTCACGAAACCTCCGTTCTAAGGTTTAAAACCCTCCACCACCGCCTCCTCCTATGCAACCACCCGTGGAGCAACAACCTAAAGAGGATCAAGGTGGGGATTTTGTTTCTCTGGACGCCCAGGGAAAGTATGATGAGGATTTCAGTTGCTGCACCGTCGTCTTCGATAAATATGCCCCTCTGGATTTCTTTGGAGAGCATTTTGTTCTTATTGCAAATTATTTCCGTTTATTGGGTTGGGACTCTTTCGTTTTCATGAAGAAACCTATGTATTCCTATCTTGTTCGAATTTTCTACACTAATCTTGATTTTCTTAACCATCACATCCCTTGGTCTCAAGTCAGTGGAAAAACCATTTCTATGGACCAAAATCTTCTTGCACAAATCCTTCTTCTTCCTCGTGGTCAACATCAAATTCTTGTGACCAATGAGTGGACTCGCTTTGAGGGATATGATATTGTCCAAACCCTTAACCAGATTTGTGGTAGAGATGACATTACTGAGCATTTCAAGCCAAAAGCCAAAGAACTCACCCTCTATGTATGTCTAATCCACCACATGATTACCTATAACATCCTTCCAAGGAGTGGAGGACATAACCATGTTTCATACTTTGACATTTTTCTCATATGCTGTATTATGAACACGATTCCCATTGATTTACCTTTTGTTATTTTCCATCATATCGTGGAATGTCAAAAGAAGAAAGTGGCTAGTCTCTCCTACGGCTTCGCTTTGACTCGTGTTTTTGAGCATTTCAATATTCCTCTTGACGAGGAAGCTGTAGTCGCCATTTCTCACAAAAACACTTACTTTGATATGACCCCTAAACAAATGCACTATAAGTTTACTTCTCAGGGTTGGGTTCCCAAAGATGATCCAGATGAGGTGACCAATGAGGAACAGGAGGCTTTTGAACCTATTCCTCCTAGTAAAAGAGATCAGTAGCCTGAGGAGTATGGTGAGCATGGCATGGATGTTGAGCCTCCACAGCCACCTCCTGAGTTTGAGCCTCCTCCTTTTGAGCCTCCACAGCAACCACAGCAGTAGCCCACTATCTCTCCTGTTGGCATACAGACCATCTTGACCGCTATTCAGGGCTTACAGGTATCCATTGATGGTGTTGGCACCCATCTATCAACTCTTGAGAACCGTCAGACACAGATCGAAAATGACATGGACACCTTGAAGTGCTATGGTGATATCTTTACTTCTCAAGTGGACCAGCGTCTTGCCAAGACAGAGACTGACATGCGCACTGTGCGCAACTCATTGAAAGCCATAGAGCATTATGCCCGCCGCAATGCACCTCCTCCTCTCCCGCCTCCAACACCTTCGGCACCTGAGGATTCGGACGTTCCTGCACTTCCTGAGCATATTGATTTAGATCCTTAGCCTTTTTGTCTGATGACAAAAGGGGTAGATGTTTTGGTTGATGTATTTTGGACACAATTGACTTATTTTGTCACATTTACTTTTTTAGTTTAATATAGCTTATCTAACTCTTACTTATGACTCTTTTGGAAATGTATTAGAACTATAGTTTATATACAGTTTATTTCCTTTACAATGCTCCTGTGCCTTTGTATTATTGCTTTATATTTCATCTATGCATATTGTGAGGGGGAGCTTGCTCCATATAATTGTGTATTTTATATCCTTATCTGTTTTATACATCAATAGTTTGTCATCATCAAAAAGGGGGAGATTATTGGCCCTAAGGTTATATGACCAAAGGCATATCTGAGATTTTGATAATAATAAAGGATCGATGTTCGTACTAATGATTGGATGTCAGATATTAATCAAAGCTAGGTACTCAAGTATATGGATCCAAATAAAGCACAAAGATATATCCATACCATGGAACTCGAAGCACATACTTAAAATATCAAGGACAATCAAGCATAAGAGTATACGAGCATAGAAAGCATGCAAAAGACCTACAAACACTCAAGACCAAGCTAGCATCATTAATGAAGATACTTGAATAGCTATGAGTGAGGTTTTAGATTTTTAATGTACTTAATTGCTCATATAATCGCTTTATGGACCTAAATGGACCTTAGGACCCTTGGGTAAATTGATCTCATCAATTGGATAAGGCCTAAGTTGATTTTATTGGACCCAATTGAACAAAACTTTTGATAAATCACTTTATTATGCTCACTACCCATTTTAATCGACTCAATAGCACTTTTAGTCGACTTAAATGTATATTCAGTCGACTCATTCTCCATTTCAGTCGACTTATTTGACCAGAAGAGGTCCCCTGTTCTGTCTTCTAATTCTACCTAAATTAGTCGACTGAATTCTCATTTCAGTTGACTGATTTGCGATCTCAGAACTCCAACGGCTAGTTTTTGAAAGGTCATTGAGGCATTAAATGCCACCAAATGGATCTTTCCTAGCATTTATTGCACCAAACGGTCATATTACTCATATTGCCTATATAACCAATGATTCAAATGCATTTATGATTACCAATACAAGAGTATTCATTGTTTTCAATCTTCTAACCCTAAATTCATTAAGAGCATTCATTGAGCAATCAATTAGAAGAGAGCTGAGCTATTAATCTCTGTGTTATTCACTTTTGAAGAGAGTTTTCTTTGTATACAATTTTATCTCTACAAACTTGTAATCAAGGGTTGGTGATAACCCCATTCTTAGCACTTGAGGAAGTATAGTTGAGCAAGTGTTAGTTGAAGACACTTGATTTGTAAAGATTTGCTGCTCCACCTTAAAGGAGAGCGATAGTGGATTGAGAAACCCTCAAGCGAGCTCTTGAGGCAAGGACGTAGGTGGGAAGGCCAAACCTCGTTAAATCTTGTGTTTGCATTCTCTATATCTCATTCTCTTTATTGCTTATTATTGAAATATCTCTGATTTGCAATAATTTATATTTTAGTTTGTAATCACCTTTTAATTGGCCATAAACCCTATTCACCCCCCTATAGGGTTGTATACTTGGGACAACAACATTTATATGCAACAGGACAATATACAGACATATTCATCACATAATATTAGTACAACATGTAATTGAATTCAATAGGCCTGTAAACTAAAATAAAGATTCATAATAACAAATAGGCTTATAAGCCTCATGAGAATCACATATTCCAAATGAACGAATTCAATTTCAAAGATTTTAAACCAAAGTTTGATACATTAATATAGTTCTTATTAAAAACCAGATTCTTTCCAGGCAAGTGTAACACTAGGTAATATGTAAATAAAAAATTTCGTAAAGAGAAATAATTGTTCAATCTTCTATAGAATAGAAATATTCAAAATTTTAACAATTTGAATTCATCAATTTCAGCAACTTTCAAAGATTAAAGGAAATTTTAAAATATCAAGAGTTTAAGCAAATATATATCAAACATTGTACTAGACATGATATGATCAACTATGTACTACATGATTCTAAATATAACATATACGAATGAAAAATAAATTATAATAACAGTAACAACAACAACAACAACAACAATAATATCAATCCATATCCCAACCACCAATAAATTTGTGTCTACTTAATCTTGTTCTCTCCTTTATTGATAAATTTCAACGCCATAAGCATATCAATACTCATAAGCCATAACAATGAAGTATTGCCAAAACAGAACATTACTATCAGAAAGAATTTTATAACAATCACATGTTTTAACAATTGCTATGCATTATTCTATTCCCATAAAAATATACAGTGGGAGATGGTTCTAACATTCTCATTAATATATTTGTATGGATGCAAAAATGAACATTTGAATAGAATAAATAACTCATATAAGTTATAAGGTTCTAAATATGTCTCTTCTGCATTTCTTTTACCCTCATTTTTATTTTATTCAATTTCAATAGAAGGCTAATAGATGTTAATCAAGGATATTAGCAGACTAGTGTAACATTAGCAAATAAAACATATATTTTCCTCTAAAAGTTAACTTAATAACTATAATAAAAATATCGTCTAACAGGATTTCAATTTAGAGAAATCAGAACTAACAAAATTGAAGAAAATTTGGAAAGCTTTTATACTACAAAGACAAATAACACAAGTCAAAAACACACCCAACTATTAAATGTAGATTGGCCCAAAGTCCTATTGTAATACTGTATGATCCTCACATATCAACTGGGACCATAATAATCTAGAACTTTATAAAGTATAAAAATTGAAAATCTTCTCAATTATCACTATTTTCAGCCAATCTTTAAATTAAACACAATCCAAAATTCTACATAGCTTTGGAGAATCTCACGTATTCAACCAATGCATTAGTTCAATAAACCATCTCACTTTCTTCTGCAAATGCAATACATGAATTATTTTTCATGGTCCAAATGTAAAACCTTAATTAGACAAGACCAATAACACATGAAGAATTTTATAAAGCTTTCAATAAAAGAAATTAGTTTAATTTTGCGGTATAATAAAAATTATATCATTAACATAAATGATTTATATATTGCGTACTGTGAAATAAATAAAAATAAAGGTAAAACAATAAATTAAAACTGTTTCAGCTTTAAATAGCTAAACGTCTAAAAGAAAAGCAACAGTCATACGCACAAGGGTTCAGGCATTCAGCCATCATGTAATAAATGCCATGAATAAAATAATGAAAATTATTATATTTAATGAATTGCATGCAATAAATAAAATAACTGTCCTAATTTAAAATGGGAGACAAATAGGTCTTAGGGAAGACTAATCACGGCTATATGCAAGAAACACATCCCCACCTTTAGTGTCAACCAACAAAAAGAACCCCAAAGGCCAAATTTCTTAGTGGCCCATATCAAATATGCAGCCATCTAAATACCCGCTGGTCACAAGCTCATGTTAGGCTATTCAAATTTTAACTGATGGGAGTTATAGTATTATACTTGACTGTCTCATGATGATAATGTATGGAAGCTACATGTAACCTATGCATAAACATTTCTGACCATTTTGGAGAATAGGAATTATAGAACATGAGCCAGATAACATACTATCCTATTATAATAAAATATCATATAGAGGTAAGGAATTTTAAACCCAACGCACTATATAATTAATATGGTTCCTAGGAAGACAAAAACATGTAAAATAGAGAAGAGCATTTATCTGTAACAACATTGAAAAATACCATGATATAATGTACCAGAGCAAACATGGTAAAAGACACTCGCAAAACATTAATTTCATATGATAAAACTATTTTCCAATCATAAACATAATTTCTTACAAATTAATTATATGTTCATACAATTTCCAGAATGTATAAATTTCAACTAAAAAAATAAATTTTCTTAAATCATGTTTTAACCGATGAACTTTTCATATAAATACATAGTATCAACATAATAGGATGCTAATTCAACTTTCAATCAAAAATACTTTCTTTGATTAACCCTAACATACATTTAATTAATCAACATGAAGGAAAAATCTATTACTGGAATAGAGAGAAAATAAGTATCGATCAAATGAGTGGTCCTAACCATGGATTGATGAATGACTTTCAATCTATTACAGAAGAGACTCACGTAGCACATACAAAAATTTGAGCATTCAACTCAGATGCTAGGCCAACAATAAACTTGATCATAAGGATATATAGATTCTCACCACCATACTAGTTCAGTAATCTCCATGTATTGTCTAGCAAATATGTATATGAATATAATTAAAAGCAAGTATATATATTTACAAAACAAAATCAAATATAACAAGAGAGGATAGTTCCTTTAGATTGTTGGGGATATTCGTGGATTTTGTATAATACGATTGACACATAATCTTTATTAAGATTAAACATGAATATAATTTATAACACAAATTAAAAATCACAATTACAATGAAATTGAACATGGATAAATAAAATAATATTCGCAATTTGAATTAACAAAAATCAACACAAGAAATATATGTATTAAAATAAAATAGAGTAAGAAGAGTTGGCCTGTGGGAAGGCATGTGAGATCACGCTGTCCTAAAGGAACTATCGCCTCCCTACGTACAGGTGCTGACGGACGATAGTACCTCCAAGATACAACCCCAAAGCTCGCAGCTCCCTCTTCTATGGGTATGTCCACAAGAAGAGTATGGTGAACCCATCCATGATTAGTTGCCCGTAAATACATTATATAAAATAACTCAATAAAACTCTTAGAAAAATATAGTGGAAAATGATTGAGAAGATAATAAAATCAATCTTTGTTCATGTAGAGAAGCCCACAATTTAAAATAGTAAAATGCTGAAATTGGTTTGGGCTAATAAAGGCCCAAAATAAATATCATACTAATTCTTATAACAGCCCAATTAATAACATGAAATAAAAGCCCAACGGCTAGTAACGGAGAGTCATAAATGATAGAAATTAAAACCCAATAATCAATGAAATAAAAATCATAAAATCAACCCATAAAGCCACGTGTGCGCCACGTCACATCTCTCAGGTGCCATATCACGACACGGCCGGTCGGTTTGGGTCGAGGCAGGCACATATGTGCGCACACGTGTGATCCGAAGTTTTGAAACTTTAAAGGAAATCACATATTTTCTAACAATAGGTGATGGATATTGCGAGTTTTTAATTTCAACTTCCAAAGAACTTACATTATAAATAGGAGCAAAGAGGCTTATGTTCCAAGACAACCTCCATAACGAAGTTTTATGATCTAGAATTGCTGTCATGATTGCTGCCTGAAAGGTCCCTATTAAGCATGTTAATGAGGTAAGAGAGAACGGTGCTGGATACTTCTTAATTGTTGTAGTCTGCATCAATTATATAAGCATGTCAATTAATTTTTCAAAAAAAATAATAAATAAATAAATTTCCAGAACGTCCAAGACATCCTAGAAAGTCACACATGCCTCAAACGTCCATGAAAGTCACACGGCTCTCTAATCCTGAGATCATTTCTGGGACGTCTCTTATATATGTAATGTATGCATCTATGAAATCGATCATTTATATATATAAATTAATGATTAGATGCGGACCATCTAAGTCCATGAAAGTCACACATGGTTCCCCGTCTTGCGATCATTTCTGGGACATCAAGGATATGTAAACCTGATCAATATCTTTTAACTCTTATATTTCTCAATATCTTTTTATAGGAATAACATCTCGACAATCAAATGATTGGATTATATACTCTACTCATCTCTATCATGCATACCAAATTTCTAGTTAATTGGATATTGAGAAACATTTTATCAATAAACTTACATATCTTTTACAAATAAATAATTAATTTGAGGCACTTTATGGATGACATAACCCTTAATTTTCGATTAACTTGAAATTTAGCATACATGTATAAGTATAGAATGTGTATATGTACCTATAACTTTTGGTGATTAGAGAAATTTGACACCGGTCTAGACACTTACCCACACTAAAACTCATACCCCCTTTTTTATTTATTTATTTATATATAACAAGGATGTCAAAGGCTTTAGCCTGACTAATCCCCTTGTTTCAGATGCACCTCGCAATTATCAAGACCATTCAAGTCTTGGGAGTAGCTCTGAAGGGGATCAATGCTTTTATGGGGTTTCGAACACTTGACCTATGCTTTTTGAGACACTTATTAAGACTTCGCATGCCACTAGGCTAACCCCTTGGGGTTCATTGACACTCATACTTAAGTCTATAACATAGTGTCATATATATATGAGTACAATACTATTCAGTATTCACTTAGTTTACACAATCTATGTAATGAGTTGAGAAGCACATACACTTCCCCAAAGGTTATGTGTCCGTGTCGAACACGTATCATATTCTTTGACATTCCTTCGACATGACACTTTTTAGTTTCCCTTTTTTTTTCTCGTTCTTTTTATTCTTTCTTTTCTATTTTCTCCTATATCTTCTTTGAACAACTTAACTAGAATTTCTAAAAACAATGCAAAAGTATGTATTTTGAACGATTTACGTGATGTTACATGACATTTTATAATTATATGTATAACAATAGATGTTAACGTTCAACTAATGTCTCATACCCACCATATCATGTCCTAAGTTTTGAGAATTTTTTATATCTGCGTGTCTATGTCGTGTACGTCGTACTAGTGTCACGTGCTTGTGTCCGTGTACCGTGTCCATGCTTAGGTAATGAGAAGATATAAAACTCAACTTAAAATAAAAAACAACATAAAATAAAATAAAATAAAATTGACATAATAAATCGGCCAGATTGGAGTTAACTCCACAAGCATAAAGGGAAGTTCTCATTGTCAATAAATTAACTCATTCATAAGTACATTAAAACTCTTATGTGTTGTGATTTTCAACCTTAAATTTAGTAAACCATGTGAAATTCTTTTATCCTTTGTATTTGTTACTTATTTGAAAGATGATTGTAATGACTAATTGTGCAAATATAAAAAAGGTTGAAAAGTATATATATAAAAAGATAAAGGCTTCAGTGTGGAAGTCATTTTCTTAGGATTTTAATGAGACATAAAGCCATATAGTAATTTGACAAGGTACAAACACCTAAAGCTCCTAGGTGAAATAATAATGACGCTGATCTCATTATGGTAAAACTTTTCTACTTTGTGAAATTGGCACGCAGTGGTTTTGTTGAATTGGTTATTTTTATTAATATTAACATAAATTTTTTTCGGATGGAAAACAAAGAA
Source organism: Liquidambar formosana (assembly GCA_039720395.1). Taxonomy (NCBI): domain Eukaryota; kingdom Viridiplantae; phylum Streptophyta; class Magnoliopsida; order Saxifragales; family Altingiaceae; genus Liquidambar; species Liquidambar formosana. Next base: position 26,603,030 of record CM077824.1, on the reverse strand, counting down.
AGAAAATAATGAAGGCATTTTCATAATGAATTTAGCCCATCCAAAAAATCTATTTTTTTATTTTTTTATTTTTTTGAAGTAGAAAGATGGCATGTAGTTCGTTGTTACTATGTTGATGGTAGTAAGGTCTGTATATTGATTGTGGTTTGTTTAGCTTATTTTTAAATTAATTGAAAATTTTAAATTTCTTATTCATATGTGATCAAAATTCTTAGAATTAGTTCATTAGAAAATATAAGCAAAAGTGAGAAAATTACAATTGTGTTAATGCCCTAATGACCTCGTAATCATTATGTGATCTCTCCCCCTCTTTTAAGGGAAGGCTGGGATCAAGTTCAAATCTTGATACCCGTCTTCCAAGAAAATGGGGTTTTTTTTGGGGTGGGGGGGGGGGGGGGGGGGGGGGGGGGCACTTGCAGAGTTTGCACCAAAGAATAAAATAAAAATACAAGATCACTAGCCACATACTTGTTTTCATGAAGAGTTAAAAAAATTTCTCATCTATCGGGTTTACATTCAAGGCAAAATTATTTTTGTTTGTAAAAATATAGGTTGAAGAGGTAAACTAAGTTAGATATGGCTCGATTACGTTGATCGGTCCAATGCTTCTAATCTATACAATAATATTAAGCCAACTCCTTTTTGTAGTTGGTCACACTGGATATTACCAAAATTCCATTAATTCTTTGGTCCAAGTAAAATATTTTAAGAGTAATATAGTAACTTAAAATTTTTATTTTTAATATGTTTAAATACAGTTCTATCCACCAATTTTTCCATCATAACATCCCGTACTAATCATTTTCCTTATTATAAGGGTTTTAAATTTTAAATAACAAGATAAAAATAATAAAATAAAATAAAAATGCACGTACAAAGCATGGGCCACCGAGGACTCCAGTTTAAAATGTTGCAAGACTTAAAGAGTTTGGCCTAGGTTTCATGTCAAACTCTGCAATGGGAAACTTTAAGGTTTTCTTTATAAATCATAAACCACTGCTCTTCTCATCATGAAGAACACCTAGCAGACATGAGTAGTTGGACAAGTGAATGTTAAAATGAACCTTAAGGCCATAACTTTTTACCCAACTATCATAATTGCATAAAATAAAAGAGAGTAATTTGAAAAGCTTCTTTCGAGCATCAGGGGGTGGATCTAAAAATTTTTCTTGTTGGTTGCACCTTTTTAAACTTTTTTTTGCTAAGAATTAGATGACGAAGGATGGTGAAAAGTAAAACCACACATCAGCACAACTGAATAAAAGTGGTGAAAGGACAAAAAACTAACAAGCATGTCATACTTTAAAATGCTTGGGTGACTTTTACAACCACAAGACTTGCTTATAAGTAACTCCTAACACTCCCATCGTCATCTATCATATGTGGGATAAGGTCACCACACATTAACGTGACTGAATAGAAGTGATAAAATATTATATAAGATTGACAAGCACGACATTCTTAAAAAACCCAAGCAACTTTTAGTGGTGCGGAACTTTACTTATATAACACCCCTAACACCCTCTTGCCTGATGTGGGATAAGGTCTCTCTTCATGGTTGCACATAGCAACCTATTCATAAATTACATCTTAACTTTATATAATCTACCAAAGTAGTATACATTAGTAAATTTAACCAAAATTAATCAAAATTTGTCAAAATTAACCATTTTCTCTTAGTGGGGGCTAAAGCAATTTAGTAAATTTAAATAAAATTACTTATCTAAATTTTTTTTTAAAATAAATAAATAAATGAGTGGTTGCACGTGCGCACAATGCGCCTTTAGTGCATCCGCCCTTATGACAAGCACTACGATATGGTTGACTGTGATGCTAATAAAGACAATTATCGATTATAGACACCCCATTTTCATACTTCTATTTCAAAGGAATTTGGGTACATTAATTGGTCTCCATTTAGTTTATAATTAATATAAGTAGGCCATCATGAGCATATCTATCAGTATTTTGGTGTTTGTAGTAGGTTTTGCAAACTTTTGGAGAGGATATGAAGCATTTTAATTATTTTACCCTAAACATCCAATTTTCGCATTATTGATGTGTTTAAAATTCTTGGAGCTTAAATATTATTTTGTAAGGTTTCTTGTGAATTTTGTTAGGTTTTGGAGGCTGAAGGAGGCAAAACGCACTTTTGGGGCATCTTAGTTATTTCACACGTCAAATTTTCATTTGACCTTCAATTCCTATTAAATTATCTTTATTTTTTTTTATTGTTTGAGCTTGAGGATGCATGTCATTTATGGATTGGAGTTGGATCAAGAATTGGTATACTTTATAACAAAGTTGGTCGAAGATGATTTATTAAGGACCTAATAAGCTATTTAAATTATTTGATTTTATCAAATAAAACCTTGAAATGAGACATCTTTTATGAATTAATGATCTCATATGAGTCGATTAAGTTTCCCAATGATGTTTAAAAGGTGTAAAATAAAGGGTAAATTGCACTTAAGGATCTAAAGTTTGGGTCAAGTTTTACTTTAGGGTCCAAAGTTGCAAAAGTGTCCTTTAAGGCTTAGAGACTCCTAAATGATTTTAAACCTAACCAAATGCTATCATGAACTTATGGTGGGGGGTGAAAATGGAGTGTCTACAAATATCAGAGAAGTTAAGTCTCAAATCAGGAACATGTCGCACATCCCTCAAAGTCATCCTACAACCAACATTAGTGCGTATGGCAAACATCACCAATACCTAAAATCTTTGAATTACTTGTGTTACCCATCTTCACTATACCGAAGTCCCATGCCTTATATGATGTGAAGACTTCTTTGTTTTATGTAGCAAGTTAAGAAGCACACATGTCTACAACCCACTCAATCTTATTTCCAATATGCAAACACTTTTCTTCTCCACATAAGAAGACTACTTCTTCACCTAGAAAAGTAGCTATAGTGTTCTTATCTTCATTCTTCTTCTAGTTGTTGTTTTCTTCTTTCTGTTCCCTTTTCTAAGCATAGCAATTTCTTTTCATGTGCCCCTCTTCACAATAGTGATAACACTTTCCCTTTTCAATGGACTTTTCTCTAGATTATAATCTTCCTTTGGATTTCCCACGTCACTTGTAGCCTTTACTTTTTGCTTCTTCTCATGTTCTCACTAACAAGAGCTTGAGTGTTGTCTATACCTGGCAGTTTTCTTCTTGTTTCTTCATAGAACAAACTACTATTGACTTGTCCCACGGATAGCTTACTATTGGGAGCAGAGTTACTCACAGTCACCACTAAGGTTTCCCAACTATTCGGCAAAGAGCTAAACTATAGCAAAGTTTGTAACTCATCATCAATTACCATCTTCATTGTGACTAATTGAGTTCGAGAACTTGAGCTTAGTAGTATAGACATACCTCATCGGTCCCCCCCATATGAATTACTCATTCTACGGTGGGGTTTAGAGGATTAAGTTGTAAATGTTAATTAACATATCTCTCTGCCCCCAACAAGCTAACACCCATTCTATTTGAAGACTTGAGTTGTTAACAATGGCATACCCCCTCGTACCTCCAACATAATGAACTTAATATTTCTATCCGTATATAATCTTAGTAGCATTTTAAGGCTCAACATAAAAAATTCTCATGAATCCTCAATGGATTCTTTTTAACATCTCAATGACAATGAATGTACAGACTTCATCCCTCGATCAGCTTTTATATGGAATCAACACGTACCGCTACCAAAATTATGTGGTGAATATAAGTAGAATTCAAGCAAAGCTCTACTGAAATTTGACAATGTATAATCTCTCTGCTCATGGGCATGCAATATGCTCTAACCTTGAATGTGACGTCTTCTTTTTTAATCTTCGATCTTCCATCTGTTTATTAAATGTTCTAGTATATCTCCTTTGATGTTCATAAAAGTAGTATGGCTTTTCCATACCTTTTCTTTTGAATTTCTTGGTTTGATATTTTCTTTTTTACTTCCTTTTTTTTTCTTTTTTTTTTTTTGCTTTTTTTGGTGTGGAGGGGGAGGGGGGAGGCTACCTTCAAAGTTACTTGATGATTCCTTCTTGGATCTTCAAAGCCCATTCCAGTTTAACGTGATGGCTATATTTTAATGGGACTGAGGGGTTACTCCCAACTCTTTGTTGATGAGTTTTTGAAGTGAGTGACCTATGTACCTCATTTGGAGGATCAAAGTCCACATATTTCAATGAGGACGAGGTTCTTCCATTTATAATAATACCAACCTTAAATCCAATAAATACAATTAATGGGGAAAAATATGGTTTAAATGAGTGAGAGTATTTATTCTTTTTAGATAGCCTAAATGAGCCCTTAAGCTAATCAACCAAGTAGTCCTCATTTTCTTAAATTATCCTATCGCATAAGGTCAATGGGGTGAAAAACAAAGGATCGGAGGTAAGAAGATCAAAATGCCGTAGGAACTTCCTAACTCATCCTCCTTTGAAATTCAACCAAATTCAAACAAAAAATTCATAATATGTTCCTTGAGGTTTATTATAAGAATCTAACGAAGTCAATTGAGTTTTCAATAGATCAAAAAAGCACCTAAAAAAAAGGGTTTGAAAATTGAGTGTTTACAATGAGTCCAATAGTTTCTGCGTGATGGAATCAACTATCGCGTACGAATGAATAGGTAATAGCTTGCTGGAAGTCAAATGGCTTTATTTTGGGAAAAGATTGAGGAATTAATTTAAGAGAGAATGAGTAGTTATGTCGTGCCAACCTTGTTAATTCAAAGAAGGATGGTAGTTATTGAATATGTTAGTAAAAGGGCCATAAATATATATAAATAAATAAATAAACAAAGAGGGTGGGGGGAATTGCAGATTGGTCCACCTACAGGCAAATAGTTACTAATTTCATGGTAGATGACTACTAACGTAACTAAGAATTATTACTAACCTGTATTGATACGTGAATATTTAACCATGGTTGTACCAATCTGTAATTCCCCCAATAAAAAAATTAACTGTGAAGAACATATGATCACACTTAGAGGACAAGACAGATATGTTGGGGGAAATCTAAGAGGTGTTTTTAAAATTTACTCTGCGGAGAGGATATCAGTAAATCCTTATTGTCTTATTGGGTCCATAGCTAGGTAGATCGAAAGTGACCTTCAAAATGAACCAGGCCTTAAAAACCTTTTACTGGAAAATTTGTATGGTTATGTTCTTTAACCATATAAACTACTAAGACACCCTTACTCACTCTTACTTTACATTTACAAAATAGATTACAAAGATACCCTTTTAGTCTGATAGTGGTTACTAACATCATCCCAATTTAGTGACATCATGCACAATTTTTTTTGAAAATGCCCAAATTGCCCATGGATAGTTAGTGTATAAACAGGCCCATCGTGCATTTACAACTTAAAATCACATTTTCTTTCCTTCCCTTACATTTTCCCATGTACCAAACAAAACCCCAAACAAATCCATGATCCTTTTATGACTCAATATTATTTTCCTTCCTTTTTTTTATTCCTTACATTATCTCACCAACTTATCTTAAAAATAAAAATAAATAAATAAATAAAAAATGAAGAAAATCGAACCCTAATCTATCTAAATCCTACTCTTTACCCCACGCTCCCTTAATGCTCTTAGCCCTACTGTAAAAGTTGCTCCAATACCATTATAGAACACATTGAGTGGAATTCTTTTCTAATGGAATCCATAATTATGTGGTAATTATGGGACACACTATTTGTGGTCCTTATCCAGGAGCCTTAAAAAGCATTAATCAAAGTGGATAGCTCTAAATCTATCTATAAATAAATAAATAAATAAAAGAAGGAAATTTTAGATTAAACATGAAGAATGATAAAAAGAAAAAAATAATGAAAATTGTCCTCGATTTCTTTTATAAAAATTTAAAAGAAATGTTGATAAATAAGCCATGCTTCAGATCATCTTATTGGATTGAATATGATTAGCATTTACTCACAAGCTAGCTCTGTTTTGATACCTTATAACTAGAACTAGAAAACAAAGCACAAAATGGGTGGAGAGAGAGAAACATTAGGGGAGTTGCCACTGGAGTGGCAAAATTTCGGCGTCACTACACATAGTTGAGGAACTTTCATTGTGACAAACATGAGATACGGTGTATTTCACTACACCGTATTATTCACTTTAGGAAAATAACTTTCACAAAGAGATTCCCAATTTCCCATGTAGGAGATACGCTAGGGTGTATGATGGTTCAATGTAAAGAATGAACCATCACACCCTATTGGTGGGAGAACAGGTATGACTATTGAGAAGAGTTCATAAGTCACCATAGGTGTCTAATGACCATTGAGATCATCTCAATGGTCACAATTGATGCCTTTTGGATGTATATAAAAACACCCTATTGGAACCCTTCTCTAATTCATTCAATTGCACAGTACATATGTATTCTCTCCTTCCCAAACTCCTACATATGATCAATAATCTAACGACACTAGGGAAATCCTTCATTATTCTACCTTTCAAAATCCTGTAGTGGTATCAGAGCTAGGTTCACGTGTTGATGAAGAAAGTTGGTAACGCGAGGGAATACGTAGAGAAATTAAGGGTTAACCATTCAAGAGGATTGTTGGATGATATTCATTGTGTTCTTGATAAAGAACTTTCAAGTTTAGACACAACGATTCGTTTTCACAATCATCATTTGAGTGTTGTTTATCCTCAGGCTTGCCCATTGATAGTGATAGTTAGTGTTATGGATTCAAGGGATTTAAAAAACATTGAAAGTGAATACAACAAAAAGAAGAAGGCTTAATTTCAAAATGGTTTGAGTGTATCTTCAAATTCTTCTGACAATTTTGAAGAAATTCAAAGTTCTAATAAAAGGAAGAACATTATTTTTGAGGTTTCAGATAGTGTTTCTGAGAAAAATCTCAATTTAGGTGATTCATAGAAGACTTTTTGTAGAAAAACATAAACATGACTGGGCAGCAAGTTGGTTTTGTTTGCTTTTTTATTTATCTGCTATAACTAATCTTGTTTGGTATCAAAACATTATAGCTTTCTTTGGGGGTTCAGTTACATCATTTCAAAAGTTGGGGAGTTAATTTTTATGTAAGATGTGAAAGTGAAGCATTTATGAAGATCGGGACCTGTTTGGTTCCATCCATGCCTAATTTGGACAAATAGAGAAAACACATGTTTCTTAACCACAATCAAAATCTATTTTTGGAAAACATTAAATCCAGGAACATGTTTGGTGAAATCTGTAATTGGGGGTGGGAGGGGGGGTTGTTTAGAATGGAGATGGCAGTGTATAGCAGGCCATGGTGCTACCTCTAGTATTCATTGTCATGGTAATAGTGTGAATTAGTATTTTTTTATACAAGTGATATTATGGAATTGGTGCAGGTGACAGTGGAAATAATTTAACTTTTAAAGAAATAAGCCCATGGGATTAGTCTTTGTGAGACATTGATGGATATGATAACATACCTCTGGCAATGGGCGTTTCTTAAGCATGATTGGATGTGGTGGATATGCTATAAAGAAAATTGAAAGATATCTTAGCCCAAAAGGTTGTTTTTACTGTTGGTGATGTTTTGGTATTTGATTGTGTAATATGTGCTTAGTATTGTAATATATAAAATTAGGGAAACCCATATTATCCTTATACATGCATAGTTGACTTTTTTTTTTAGATCTTAAATCTCTATTTGTTTAGAGTTTTTTTTTTTTTTTTTTTTTTGGGTCGTTTTGTAGCCATTCTAAAGAGTGCGACTCTTTTTTTGTTCATGGTTGAAGATATACACTACAGGTGTTTGATGAAAGTTTTGAGAAGAGCATATACACTACAAGTGTTTCGTGAAAGTTTTGAGAAGAGCATTAGCACCATCTCCTCAATGTTCTGATTTGTTGTGGTTCTACCATCACTGAATCAAGTGTGGCAATAACTTGTATCGGTGAAACCATATGAGAAAATTGAGATGGACAAAAAAGAAAAATAAAAACATTATGTGTTTTGTACTCGTATTAAATATTTCTCTTAGTATATGTTGGCCAGGCAAAAGTCGTATAGTTGGTCATGATCAAACTCATGTGAAGATTTTTGTATATAGTTTGTGGTGTTGTTTTTATTTCAAAGCCTTTTTCTTATAAAAATTTTGGTTGAGGAACAAGGCAAATCTACTACTTTTCGAAGGGACAAACTGTGTGTTTGGATGAATTTAGCATGATAATAATATTATAAAATAGTGGTTTTTGAAATCCACGATTTGAAATCCTACCTTCAAAATATTTATCCAAACAGTGGATTTTAAAATCCATGGATTTGAAATCTATAGATTTTAAATCCATAGATTTTAAATCCATGCCCTAAATCCAAATCCATGTTGCCAAACACAGCCTTAGGGTATTTAGACCCGGTAAGGGAATTCGTCCCAATAAAAATCGAACAAAGGTCCTTGGACCTATCAAGGGAATTTATCCTTACCAAAATCAAATCAGGGTACTCAAACCTAGTAAGGGAATTCATCCCAACGAAAACTCATAATAGGTACTCGGATCCTAAGGGAAACACTCTAAAGGTACTCAAACCTTAAAGAGAACATATTAAGGGTAGGAACTCAACATCACAAGCAGGAATTCAACACAACAAAGGAATTCAAACCACAAAAGGACACTGAGAAAACATTCCAAACTTAAAGAAAGATGCCCCTTGCGGAATATACCCAACAAAGATCCACTCAAGGCTTCAAATTCAAAAGCAACATCCAGCACTCAAGCATAAAGGATTTGGAACCCATTCCCATCCTACATGTAGTCTAATAAAAATCAAAGCCTTGATGGTAGGGCCACTCATTTCACTTTCATTCATTTTTTATTGTTAGGTTGGACATGGTCATCAATTTCATCGGGACAGGTACTCATTCACCTCGTTGATGTCATCTTTACCTTTAACACATTCATTAAGACATTTTTACAGCGCTAAGTAAAGTTGTAGCTCATTTCTCATGGCTAGAAGTTCGCATTTCATACCTAAGCACCGATGTAGATCCCAGGAACAAATGAATTAAGAAAACATAACATCATATAGGAGATCGACAAAGATAGAACTTGCTTCTGAAAGGCTATGAGAATGTAAATGCTTGAAGCCCACTCTAAAGCCTGCCCACGAAGTACTAAACCCATAGACATACACACATGGATGATATATGTACGCGAATGACAAAGTGGAGGAGAAATTCAAACAAGACTATGAATAATAAACGGACAAAAATTTGGATAAGACCAAAAACGACAAAACAAGCACTAACCTCACTCATTCCAGCTATGTCTCTCTTAAATTTCATTTCATTCATGCAATTGCTCTATTTTTCTTTCTGAGTCAATTAAAAAGGATCAATGATGTATTAGTTACTTTTCACAAAATTCCACTATCTTTGGTTAACGCTTACACTAATAAGGACATTCAATACTCTACATGATTAGTCCTACCCTATCCACACATAACAATTGAGAGAGTTTATCAACTTCAATGTAAGACGGTTTTGATGGCATTGCCCCTTGATAGAAGATTGGAGTCACCTCCTTCGCAATCTAGTTCTGATATCTATGGAGCTCACTCTTTTTTTTCTTTCTTTTATTTTTTTGCCCCTTCTTCCCTTCCATTCTATTTTCCTTTTCTTTCTTTTTTTTCTTTTTTTTACTTTCCTCTCTCTTCTTTTTTTTTTTTTTTTTTTTTTTTTTTTTGTTAAAATGCCCTAACTTTTACCTAGGCTGCCATTTTAGGTTTTCAACCTAGTAGGCCGTCCTCTCCTAAGCTTATAAAAGATATGATAATGTGAATAAGTTCCACAAATTGTTCTCTTGAACCATCACACATGAACCCCTTTGCTCATGCCCCTAAGCATGGACTTTGGATAGTGCAGTTGTACCTCCACATGAACTTTAAACGATATGGCTGCAGCTCTATAGGTTGCCTACGTACCCAAAAAAGGGATGAAGCCTAACGTAGTTCATTTAGATATGAACAATTTCAATCAATCCAAGAGGGCTTTTATTAGGACTATAATGCAAGCTCAAGGTTCTAGGCTTATGAAAGAAAGGATAATAAAAGCTCATAAATTTATTTCCACAGGTTCCTATCAGTCAAGGATTACCTCATTACTCACTGTCCAAACGATGTCTCCTTTCTTTTCCTTTCTACCCCTACATTTTTTAGTTCTTTATACTTTGGCATTTTACTTCTACCACTTTCCCTTTCCTTTTTCCTTTTCTTTTTCTTCTTTTTTTTTTCTTTTTCTCTCCTCTTTTTCATGTTCATTCCAAACAACTTTTATCTTCAACTTTTGCCCCTAGTGTAGGGGGTAATCCTTGACAAAGGTATTAGAAAGAAATATTCAGGCTCAAAGGGGTAGCAAGAGATTTTATTTTTATTTCTGAAGGGTAGCAGAAACAATGGCCTCTTTTCATCTTGATTTCTACTATTCACAATCTGGGTATTAGAAGAATAAAGACACAATCCCTTTGACAAGTCAGCGAACTTGTGCAACTAAGTTATGGGGTCAACTTGCTCCTATGTGGACAGAGTGAAAACAATCTGTATTTCTTTAATATCCTTATCAATGCCTGAGTTAACTAGGACAATTTCAATTTTGATGGGTTTCACTTTCCTTTCTTAATCCCCGTTAATTATCTTTTCTAGATTAAATGAGTTTTGCATCTATAAAATTCCATTATCAAGAGACACACCAAAAATGAGTGAGATCAAATTTCTTAGAATGAGGAAACAAAGGATACACCAACAAATTATTAAACCTAACCTATAACCCTAGACTCTAAAACCACTTTAGATGAAGACTCAATTGGAGTAGGCTTACCATTAGTTTTAACACTTGTTACGATTTCTGTCTCTAATTCAAAGTCCATATGGTAGTCTTTCCATCGGCAAAAGTAATGAACTTGGTAAGGCCAGCAACAACAGCCTCTATATTCATAGAGAACACTCTAATGCCATATTCTCCATTCAATCTTCAATCCACATTCTATTTTCTTCAAATTCTTCTTCAACATCAAGTCCTTCACTCCATACCCCCTTATCCTCCTCGGCTATGTCTGTACAGTAAATGAAACCTTTGTTTACCACATCCTCGATCCTCATGCCATAACCACAAAGTTGCTCAAAATTCATAATGGGAGAAGTCAACATAAGATTGGAATACAATGGAGTCAAATTCTTTAAAATTAAGTTGACTTGATCCTTTTCATTGAGTCGAGTTGTCATCTTAGCAGCCTTACCCCTCCATCTAGTCAAGAACTTAGAAAATATCTCATTTGGCTTCTGCTTCATCATCTCAAGATCACGAAGAGTCATTGCCAACATAATATTGTAATTATATTGATCTTTAAATGACTTCATTAAGGGCTCCCAAGAAGAAACCAATGCATCATCCAAGGCATAATACCAATCAGATGCATCTCCTTCTAAAGACAACGAGAAGGTAGCTATAGCTTGTGTCTCTATCAAGCCTTTTATCCTAACGATGCTCATGTACTGGCGAATGTGTTTCTTAGGATTCCCTGTCCCATCGAACTTTTCGGAGTCAGCTATCTTGAATTTGGGCGGTACCCTTGATAGAGGGGTCTGATGACGACCCTCCCATGAACATAAAGTTATCCAACCCTTGGGATTTACGCATCGTAGCATGTATCTTTCTCACTTCCTCCCTCATCTCTTCTTGATTAACAGCATACTTCCTTTCCCAACCTCCTTTGCCCTGTATATAATCTGCGAATCCTCCTCTTCCCAAGGATCATTGTCTTCCTCATGGGGTTTCTCCTCTTTTTCAATGTTCTCTCACCCTTTCCCTTTGTCTTTCTTCTCAGGTGGAGGTCTCTCTCAGAAGACCCTTCTCCTTAGTTCTTCCCTTCCCTCTTTCCTTTTCTAGATTTTGCATACAGATATCCAATCCAGCCACTATTGCATTCAATCGATTCAGAATTTCCATCATTTTTGTTAAGTCTTCTATCATTTCTTGTCTTCTCAATCTGTTGGTTGTAGGTGAACAAGTCCAAATAAGTCCATGTCCCAATTTCATAATCTTCCATGTCCAGCTGAAGTCATTTTTCTATCATCATATGGGCCCTTATCATGTTTATTAATTCTTCAGAGTGTCCATATGTGATAGGCCAACAAAATCCATTATCTTTTAAACTCAAGCCCTTGACAATTCATACACCTCACAAACTCAATGAAACCAACCCCATTTTCTTTTCTCTCTTTTTTTTTTAAATTTTTTTTTTAATTTTAGGTCTTGGGTCCATTACACAATTGCTTTACTATCCTCACACTCATAGGGCTTAAGTTCAAAAGATATTAGATTTTTTTTTTCCATTACCAAAATTACCTCCCATGATTAAGTCCATTTAAATCCACATGCCGAATGGGTCGGTTGGTTCCAGAATAGACCATGCTATAGTTTAAACCCTTCATATTAAAACACAATAATCCGTTTCATCTTTCCAATGGTTCTAGGCTTGTCACACTTTTTTTTTTTTTTTTTTACGGGTCTAAACCATTTACAAGATTATTCCTTTGATTGGGCTTTAATTCAATGGTTGTAAACAATATTGGGCCTTGCCCCACACCGGCGACCTAATAGGTCTAAATGCAATGATGTATGTCACACATTCACATAAAGCTTGCAAAGGAATATCCATGGGCTTTCTATGTGAGGTCAATCAAAAGGGTCTCCTTATATTCTCCTCCTTCAATGGGTTACCTAAGCTAGAATGTTAAACGAGCCATCTGTTAACGTGCACACTAGCATACTATAGGCTAGCAGCACAGGCTGTGGGTTGATGATGTAGGTTACAGATTGCTCATAGGAACGAATGGAACTCGGGAATCCTCACCAAATTGTCATCGGGGTGTAATCAATGGCCAAGTGTGTGTGTTTGCAAATTTAGTCCTCCCAATTAAATTAAATTATTAAATATGATTAATAAACACTACGGAATCTAGCTCTCTATCCCCAGTGGAGTCGCCACTGTGAGCGCTACACCCTGAACCGTGCGGTTCAGGAGTACGCCACTAGCCTCAATGTACTAACATGGAGAAGAGTCGCCACCTAGGAAACTCGGGAACTAAACTTGACCCCTTGCAAGGGTCTAACTCGTCATAACCAGAGAAGGTTTGGAGCTAGGGTATGTTGTCGAGAAGGTATTAGGCACCTAACGTCGCCAGGTCCATAAACCGACCCCCACTTTGTATTTATTAACCATATTCAATATTCCAATTTAATTAGAATTACCCTAAAGGCATGCAACAATTTAATTACACACACAAATGACAGATTCATATGCAGCAATATATTAAACAAGTAAACAAAATAAATAAATAAAGAAAAGGGGCCACTGTCAATAATTAATGTTATTAGGAACCACTCATGCGTACGCATAAAAGAATGTGTGTACGCATATATCACTGTACATCAGATAACGCGTATGCATAGTGTCCTATGTGTACGCACTGATTCCATGCAAAACAATGGGTTAATCTTCCATGTAAAAATGGCGGGTTAATTCAACCTTTCTAATCACTAACACCATTTATTAAAGAAAATCACGATATTATCAGCATGCTCAACATATCATAATATTTCATATAATCAAACATATGAAGAAAGAAACGACTTATATCATTCTAAATCATGTATTTCAATCACCACAATCATGTTATTTTAATCATATAAGTAATAGAATATAAAGCTAAAGGAGGATTTTACCACATGCGATGTTATAGTTGATTCACGATTCCCTCAAGTCTATTGCGAATGCATGTCATCTATCTCCTTCTCTAAAGTCAATAAGCACGGTGAATCCCAAGCTTCTCTTGGTAGGCACCAGGTGGGCAATCTTTCTCTCAGGTCTTTCTCTCTAGCGTTTTTTCTCTAGCGTTTCTTTCTAGCCTCTAGGGTTCAGAATCCCTTCTTTACACTTTAGGTTAGGTATTTATAGTGATAGTGAAGATTAGGTTAGAAATACCTTAAGAAAGTCCCTCCCCTGATTTCCAAGTTTATGGAGCTCAAAATAGGCCAAAAAAAGCTTCATTTTCAAGTAAAAAACACAATTGGACAGCTTGCTTACGCATATTCAGAATATACTACGCACAGCCAGACGGTGCTTACGCATAGTTAGACAGTGCTTACGCACGTCAAACGGCACTTACACACGGTCAAACGGTGCTTACGCGTGGCGAATGGCACTTACGCACGATCAGATGGCACTTACGCGAGGTCAAACGTTGCTTGCACGTAGTCAGCAAATTTTGGCTTTTTCTAGTGATTTTTGCCTCCGAAATTCACCGTGCTTATTTCTCTTGTTGGATATTGATTGACTAAAGCAATACAACAACATTGACCTCATCATTGGGAACCCGGGACTCAAGATAATAATCGGTACAAAATGGGGTGTCTACAGGACCCAAAGAGTTTCTCTGAAGCCATAAAATTGGATAATAACAAGGAATAGTACAAGGCTATGAAAGAGGAACTAGACTCTATAGAAAACAATGGAGTATGGGAACTTGTTGATCTACCAAAGGATTAAAAATCAATTAGATGCAAGTGGGTCCTCAAAAAGAAATTAAAAGCAGATGGAACTTTGGGTAAATATAAAGCTAGATTAGTGGCAAAAGGTTCTACACAAAAACCCGGTATAAACTTTGTGGATACATATTCACCTATAAATTTACATCCATTAGAACTCTCATGTCAATTGTGGCTATATTAGATTTAGAACTACATCAAATGGATGTCAAAACTGCATTCCTCAATAGAAAATTAAAGGAAGACATCTACATGAATCAACGTGAAGGATTTCAGGTTGAGGGATATGAGAACAGAGTCTGTAAATTAAAAAGGTCCCTATATAAACTCAAACAATCTTCAAGACAATGGTACTTGAAGTTCCACCAAGCTATCCTTGGATTAGGATAAGAAATAAGTCCACTAGATCACTGTATATATATGTATATATACTTAAAAATTTGGATTTTTATACCCATTAAACCTTAATAGAAAGATTGATCTTCTCTGATAATGGCCACCAACGAGGGTTTCATCTCCAATGACAACAGTCACTCGATCTTCTCCAACAACAGCTACCAGCGATGGTTTCTTTTCCAACCATGATGGCCATCACCAATAGCTTTTTCAGTTTCAAAATCTATCGTGATCCAATGCTCCCAACAAATCTCCTGATCTAAATCCAATCTAATGAACAATGAAGCTTCCACCACTAGCGATGACTTTTTCTCTTAACGCCAATGACCTTCTCTGATGAAGACTATAACCAAACTTCAAATCTATATTTGTTTACAACTCCAGATCTAAGTCCAATCAAGTATAGGTTTGAGTATGTGGAGGAGAGAGGTTGAAGATAAATTTGGCAAAAGCAACCTACTGTAAATAGTGATTTTAGGGAGCTATTGATTTTATAGCACAAAATAGTAATCTATTACTATTTTTTATATACATTTTTCAAAGCGCAAAATATTAAACTATTACTACTTTCTATATAAATTTTTCAAAGCACAAAATAGTAAACTGTTACTAATTTCTATATAAATTTTTTAAAGCACGAAATAGTAAATTATTAATATATTCTATATAATTTTTTCAAAGCACAAAATGATAAACTATTATTATGTTATATACAAATTCTATTACTTGGCCAGTGACAATGAAAGCTAAGTGAGGGTGGTCAACAATGGTGGAAGCAAACCTTCCTTTTTTTTTCTTTTTTTTTTTAATTTTATCTAGTGCTAGTGCCTACTTTTTTTCTCATATCTACTCAATCATGATGGTCCTTTGACGGCAATGGGTGGGGTTACGGTGAACTTCGTTGGAGAAGGGAGATTGATGGTGAGCTTCACTGAAGAATATTGATGGAGAAGATGGAACTCATGACCGACAAGATGCTTAATTTTTAGGTAAATTTTTCGTTGAGAATTTGTGGAGTGTAATCCCTAGATTAATGACAAGAATAGTAAAGGTTGATTATGGATGGCACGGTAGTAAATTGTATTGTACTTAAAATGGGGGTATTTTCATCACTTTGTGGTGAAAAAGAGTTATGATAAAGACTGAATTAGTTTTGGTTCAATTGTAAAATGATTCTTATATTATGGGGCTATGGCCAAAAATCCTTTTTTTTTTTTTTGTTAAAATTTAAATAGGGAAGGGAAAAATGTAGGATCACACATCGGTATGAATGAATAGAAGTGGTGAAAGGACATAAAACTGATAGGTATGCCATACTTTAAAATGCCTAAACAATTTTTAGAAATGTAAAACCTGCTTATATACCACATCTAACACTCTCATCTTCATCTACCCTATGTGGGACCTTGATGGGTAAAAAGGAAAAGTCACATGACCACACATTGATATGATTAAATAGAGGTGATGAAGTAGGACAGAAGACTGACAATCACGCCATACTTCAAAAACCTACGTGACTTTTAGAGATATGGAACCTTACTTATATACCAACCATAATACCTCTTGCCCAATATGGGATGTACATGGTCTCTCTCAATGATTGCACATAAGAACCTATTCACAAATTAAACCTTAACTTTATATAATCTATAAAAGTGGTGTACATTTATAAATTTAACCAACTAAAGCACTTCAGTAAATTTAAATAAAATTACTAATCCAAATTTTACAATAAGAAAAAAAAAAAGATTTGAGTGGTTGCACGTGCGCACGGATGCACTAGATGCACCATAGTACATCCGTCAGTAATGCAAAGCATCATTTATGTGTATTACAATCAAACGCATAAAATATAGCATTTTGTTGACAAAGGTAATAATGTCTTTTAGTTCGCTCTGTTAACGTCGGTTCCCCATAAGACTGATAGGGAGTGTCAATGTAATTTTAGAAATGAAAAAGGGTATATATGTAATTGTCAAATATTAGAGGGGTGTTAGTGTAATTTACACTATTTCTATATACAATCAGAGTGATGAAGAGCATGTTATGTTTAGCTTATAGGCTAGTATTCTATAAATCAACTTGAAAAATTATAGTTTCATGAAATATGTATATATCACTATTTCTAGGATTTATATATAGTCATTGGTAAGGGAATTCAAGTTGATATATGAAGAGTACAATAAGGCCATTTAGAAGTGGCCTACACCTAAGTCAATTAGCAAGGAAGGTATAATCCGTGGGTTAACTCAAATGGTCAAGGCATTAGATATTGGTTTTGAAGTCCTCTGTTCGAGTCTCACAGGTTAAATGTCCAAGGCGTAAGTTTTGTGATTTACCTGGCACATGTGTTGAACATGTAGTGCATGTGTCGATGGAGGTTTATCGATTGGCTAAAGAGTTGATCTCGGTGATAAATCAAGCAAGTTCCTCCACATCATTAAAAAAAATTTAAAAAAAAAAAAAATTAGCCAGGTTGAAAGCTTTAGTAGGTTCCCAACCTTATCTCACATAGTTACATATTTGTCAAGAAATTTGATAGCATTTTGACTCAAGGTTTTAAAACCCATTGTCCCACATCGGTTAAGCGAGAGTGTTAGGATTAATTATACTTAAAAAAGGTTCTGCGCTTATCACTTAGGTTTTTAAAGTGTGGCATGCCTGTCAATCTTATGTGATTCTTTGTTACCTTTATACAGTCCTATCTATGTATATGTGGTCCAAAAAAAAAAAAACTACAATATTTCAAAAAAAATTTATTGTCGATATAATTTGAACTGCCGTTATACTCCCTCCATCTTACAAAGATAAGTCATTTTTGTTACATTTGTTGTCCCCAAAAGTTTGTCCATTTTGAAAAGTCAAATTATAAAATGTTTAACTTTCCTATACTAACCTTTATTATTTCAATAATTACTTTCTACAAAAAACCCAATACCAAATATGAGAGGGTACTTTTGAAAAGATAGAGGTTAATAAATGCCAAGTCAATGCAATGATGGCTTTTTCTTAAACCGTGTGTTTTGTTAAACATGATCTATCTTTGTGAGATGGATGGAGTATTAAATGGAGTATTAAATATAATGGTATCAACTAAGCTTATTTATTCATTATAAAAAATAAATAAAAAAACAAAAAAAAAAGCTTGTGTATTCAATATTAATTTTTAATTACTTGTAAATTAAGTTGTTTTGTGAGGTTTTAATTTCTTCTCCGCAAATAGCCAAGGACCGCAATATAATTCGAACCTTCTTTATGTAAGTTAATCGGAAGGAAACTGATTTATGCAATGTTAAATTGTAAATTAATGTTGAAGTACCTGTAAGATGAAGAATGCTGCAAATGAGAGGCATGAAATGAGAAGCATGAGAGAGCCCTTGACCCACTTCCCATCTAGCAGTATTTTTGAGGTGGCTGAGGACTTACGCGAGTGCGGAGAGAATGGTGGTGAGATTACGACAATACCCATGTACAAGGTCATGACTGCTGCACCGGCAAAGGCCATCACAGTTCCCCCTATCTTCGCTTGGGCGCTGCCCTTGGAAATATCAAATCTCTCCATCCTGAATATATTAATACAACAATTCATCAACAAGAAAATGAGTGCTGTTTAGACACATCCATTTTTAGTGTTTTTTTATAAATAAAAAATGCTTGCTTTCAACCAAGTTACAAGAGAGAGAGAGAGAGAGAGAGAGAGAGAGAATGGGTGTAGTTTTACCGGAATAGAATTGCCAAGATAAAAGTAATTGATGGGATTAAGTTGGATATGGCAGATGCAAAAGTTGGAGAAGTGTATTCCAGTCCCGCGTAGTACAATGTCCTTGCTAATACTGCTCTGAAATACATAATTAAGAAACCATATGAAAATTGTTTGCTCTTAATTATGTGCTACTGCATGTTTACAAGACAGTAGCTGTGGACCAGCCCACGGCCTTATTCTAGCACTCGTCCCATTTTCACTTACCCTAAAAGACCCAAAAAGAAGATATTCCGTAGAACAGGTACACTAAGTTTTCTTTCGATATTCCTGCAAGAAACATCTCGAATATTGGTGAATCAGTGTGTAATTAATTAATTTTCTTTCAAATTAGGGCAACTTGTCTAAGTAAGAAAGAATGGTGTGTCTTACTACCGAGTTAATGTGTGTATATATATATATATATATATAGGATAATGATCAAGTAAGCACGTGCTGATATAAGTTATATCAACACCCGCATTGTGTGGTGTACTTTCTGTACTAGTAGGATATGAAGTACATTAGACCAATGCAAGAGGTATAACCCCCAATGCATGGTATTGATATAACTTATATCAGTACACATGCTAATGAGAACACAACCAATATATATATATATATATATATATAACTTATATTGATCAATCCGCGTATTGGGGTTGTACTTTATGCATTAGTGAGTTACAAGATACATTGACCAGTGCACATGTTACAACTCCTGACGCATGGTGCTGATATAAGTTATATCATCACATGTTTACTTGATCGAAATTGATATAGGAATATGGGAAATGTAGATTGAGGATTAAAATTGTCTCCATCATAAGTATATTTTGCTATTGATTTGATTTAGGAATATGTCCAAATCTCCCGCATGCAAATGGGACAACTTTACTTAACTAACTATACACATGAGTTATGTATCTAGATTTAACATAAACCCCCAATTTCGAGAAAATAAGTTTGAAAGATTTGTGTTCAATCTCAAAAGTTTGACTTATCTATCTTAATTAATACCGAGACTTTAAGTTGGGGGAATAGGACCTAGCCATCTTTCCTTAGTCCGTGCTTGATTGGTAGGGAATTGAAGAATCAGCATATATGCAAGTTGGTGATCCAAATGGTGGAGGTTTTTTAATTACAATTACATGCAATTTTTTTTTTTTTTTTTTCAACAAAGCTATCCGAGACTTTGGCTCCCACTAATCTCTTGGATATTTGTAATCCCCCGTTCCACACATGTCGGGTATTACTAGGCCTTTTAGGTTCTGGGGTAACCCCAAAGAGAATCAACGTTTTTGTAAAATTTCGAACACCCAAACTACACTTTCTGAGGCGCTTATCAATTACATGCATTTGTGTTCTACAAATATAGACATAGCTTTCTCCTTTGATAATCGGAAAGCACTAGCACAAGAGACTTTTACAGCATCAAGGGGCCCAATTACCTAATAATCATTTGAGATTGATTTTTGATGGCCATTGAAAGTTTAGAAGGCCCCCCAAAATTGTGGCCAACTAAAGTGCACAATCAAAAGCAACGTTCTTATTTATTTATTTATTTATTATTATTATTATTTTTTTTTTTTTTAAAGACTTGGACTGCTTTATTTATACCATGTGATGAGATCAGTTCTATAAGATTTTTCGATTATATTAGAATAGATTTATATGTACTCAGGGTGGACCCAAATTCTAAAATTAAATTATTAGATTTATATGCAATACAACAAGGGGTGTGTTGGGATGAGGTAATTGAAAGAGGGATTTGGGGTTAATTAGAATGAGATTTCAAAATTTCATCCTAATCAATTTCCTTGTTTGAGCAGTTCAAGATAGAAATTTCCTAAATTCTAAATGGGATTTGAACATGGGCTTTGTAGGCTCAAAATCTTACTTTCAAATCCTTTTTCAAAATGTCTTTTATGCCAAATCCCTTCTAGGAGGGGTTTCATAAAGGACAGCTTAGATTTCTACGGCCATCACCACACCCACCCCCCATGCCACCACTGCCCACCGCCCATCATCACTGCCCACCGTCACCACCTCCCAGCAGCCACTACTAATACTAAGCCCGCACCACCCTCCATCACTACCACGACCAACATCATCAATCACCCTCCACCTACCTCTACTATCATAAATTAAATCCTCATGCGCCAAATTGTTTAGCTAAGTAGGAAAATTTGTAAACGACGTAATTTCAAATCCTACGATTTTGAAATTCTTTGGTAAATTCCAGAGAACTCATCTAAATGTAATCCTATAACAAGATGCATTAAAACCATGCATGTATGCAAATAACTACTTTGATCTTTATTATAAGGTGTTAAAGTTATATCAGGTGCTGCATTGGTGGGTACGTACCTTGTATCCCTTGCATAGATGGATTCAATATAATCGTACACTTTATCTATATGTGGGGTGCAATCAATCAATGCACTGCCTGATGTTAAAAAATAAAAGATAAAAGAATATTTAGGAAAAACAGAAAAATTGAAACTATGTGATGTAATCGGGTAAACAAAGCCAAGTCCAAAACAAGAATAGAAGTTGTGGGCCGTTCATACATACTCAAAGTTCAATCCATCCGAGTGCATAACACGGCAGTGTAGTGGCTGGTGACTAGATGTCCAATTCAATCCGGCGGCATTAGTAACGGGTGGTCCCACTTGCTATGGATTGTTTAGAGACCTTCAATTGGGATTAGACCTTTACGTGTGACGAGAATGATACTTTAAGCCTTCAAGGGAGGAAATTAAACACTTCAAGATATTTTACATAATATTGAAGGCACAAATCCATCACGTTGGATTAATAGTTTCAAGAAAATGGCACGCTTCACTATAAATAAGAGTGAAAATTCAACTATATATCGACATTAACTCTAACTTTTTAAAGTATTCTAATTTAAGGTGATAGATTTAAACCTTCAATACTACAAAAATACCAGCCTTGAGTTGTTTTATTTTGAAATGGACACCCAAACAAACCCTAATCGTTTCCCTCTTGATGTCATATGTGACGTTAGCACATGCACAGTGGTTTGTCCGTTATCTTGTACGTGTGTGCAATATTAATGTATTGCGATGAAAGAATCTATGAAACGAAAGAAATTAACGTTGAACTTTGCAAGAAAAATTCAAGTTGAAATATTAATGTTTGGATTATATATATATATATAGGGTGATAATCAGGTGAGCACGTACTAATATAACTTATATTAACACCTGTATTGGGGATTATACCTTGTGCATTACTGGATTATAGGTTACATTGGGATTATATATATTTATATATATCATACCAAGTTTCGCACGTACTACTCTTGACTGACATTGCTAGGAATATATTTATAGATATGGGGGAAATTTAGATTGGTCAAGCTATTAGAAAAAAATAAAAATAAAAATAAAAATACAATTACCGTTCAGTACAAATTACCATTAACTTACTAGTAAATGACTACTAACTTAAATAATAATGACTACTAACTAATTATTTTCTGTTACCCCGACCAATCGAAAATTCCCCCTATTTATATTGGGTAATGCTACTTTGCCTTCACTTTGTCCTACTCTATATGTGTATTTGGAAGGGTAAAGTTATAGGATCCACTGATATGATTAAATCCTAAAAATTGAAACACTCTTAAATACACATAATAGGACAAAGGGTGGGGCAAAATAGCATTACCCATTTATATTTAAGTAGATGCAAGAAAACAAGCCAAGAAGGCGGCGGCAGTGGCAGAAGCAAAAGTCAAGAAGAAGAACAAACCTTTCAAAGAGAAGAGCGAGAAGAGCAGTTGCAAAAGTTCCAAGAGCATGGCCGTAGACCACAAGCACATAATGGCTCATGCCTTTGTCTAGGGAGACTTTGGAGACGATGTTGGCTCCTGCATGGAGTAGATAGCATAACACACTCAGTATGTGTGGCTTCAAGTAGTCTCCAAGCACCATCTCTCTCATCTTCTTGCTGCTGCTTCTTCCTCCAACACTCTCTTGGGCCTCTTCCATATCTGTATATCCGGGCTCACTTACCTTCAATCTCCTTTGATTTTTTAAACTAACGTACTGGAAATTAACTCACTGTACGTGAATGCAATATTGATATGTAATAATTAAGCATTTACTAACCCCACCACGCACGATGACTACAAATCACACGTTGATTCCACTATAAATTAGGCAAGTGGCCAAGTGCTTTATGACTAGCTTGGTTTCCCTTCGATTAGTTTCTTAGAATGGACAACAATTCTCTCTTAAGATTCTTCATTATATTAAGTCACTTGTTCGGTGGGGTTCTTTCCGTTAAAATTAGGAAGTGCACTCATCCGATGCTTTCTCAAGGATGCCCTTTTTGGCCAATAAGAAACTTCACCAAAAGCTTGTTTAACTGGCCGGTCCCTTTTGCTCCCACCAATCCCACTTCTTCTTGACATTATTTTATTCATCACTTTAATTTATTAATGAAATACAATTGGAAAATACTTGCATCCACCATTAGGTAGAGGAGCTCTTCCCTCCTCCCACTCATTTTTGCCACTTGTTCAAATAAATAAGGAAAATTGATTATGTACATGCATTCTCATATTTAAATAATTGTAAACATTAATATAAGTCCATATTTGCATGTTATATGTTTATGTTAACATGAATGAGTGGAAACGTGTTCATATTTACATTTTTTTTTTTTTTTTTGTATTTTTAAAGTCATATTTTTAAAAAATATTTATGACATGTACGTGGTAGAAAATAAATGAAGGTGGGAAGGAGCTTCTCTACCCTTGGGTGGAGGCAAGTAGTGTCCAATACAATTCTCTAATAGTGATATATGGAGTACATCTCTCCATCCTACTATATCCTTTTTGGTGAAAAGGTTTCCTAAAACAGCTATATTTACAAAAGAACAGTCCCTATAAAAGCAAAAACTTGCACTGAATTGAAGTTACTAATTTGGCTAAGCAGGCTGTGGGCTCTTAACTTAATTTTAAGCATGATGATACAATCCACCTTTGTATTTTTTGGATCTGAATCTTATTAGAGCATCTCTAAATTACGTCCTAGCTATTTTTTTGCTACTTTAGCTAGCAAAATGACATTTTTTTTTAAATAGCTAGCTAGCTATTCAAATGAGTACTCCAAGAGTACTAGTTATTTTTGAACTATTTCAAATTTTTATTAACAATTTTTCTTTTTTTAATCATTTAGTGGAAAGATAAAAATGGAATGATGCATATAGAGAAGACAATTGTCACCTTTTTAAGTAAAAATAGTTTAGCTGGCGAATGTGTAGCTAGCCAAAATAACGATAGTTAAAATAGCTAGCCATATCGCTTGCCCCTTGAAGAAGGAAAAAGATTATTTGACTAACTAAAATAGTTAAAGGGATTGGATAACTAACCCCATTAGAAATGCTCTTAAACATTAAATCCCACTATACCCTTTTTGGTGAAAAGGTTTCCTTTTTTAATCTTGTGGGTATAAGATACATTGGTCGATGTGGGTTTCCTTTCTCTGCACGGATGCAATTTGGTTTGATTTGGGTCGGTTTGATCTCAATCTGAAACCAAGCTAATTAAGAGTCAGAAAATCAGTTCTTATTTTATTAGTCAATACTGTGGTAACTCAAGAATCAAACCAAATCAACTCACGAAATTGATTTAAGTTTAGTTTTCAATTTGCACCGAACTAAGTTGCAGCCCTACATCTCACTACATCAATCCGTATGAACGGCAAGACCGCGTAAATCATTTAGGATTTTATAGATATAGATTTCACCAAATGGGAATGCGTATAATCTGTTGAGCACACATTCTGAGGTATTTCTCCTGACCTAATTATTAAAGTGGTTCAATTGTTTTGTAGGCATGGTATTATTTTTGTTTATAATTGATGGCTACCATCAAACCAACCCGTTCAGGTAATATTTTTGTTACGGACACTACTTGCCCCCACCCCCAAGGTGGAGGCGCTCCTCCCGCAAGTGGCACGTTTTTAAAACGATGTGTGTACAATAATACGTGCTTCTCACGTGACTTTTAAATGTCTTCTGATTCGTTGGAGGCTAAAAAACAAGACCTTCTTGGCTGTAGTGTGGTTCGTCAATTCGTCTACCATTCCCCTTCCCCTTCTGATGAACCACATATCTCTCCGGCGAATACCGACACCGGCGACCTGCTCCCATTGTGATTATCAAATAATCACGGCCAAAAAGAGAGAAACAACAAACTGGAATTATTTAACACAGATTGGAAAGGTTCAAAGATTTAAGAAAAAAATTCTTTATAGAAGCTTTCTGTAATTTCTACGAACACTTCATGTTCAGTGCATTTTGAGAATATTAATTATCCCCCACTCATATGCATTTTTTCAACTTCCATTACTTTGGGGAATGAACACCCAATACCAACACATTCCAAAGTCATTGAGTGACTTGAGTCAATCGGATCATGTATTAAAACTAAGCAACAAAAATGGGAAGCCCTTTGCCCCTTTGTGATGTATAATAAAAGGAACCGAAGCAGGTGAGAAATGCCCTGAACACCCCTTCTCTTTGTCTGATTCTGAACACTCCTTCTCCCTTTCATTTGAAAGAAAAGAGAGAGAGAGAGAGAGAGAGAGAGAGAGAGAAAGTGGATGATGGTTGCCAGCGTCAAATCCATCACTGGTTAGACATATCACTCGCCGGGGTGGGGTGGGGGAGGGGGACGGAATTCGTTTAAGGAGAACGGGTTCTTATTTGATGGGGCTAGCTTTGTTTTCAACAATAGGCACATGAGATGCACGTGTTGTTCGACACATGTTGAATAAAGAACTTGCCACGTCTGGGGATGGAAGGAACTATTCCACCCCAAAGTGGAAGTAAGTGTTGTCCTCTTGGGTTACTAATTCTCATTATACAAACCTATAAAACTAACAGCTTGCAATTACTATGCAATCATTTTTTATGTTTTTTTAACCCCAAGTATCCCAAGTATGTAATTTCAACCTGCATATCAGTTTGTTACATTATCCCATTTACCAATCACCATCTTTCAGTATGTGAAAATTGGGTCACACGCATTAGTCAAAGTCCATGAAAATTTTTTAATTAAACTTCATTGATGAGATTTAATTTTACACGTGTGATCAAGTCATGTGGCATTTTGTGAGAAAAGTTTATAATTGAGACTCTTAAATAGTCTTTTCCAATGGTAGAGTACGTGCATTGAGATTGTTGTAAATTCTCCGAAATAGAAGAGTTTATCAATACACTCAGGAAAGCAATCCTCATAGCTTGTACCACCACAACAACATAATAATAATAATAATAATAATAAAGCAAGGACGGAGAGAAGAAAAAAGATTTACAAAATCAAGTTTGGGAATTGTAGCATTTCCAAATTCAAATTGAGCCAAACTTGATACTATCTAATGTTACTTTCTTTTGGAAACAAATTTTTAAAAAAATTTCGTTGTGATTTGTAGCAAAAACATTCACTAAAAGTGAAACAATTATTAATGAAAAGTTCAGATAATCTTACATTTGTCAACCAAAAAGAAAAACTAATAATTAATGTTTAAAAAATGCAAAAGAAAATTCATATAGTTGGAGCACAAAAATCATTACTCGCATCACCTAATTTTAAAAAATAAAATAAAAGCTCCAACACCACCACTACCTCCATGACCGTGTCATTAGCACCACCACTACCTCAATATTACTACCACCACCACTACCAACACCTTACTCATAATACAAGTTGCTTCTGAGAAATCATAAATCTTACAAAATAAGTTCATAAAAATGGAAAATAATTTCATATTTCACAAATATCCTTAATCTACCAAATATAAATATGTCCCTTCCTTGATAAAATAAGAGAATACAAGAAATTGCTGAAAAAAATTGTGAAGGAGAATGTCACAACCCAAAATTAAGTGCCATGATCAAGTGTAATTAAAAATGGATTTAATTTAATAAAAACGGTTATTCAAGTATAGATGGCATTTTAAAAGATTTCCAAATTGTTAATAAAATTTGGGCATAACCCTTCTGCAAATGAGACATACTATGACAAAACCTGTTTGAAAGCATTTCATGAAATATTCCTGTCATCCATGGTATCATTTCTCCATCATATTCCACATATATGAAAATTACACATAATTAGATATTTACATCCCTGAAATGAATTACATATATATGTTTGCCATTGGCCCAAAGAAAACCAAAATGTAATACATATTTTCCCCATAATACATTTGTGAATTTCATTATAATTAGCCACATTAAATCATGCGTCTCCAATTACTAGCATATCCATGAAGCTGCATCTCTAAGAATCTGAAAACAATTTAAATAAGAAGGCATGAGTATGATAACTTAGTAGGATACATTATTCTGCAAGGTCTATCAAGGTTTTAAAACTAATATAAAACCATTTTATATCAATTCATAATCGTAAATCCCATATTTAAAATAAACAAAATACCATAATGATATATCTCACACCAAAACCATGTTAATTTATATACCCGAAACCCATTTCTTTGCTCCAAAACCTTTTCCAAAAAGGTAAAACTATATTTTTCCCAAAAATACAAATGAATGCCATATATGATATGTGGGGCTGATTTCCAGCTTAGCCTCAAGTAGTAATAATCCGCCCCAAAAGGGGCTCTCGTGCGATATATAAGAAAAAATAATAAACCTCCCCTAAAAGGGGCCCTCGTGCGGTATAAAGAGTAATAAACCTCCACTGAATAGGGCCCTCATGCGGTATATGGGATTTCCACCCAAAAATTGGGGTACAACCAACAGAACCCTAGGATCCTCAGGAGAGACAAAACCGAATTCTCATGACCGAAGACCCTCCACTATCATTTTAGGCATTCCCAAAATCAAAACCATAGTTTCATAACCTTGGAAAATACCATTTATTCGTAAACCCATGTAAATCCTATTATTTACGATCATACTCAATGAAAATAATTATTTCATCATTTCAAATATAGTTCCCAAAAAGGTAAGATACCAAAACTTCATCATTTGATATGTTTATCCAACAAAATAATTCCAGAAATCCAGAGAGCTCAACATAATCCTAAATCTTTTTTTTTTTTTTTTTTTGCCAAGCAACGAGGTGTCCGAACTGTCAAAGTCCGACTAATATGTTTGAGTTTACTAAATCAAGTTAAATAACACATTTTTCACAAGATTTATAGCCATACATGTACAAAGATTCAACCTTTAGAACATATAATATCCAAAACCTCAAGAAAATACCAAATATAGTAAATACTCAACCCAAAATATGATATACATGTGAAATCTAACCGTGAAGCTCACATATATGTATAATTACATAGGTTACCCAGCATAGCAATGATCTACCAAGTCTAAGAATGCACCTACCTTCACAAATATGTAAGCAATTGTAAGGATGAAATGTTATGGTGTAGATCCAAGCCCTAGATCCAAGTTCTAGCCTCCAAGACCAAGATGCAAGCCTCAAATACCAAGCCCTAACTCTCCAAGGACAAAGAAACTCCACCAAAAATGCAGCCACGAGCTCTAGTATGCAAGATCTAGTGGAATTGATAGAGGATTTGAGCTCACAAGGGTTGAAAACCTAAACCTTAATCCTCTTTCTCCCCTCAGACTCACTTTCTCTCTGTAAGTGAGAATAAAATAATTTCAACCATTATTTTAATAAAAAAAATATCTGGCATGACCCATTCACAATATAAGCTAGCCAAGTAAAATCATGAACCTGTTAGAATAGTATAATAAACCTAATACATCAATAAAACCCCGAATTTTTCTTTGGCTTAATTAATTAACTACAAAATTGATTGCCTTTAGTTAGATTTAAATGTATGAGTTAATTTAGGATTAATCTCGAACATGTTCAACTTTGTAGCCAAATAAGGTCATTGTTTTCTAATCAATTAGTGACAGTTTTCGTATCCTAATCAAACATTAACTTTGAAGGTAATCCTAATTAGGTTAGGATTAACTTGCACCCTATATAAGAAACCTTTAGGGAGGATTTATATTCTTTTAACTGAAAACAATATAGAGAGAAAAAGAGAGTTGACGCCTAGAGTTTTGGCTTCATCTTCTTCAACAGCAAATTTAGTAAGTTTAATCATAACTCTACTTATATATAAATCTATATATATATTTGATTTTATATCTACACACCTGGTCATACATACAAATAGGTTTAGAGAAAAGAAAAAAGCAAAAGCTGGGATTTTGGTACTGTCTAAAAAGTAAAGGTGATTTTTTAGGATTATTATATTGGGGGAATGTGTATATATATATATATATCTGTGACATGTATATATAGACACAAGGGGTATGCTGACAGTAGGGTCTGGGTCAATTTTTCCATGGAATCCTATATATATATAACATAATAAAATATAATATATGTATATATGTGTAGGTTTCACCATACATGGAAGTGGAATGAAAGTAAAGGATGATTTTGGTGAAAAAAAGGTTGGTTTGGTTATTATATGTATATGTTGAATTGTTGACCGTACTTGTAAAGGGAAATTGAGAAGAGGGACAATTGATCCAATGGATGCATGACCACACTAAAATCTATGTACTCATGCAATTAGAGCTTATATATTGGAATTTTACAGTTCAAGTTGGACATACTTTGGCTAATTCTATGTGCTCGATCCGATGGATTGTGTCAAAACAAATAAAAATATTAATTTATAATTTAACATGAGTCTATTTTAATGCTACGTTAGTGTATATATTAATTATATTAAATATAGTAAGCATTATAAGGTCATGAGAATTAGACGTTGAATCCTTAACGCACCACTTAGTTGAAGAGACTTTTTAGTTTAAGTATGATTTATTGATAAAGAATATTATTGATTTTAGATTCTGACTAGCGTTGGGATTGTTAGGAGTTTGATTGCTTGGATTGTTGAAGGTTTGGCTTGAGGTAAGGGAACTTGCATAATGTATCGCCCTCTTTGATTAAATAAAGATAAATCTAATTTTTATTCCGATTTTATGAGACAATGGTGTATGAAAAATTGTTTCACTATAAAAGTGTTTATTTCTTATATGCTGTGGTCAAGCAAAATAGTCTTTTATTAAAACTGTTTTACATGTGTTTGAATTTATTTTACTTGTGAAAAATATTTACCAAATGTTTATTGTATAAGTATGAACTCTGGTTAGATTATTGGTCTATCCCAATAGAGGATTCTAATACTGTTGGAATAGTGGTCGATGCCAGCAGGGGATGCTAATTCTGTTGGTCATCAATACTGATATAGTGTAAATTCCTACGATAATGGGCGCCTATTAAGTGTGAGTCTAGCTAGAGGTAATACTTGTATGAACTAATGTTTATTGATTTGTATTATATCGATCAGTGATTTTAAAGTGATTTATCGAATGAATTGTTATCAAAAGTGTTTGTAATATTGTTTATTGAATTGAAAGTAAGAGAATTATTTCTAAAAGTTTATATGCCTACTGAATTGAAAGAAATGATTTATTGTGAAACTCTATTGATTTATTACGCATGTTTTTAAATTAATCATGTGAATATGCTTATCCTCTTCTTGTATATATTGTGTAATGTTTTCTTGCTGAGCTTTATGCTCACTCCTTATATTTTTACCCACAGATGAATAGCTTGATGTGAGTGGCTTCTGCGTACGAAGAGTTAGAATGTCAACAGCTTGATCTGCTAGTTTAGTTAGAACTTTATTTTAGTAGTTAGAAAATTTTAATTTGTTATTTCAGTGGATATTGTAGTAGGTTATTGGAGGTTATAAATTACTTTGATGGATGTGGATTTATCTAGTTATTTCATTTAATTATTGAGACTTTAGTTATGCTACGATTCGAATTTTATTATAGATAAATTATTGGAGACAAATTTATCATAGGTTGATATTGTTAAGTGGTCTATCCTATATGGGACGTAATCTTATGTGGGTTATGACAATCATGTCACCAAATCCAATCTTTTGGGTTTGGGGTGTGACAACATCCATCCACATAAGGTATCATTGCTTGCCTCATATTTCACATGGTTCCCAAACTGAACTCAATTATCACAATTTCAAAATAATAAAATATATATTGCCATGATGTTAAATTACATTAAATCGTAAACAAATATGTCAATAATTCATAACCTATCACAAAACGTATCATCCATTTTTGTAAAATACCTTGTGAACTAACAAGCAAGTATTTTCCATTAATAGAATCATCAAAATACCACAACTCAAACATCTTTATCTTTAGAAAACCTGCAAAATTGTAAGGGTGATCTAATACTCAATACACAGTCTATCAAGGTTTTAAAATCCATTTAAAAACACAAGATACATATCATACTCATATACATGATATATAAAATATTTAAATTCAATTCTATATCAAAAGACACCCACAAAACCAATGTGTAAATCTAAAATCATTCCCACATTATTCTATTTCCATCAAATCGTATAGAAATTTTTCTATAGAGTTCATAAACCAATTTAATTATAACCAATAAATGTAAGTTATATACTCATAACATAACTTAATGCAATGAATGTCATGTCATGATACAATATACGACTCCATATCCAACTACATTATTCCTCAATTACCAAACCACTCCTGCAGGAGTAGTTTTCGCGTAGATACTGAGGATTTAACACCCATTCTCCAAGATGACAACACAACACGTCATCCCTACTTGGGACCGCAAATACCCCAAGACCAATGAAGTGCAAAACACCACAAGATGTCTCGTGACCGCAAGTAATCCAACTCCAATGACTCCTTAATACTTTTACCAAATATTTATTAAGTCAATTTTCAATGCATTACTATGCCAACAATGAATGTCATATGAAACATGATTATGCCAATCATGCTAATAATCCCATAGTTAGCAAAGTAAATTTCATATCAATATAATATCCCCATAATTTACAATATGAAGTCTTACACCGACATTTAGCATGTCTACGTATATTTCCATAATAAAAATCGAGTACATAATCTCACATAATTATTCCAACAATTTTAAGGAAAGAAATATCATATTTATTATTCTTTTATTTTTGTTTACAAAATCCAAATTAATAACTCAAACCGAATAGTTCACAATTGCATAACTTTATCCAAAACATAAACTTTTACATTGACTAAGTCTAGAATATCATTTTTTGTAATCTCACAATTTAATCCCATTCCAATTGTAATTCCAAAATATGAAACATATAACCAATGGTTAATTGTGAAAAACATCATATTTCCATTATCCAAAGTTTTTATAGTTCAAAAAATATATTCCAAGTTAAAAGATCAAATCTGAAATTCAGTGAAAACAATTAGTGACACATACAAACGCATTTTTAAGGTTCAATTCAAAAATAAATGGGCTTTGGGGTTTATATCATTTAAAATTATATTAACTGTACTTTGTAACCTCTTTGGGGCTTATATCATTTAAAATTATATTAAATGTACTTTGTAACCTTAAAGTTTGGTAGAAAAATACATAGGAAAACCCATTAAAAAATTATTTTCATTATAGAGTTAGTGCTGCCCAGCAGAAATTCCAGATTCAGGTGTACCACGGAATAATTACACCATGCAAAAATATCAAATGCTCACCAAATGACATGAAAATTGGTAGGATGGTAGGCTAACAAGTTAGCAACAAAATCTAGTTCGTTTCATCTCAAAATCATACATAAATCTCAAGTTATGAATTAAACGGTAAAATGTGTATGTGTTGCCAGTACGGTATAACACACGTACAAAGTGTTTCAAGTGTCACAAAACCATCTCTAATAATATCAATTGATCCACAACACTTCCATAACTCTAATAACAAATGTGCGCACACACACACACACACACACACAAAACCTCAACCAAGTATTTCGAACTAAGCACAAATTACAAGCTAATAAAATATCCAAATATCACAATAATTTACAATAGATCCCAACAACAATGAAATGCAAAAATCTGAATTTTTATCTTCAATCATGATAATAATCTCATTCTAAGAAAATAAATTGATTAAAAATTAAATTTAAACACATATATGCATGTAAATAATGACTCAACTTATCATCATTTTTTCACAAATCATATATTTGCAACTCAAAATTGATGGATATAATCTTGCATGTGTGAAACCAATGGTAAAAATGGCTTTCCACATGTAACCTATCTCATATACAAGGAATACAAGAGGATTTTCCAATATACATGGGGGTTTCATATTCATAATACAAATTTCTTCTAAGAAATCATAAATCTTGCAAAATAACTTCATAAAAATAAGAAATAATTTCATATTTCACAAATATCCTTAATTTACCAAATAAAAATATATACCTACCTTAATGAGATGAGAGAATACAAGAAATTGTTGAAAAAATTTGGTGAAGAAGAAGCCCCCCATGGAGACTGTACAAGGCCGTACACCCCTCCCCTTCTATTCTCTTCTTTTCTTCTTTCCTTCTCCCTCTCCATCTCTCTCTAAAACTTAGAAGTGCTGAAAATAAAGGTCTTGGGGGTGTTTTGCCTCTTTAAGAGTCAAATAAATATGCTGTTTACGTGCTGAAAATAAAGGTCTTGGGGGTGTTTTGCCTCTTTAAGAGTCAAATAAATATGTTTTTTACTCTTAGGATAAGTGTCCTACATGTAAAAATGGGTTGGGCATGTGTTCTACCAATTGAGCTCACCCTAATACAACTAATATAATATTAGGTCCAAAATGTTTAGGGCCCAATATAAAATTAATATTGAAATATAGCATAAGGTCTAGGTTCACATATAAAATATAAAATTCAATAAAGCTTAATCCCCCCAATTTCAAATAACACATGAAGTCCAAATAAGTTTTAAAATTGTAGGGCCCATATCAAAATAATTTATCACATAAAAATAAAATAAAGACATTCCAAATAATTATCATGTATAACACGCGATAACATTAAATGAATAAATAACACTGGCAATATAAATTTTATGACCTTCCCGAAAAATAAAATAAAATTCTGAACACGTCATCAAACTTTGGAATTGACCTATCTAATAAATAAATAAATAAATAAGATGAATATAGATTTTACACCAAGTCAAAGCAAAATAATTTAATTTATTTAATTACGAATTAGTAATTGAAACCAATCACTAATTTACCCAAAACAATATAATTAACTCTCAAATTAGAGTAGGAATATTACAAGACCTAAGGATGGACTTGTCCAATCAATTCAGTCCGGTTTCGATCCAGTTCGACCCAAATAGTAATCGATCCGGCTCTGGTTTAGGGGGTTTCAGAACTGGATTCTGACTAAATTCCCTAATTCCAAATATATATATATATCTATATATATATATATATATATATATATATATATAGGTATTATTCATTGAATAATTATACTTATTCAATAATTTCTTACCTCTTACCAAAAAAAAAAAAATCCCCGAGAACCAAACCGTTTTTTTTAGTTTGGTTCTGGTTTAGATTTTGAATGAGTGAATTAGTTCTGTCTGGTCCAGCTTTTCCCCTACCTAGATCGGCCTGGATTGAGTTGCAGTCCTAACCTAACTTACTTTAATGTTATTTATGGATTTTCAATCCTAGTAGAAATAGCTAATAGTGTCAAACTATGTATAATCGCAAGGGGTTATAAAGACTGTGATATAAAATATTGAAATATGACTAAATTATCGATTTGTGACATGTTTTACTGGACTAATAGAGATAGTATAATCCTTTGTCTAGTAAAAGGATGTATCAATGAAAAAATCTTATTTTGAGCTGCTCATTACAAACATAACACTATCTATACTGTTAAGAATACCTAAAAAATGTTACCTAAACTCCAAGAAATGTGGGAAATCAAGAACCTTTTTTCCAAACTTTGCACGAAGGCCTAACTACGGGTTACATATTTCTCTAATTTGGAAAACCTGACTATATAGACAAAAAAGACCCTGAAACAATGAGCATAAAGAGCTCAACATTTTCTAGACTTCATGTTTAGGGATGGCATGGGTGGGTTTGGGACAAGGCACTCTTATCTCGACCTAGTCCCATTAAAGATAATCTCTTTCCAAACCTATCCCAACCTCATGTCGGATTGGGGCGAGGTGGGACGGGGTAGTAAAAATATGTGGGGAGAGGCGGGTCTTATTGAGCCATTTACATTTATAGAAAACAAATTCTATTTAAAAAGGAAAAGAAAAAACCAATCTTAAATCCCATATTCCATTCGTAGATTTTTATCTCTTTATGGTTTTGTAGAAGCAAATAGTAAAAGAATTTAAACATAAACATAAAATTATGAAGAAGTTACTAATGGTAAATGTGAAATTCAAGAAAACATGAAAGGTATTAAAAAAGACTAATATTTACACATATTCGAGGCGGGGCAAGACAACCTTAAACCATACCCAGTCCCAAATTTAACACGGTTTTTTACTTTCTCCCCAAACCTCCCCTACTCTATTTACTTGCTCCCCAACCCCATCCCAATAGGAATGGGATGGGCAGGTTACCCGCTTTTTCGGGTTCATTGCCATTCCTATTTACGTTCTCTTTTTCTCTCGTACGTAAATTCCAACTAATAAGAATAATTAAACAAATCTAAAAATTATGAGCCCTAAGTGAAACACCTCTCTCATCTCGGTAGTGATGAGTAGTAGGCTAGTAGCTAACTTGCGAATGAATGAATGATAAGCCCAAAAAAATCAAGAGTGTTTACATTGGGACAATTCTGGCATTACTTACGAGGCTTATTGCCAGCTCTTAACAATCCTATTGATAAGTTGTTCGCAAGCACAACTAAGCTGAGCTTTAGTATTTTTTAGTTTAGCCTGTCTACCAAATGAGCCTAAACTCTAGGCTTAAGCTAGGCTTGTTTTATAATCGACCAAATTCAAGTTATGCCTTTATCAATCTTTCTTGCTAACCGTTAATAAAAGGATTGGTCTGTTTGTAGCCTTGATTTCCAACAAAGTAATTAATTTTAAATAATTTTTATGATAAATTCCAAGAAACCTCCCTAATGTTTAGCCCTATTTCACATAACCCCTATAAAGAATGAAATTGATGCAATGTCCTCAGTTGATTAGGTTTTGAGGTGAAAAATCGAGTAAAAATTGGGTGGAAAAACACAAAACTATATCCCTGTTGTGTGCTTAATTCACCGATTCCTATTGTGTTTTTTTATCTATTTTTTACTCGATTTCTCATCCGAAACTTAACCAAGGGAGGCATTATATCCATTTTTTCTCTAGGGTACATGGAAAAAGCTAAACATTAGGGGTGTGTTGGGTTGGGGGGTTTGATGCCTGCGAAAGGGTTTGATTCCCCCTTCTAGTGTTCGGTATGCACACATACCTGGGAATGCCCTATTCCCGCTGTCGTTACCCCAAAAAAGGAAAAGGGGTTTTTCCTAAGATGGGATGACCCTCGGGGTCCTCTGTTCTATGAGGGTGTGTGTTGAGTTCATTTCAAGGGCGCCTTGATCCGGTCTAGGCATGCAACGTATATCTAGAATAATCAAGGCTATAGAGTCGCCACCAATCAGGGGTTTGAGGACGTGATTGGACATCCTTTAGTTGATTAGAAAATGGGACCATCTAAGATCCCAAAATAAGTCCATCTGAGGTCTTATCATCAATAGGTCCATCTGAGGGTCCACTGGAAAATTGAATGACTCCTAGTGGTCTGTGAGACTAAAGATTAAGGGTAAGGGGGTTTAATTACGAGTGGGAAAGGTGGGAGGCACCCCACATTGCCCATTGGAATCTAACGATTCTCGATTTTGACGATGTTTCTGATTAAAATCCCAATTAATGTTGTTAATTTCCTATACGAAAAATTTGACATAGAATACCCTTTTGAAGGGTGGTGAATTCTGTCATTTTGAAAAGAGATCCTTAAAGGCATTGGAACAAAGTTTTTTGAAAGTATTGATGTTTGGGAAAGCACGCCTTAAGGTTTTGTAAATGAGAACCTTTTGAAAAGACCACAAATTTACCTTCCTTCTGATGGGTATTTTAGATCAAATTAATTAACTCCCAAAGGGACGTACCCCTACCTTGCAGTGGTAAAAATTAATCCTTTATGAGAAGATGGAAATGGAAATGATGTGATTTCATTTTCAAAGAATTAATGCCAAGTGCGAACCTTTTTGGGATTCTGAGAAAACTCGAGACTTTTGAAGTTGATGGAATGTGTAAAGAAAAGGATGCTTTTTGAAAGCTTTTGAAAGAAAAGGGATGTTCCCTTTTGAAGAGAAAAGATAATCTTTTGAAGACAGGGGTTCCTTTTGAAGGAAGAGAAATGTATTTAGTTGAGAAAAGAGCACTTTTGAAGTGTAAATGAATTCTGTTTAAGTAAACTGAAAGTGCGACTTTAAGATTCTTAATCCATACTAAAAAGGAGATCCTGCATGGAATGATGGTTTTTAGAAAATTGACTTCATATGATAAAATGATGTTTTTGAAAAGAGAGCATGTGCTTTTTTTTAATGAAAAGAATCATTCAAGTCATTTTTTTGGAATGAACTCATTAATTGAAAAATGATGCGCACGTTAACAGTTTGCTTGATGGCAAGAGGTCTTTTCTTTTGAATCAAAATCTTTATATGATAAAAGATAGTAATGTTGTCAAAAAAAAAAAAAATGATTAGTGGGAAAATGGTCCCACGCAATATGAACATAACCTTTTTGAAAGCTGAGCCTTTTAGCAGGGATTTGAGATGTAAAGAATCACTTTCAATTCTAAAAGACTTTTTTGCAAAAGTACTTGGAGCTTTTGAAGCATGAAGATGGTTAGGGGGAATTTAATCCAAACTTAGTGCGCACTTAAATTAATTGAATAATAGTGTAATCGACTAAATCTCTTAAAGATTAGAATTTTACTATGTGACATAGGGACACACAGGAGTTCCTAGATTCTAGGTAGGGTTATTCATTGAAATCTGGCGGGTCAATTGATTATATCCATTTGATGGTAACAAACTATTATGCTAGGGACAAGTTTTAAGCATTTGATGCTATAAACTTTTACCGATAGCATGATAGTTTACCTTAAGGCCTCAATTAAATTTTATTTACTTGGGAATAGAATTAAAACGTCACATAGCATAAAATTTCAAGATGAATATATCGAAAATGTCAAAAGATATATAAACATAATCAACCTTGGCAAGGTTTGGAATTCATGAATGCGATGTTTATTGCTTTGATAAGCACAAGTATATGTACAAAAAGTATAAGGGTCAAGTGACCACAAAATAAAAAAGTGCTCAAACATTAGGGCAAAAGAATCGCAACGACCACAACCCATAGGGTAGCGAAAAGCCATAGCCTCTAAATAAAGCAGTAAATAAAGCAATAAGTAAATAAAAAACTGAAAATCTACAAGCGATGGGACAAAAGGTCGCAACGACCACAACCCGGAGGGTAGTGAAAAGCCATAGCCTCTAAATAAATAAAATAAAAATGAGAACAATCATTTTGAATGGATTTGTTCAAGTCCTTGCCTTTGTCCATTTATCCAAGCATGGGGATATTCAATTAAGTCCAAGAAACTCTGCGGTAAATGGGGATTATTTCATGTCCAAGTTGATTATGATTACTAACAAAGAAACAAGAAAAGGTTAGTATAAACAATATGCATGCATGCATGAACTTAACCTTGCCAATTTTTATTTTGCTTAAATAACACTTTAACCTTTCGATATGCTTAAATTTCCATTTCACACATCATAAATGCAAGCTTACATGCAATAAAAGAAAATGAAAAATGGGTGCTAGTAACCTATTGGAATGGTTTGCATGCAAAGGGTGGTTTAGGGTCTCCTTGCCTTTAACCCACCATACAGGACTTTGATCCCTTCACGACACGTGTTAGGAGGTCCGTGTACGTACTCGGGCAAAGGTAAGGAGGGTGAAAATCACATATTGAGGCTACAATGAATAATGATATCAATAGAAAATTAAGAAAGCTTAAGAATGAATTTTAAAAGGAAAGCTCACCTAGTATAGGTGATTTTCACCTTAGCTTTGACCAAGTTAGACTTGAGTGCTCCTTTCCTAAGCTTGAAAATATTCCTTTGAGATACTCCTTTGAAGGTTCCAAGTGTGCTTGGAAGGTGGTGGAGTAGTGGTGGAAGTGGTGGAGTGAATTAGAGAAGAAAAGCTTGGTAACAGTGAAGTTACCAATCAACAGATGTGAAGTTGTCAATCAGTAGAGATGAAATTGACAGTCGTTCTGTAGTAAAACAGCAGCAAAATTTTGTGTCCCTCCTATGCTATCCCAAAGCAAAATGGGTGGTTCAACCTTTGGATTTTCCCTCAAAATCAACCCCTAAACTTGTGGGAGAGATTTCTTTTGAGAGGATGTGTGGTAAGGTTTTTTGTAATGGATGGAAAGGGATTGGATTAAGGTAAGATGGATGGGTGTTTAGGCAAGAGGGGTTAGGATGATTTTAGGATGGAAAGGTTGGTATGTAAGTTGGTCTTTGTGTATAAAAGATGGGTGTAAAGAGATGGGATCTAAAGTAGTGGTTTTTAAGAAGTTGTTCCTAATGAATAAAAATATGGACTATTTATAGGGAAAATTGTACTTTTAGGGGTAAAATAGTCATTTCGAAGGGCATTATGGTCACATAGGACATGGAGGGCATTTGGGATTTGTTTGGTAAAGGAAATACCTCATTTGATGAGGGCGAGATGGTCTAAAAGTGGTAAAAGGGCAATCTGCCCATCCATGCTGGCAAGGTAGGCGTGGGCCATGCTGGCCTGGCTAGCGTAGGCTCAAGTCCCATCCAGGTAGTTGGATTACGGCTGCAGAGGCTGTAGGGTGGCTGTAAAGCCGAAAGCAAGATTTACACTGCCAGCGTGGGCACCAATTTTCCATGTTTGTGATGATTTCTCATCATGACTCATGGGAACTTATGATTTTTGATTAGTATGCCCTACCAGATGAGGTGGTGCCACTATGGTGGGTCAGGGGTGGTGGTCCGCCCTACTGTGGGGCCGCACGATCGCGTGATCGTGTTCGCTTGATGATCAGATGGATTCCAACCGTTGATCTTGAATTGAGATTGAAACCTTGGGTCCCTAAACTTGGTTTAGGACTAAAAGGTGGAGTGTGTACTCTCTAGAGGGAGATCGAATGGCTCGGATGCCAGCATAATGCTCACAAGGCTCTATGATTAGGGTTTTGTTGATCGTGGACCGAATGAAGCCCGATCTTTAATCAAATGGCATTGTATTGATCTTGAAGGATTGAATTGAAGATCCAACGGTCGGTTTGACCATTGGATGGGAAATGGTGAGAAATCGAACCACTTGAAGTTGTATTAGGGGTTCGATTTAGGGGATTTTGGGGATTGAAGGGTTTGTGCCCTCTAATTCCCAATCAAATGGTCCTAGACCACTCTAGGAATATTGAATTGAAGATCCGACAGTTGAATTGGCCATCAGATCAAAAATTGTGTGAAATCGAACCAACCAAGGTTGTGTTAGGGGTTTGATTTAGGGCAATTTGGGAATCGGAGGGTTTGTGCCCTTTGATTCCCAATCAAATGGTCCTAGACCATTCTAGGAACATTGAATTAAAGATCCAATGGTTGAATTGACCATCGGATCAAAGATTGTGTGAAATCGAACCACCCAGGGCTGTGTTAAAGGTTCGATTTGGGGCAATTTCGGGATCGGAGGGTTTGTGCCCTCTGATTCCCAATCAAATGGTCCTAGACCACTCTAAGAATATTAAATTGAAGATTCGATGGTTGAATTGACCATCGGATTAAAAATTGTGTGAAATCAAACCACCTAGGGCTATATTAGGGGTTCGATTTGGGACGATTTCGGGATCAGAGGGTTTGTGCCCTCTGATTCCCAATCAAATGGTCTTAGACCATTCTAGGAACATTAAATTGAAGATCTAATGGTTGAATTGACCATCGGATCAAAGATTGTGTGAAATCGAACCACCCAGGGCTATGTTAGGGGTTCGATTTGGGGCAATTTCGGGATCGAAGGGTTTATGCCCTTTAGTTCCTAATCAAATGGTCTTAGACCACTCTAGGAACATTTAATTGAAGATCCGACGATTGATTTAACCATCAGATCAAAGATTGTATGAAATTGAACCACCTAGGGCTGTGTTAGGGGTTCAATTTAGGGTAATTTCAGGATCAGAGGGTTTGTGTCCTCTGATTCCCAATCAAATGGTCCTAAACCACTCTAGGAACATTGAATTGAAGATCCAACGGTTGAATTAACCATTGGATCGAAGATTGTGTGAAATCGAACCACCTAGGGCTGTGTTAGGGGTTTGATTTAGGGTTTTCGGGCATTGTACCCGTTCCCGGCCTCGGGGCCTCAACTATTGAAATAGGGGATGTCTTGCCCTAGTGATGGGTAGGACAAGGTGAATAAGATTAGGTGTCGAGTGTGTCTGACCTAATTATACTGCTGACGGGTTGATCGATTTTGTCCGGAGGTGGCCTAGCAAAATTTGAGTGTCTACACCCGCTACCCTCACATTCCCACTTAAACCCCAAAATCATTCTTTTATCCATCGTGGGTTTCATTCCCCTCTCCCAGGCATCCCATTTTCAATAAATCAAAATGCCCACTACACCCCTCACACTTAAGAACAACATTCTATCTTCCTTCCATGTGCCTTCCCTCAATCCCTAAAACATGTTGCCCCTCCTATTCCTTTGTGCCAAGCCCTCATCGTCGTTCTCAATGATCTCCTTCCCCAGTCACCGACATTTCCCCCACCAACTATCACCGTCATTTCCCTCACCAGCCCTACCATCGTTTCCCTCACCAGTCCTCACCGTCATTGTCGTTTCCCTAGCCATCCCTCACCATTGTTCTCCACGATCTCAACAGGAAGTTGTGATGATTTCTAAAAAGTGGTTGTGATGCTGTCTCACCGTTCATGGCGAGGCAACTTTGACGGTTTGTGAGAAATTGGGGTTTTCTTTCCCTTTTTTTCTCGACAAGCAACTATTGTTGCAGCTATAGCGGTGATCGTTTTCTTGCCTGGTAAAAGCCGGATCTGAGCCTCCCTAAAAATCCATCAGACCTGAATAGATTGTTCTATTTTTGCTTCATTGTGTTTAGTTAAGGGGTTGTTTTGGTTATGGGATTTTAGGTTTTAGCGGGTGTGATTTTGGGGAAGGAAATTGGGATTTTGGGGAGGGATTATGGAGGTTGAGTATTTGGGGATGGTTGTGTTGAAGAAGATGGTGGTGCTGGTTTTTTTTTTTTTTTGGTCCATTAACATAGCTACAGTGAGTGATTTAGTCAACTATATCATATAATAGTCAACTAAATCACACGAGTTATGGTTATTTAAGTGCATTTTTACTGGGTTTCATCATTTTCTTCTTATTCTTTTTTCATTTTTTATCTTTCTAAATGCATTTTACACCCATTCTTCCACCATGGTTAAGAGAACCTAGAAATTGCTCCAAGCAACCTAGTGTTTGCTAGGTGGGTATTGGTTATAGATCATGGGTATTATGGGAATTTAATCTATCTAGGAATCGCTTTCTTGACCCAACCAAATGTGGGAATGGGAATGGTAGAAGGAATCTTACTTTCCACTAGCGTGAATCAAACGTGAGAATGGGTATTAATACCAAACATTCCCATTCCCAAGTAATGCCCATTCCTAGGACTTACATTCCCAACCTGCGAACCAAACACACCCTAGGGGTTTCTTGTAATTTACCACTAGTTTTTGTAATGTTTGAATATGGAATTATCTTTCAAAGGAGGCATTGGAGGAGGCTGGAAAGAAGAAGTAGAGGATATTTATTCCTCAATAAAACCCTTTGGAAAACCTACAAAAATTAAAGCACCCCGGTGAACCGAACAAGCGCTTAGAGAAGGCATTGCTCTGGTTGGCTTATATGCACATACAAAGATGTAGATTCAAGTGAAATAGAGAGCTGTCATGGCATTGTTCACACCACCAATGGCACTTCGCCAACACTGTGTTTCCCTTATATGCTACATATCTTCTTCTTTCAGAACCATCACCAAAGTCCCCCTTCTCTATAATAAGCCTAACGTCACAACTGACGACACTGTCACCATCCAACTCCTCTCATGGGGCTGAGGCGCCTCTGGCCAACTTGGCGGAGGCAAAGAAGAAATCCAACTCTACCCCACCCCTACCGCCTCCCTCTTCCTCCCTCCCTCCTCTTTTCGCCTTTTCCTGGCCGCCTATTTCCACCTCTTCTTAATGGCGAAAAGGCAGTGGAGGTGGTAATGGTGGTGTTGATTTTTTTTTTTTTTTTTGGTCCATTTACATTGCTATTGCGCGTGATTTAATCAACTATATCATATAATAGTCGACTAAATCACACGAGTTATGGCTATTTAAGTGCATTTTTATTGGGTTTCATCTTCTTCTTCTGATTCTTTTTTTTTTTTTTTTTAAACTCCATTTTACACCCATTCTTTCCCCATGGTTAAGAGAACCCAAAAATTGCT
Source organism: Liquidambar formosana (assembly GCA_039720395.1). Classification (NCBI taxonomy): domain Eukaryota; kingdom Viridiplantae; phylum Streptophyta; class Magnoliopsida; order Saxifragales; family Altingiaceae; genus Liquidambar; species Liquidambar formosana. Next base: position 26,559,782 of record CM077824.1, on the reverse strand, counting down.
CCAAGCAACCTAGGGTGCGTTTGGTTTGGGGAAAGGGAATGTAAAGTTAGGGAATAGGACATTACTTGGGAATGGGAATGTGATGAATATTATCTATCCCCACGTTTGGTTGGTTGGGAATGGGTATTGAACATTCCCAAATCCTATGTTTGGTTGGGTCAGGAATATGATTTCTATTTGGATGAAATTCCTATACCACCCTTCAAATGAGAAGTTCACCTCTCTCCCCCTCACCACCATCACTTCTTCGGTAACTAGCCCCCTCTATCTCTACCACATCACTTCCTTCTCCATCACAACCATCCAAAACCATTCCAACCCTCCCCAACAGTTGGAAAAAAAAAATTAAAAGAAAAAAATTAGCTAGAATTAGCCCCTTCCAAACCTTTTTCTTCTCAGCAACCAACCATCTTCATCTCTACCACATCAATTCCTTTTCCATCACCCAGCAAGCACAGTCGCCATTAATACCCACATTAATTCCTTCTCCATCTTTACCTTTCTAAATCAATTCCTTCTCTATCACAACTAGTCCTTCCATCTCTACCATCCCAAACCATTCTAACCTTCCCCAATAAAAGAAACAATTGAAAAAAAATGAAAAAAATTTCTAGAACCAGACCCTCTAGTCGGAAAGAGAGAATATTGCTAGCTATAACCAGCCCTTCCATCTCTTCTTCTTCTTCATTTTTTTTTTTAAAAAAAATTTTTCAGAAGAGAAAAAGAGGTAAGAAAGAACCAAGCCTTCTGCTTTCATCACACCACACCACACCACACCAATTTCTTCCCCATCACACCATTCTCAACCATAAAATTTGATTTTTAAAAACCCAAATTTTAGATCTGTAGATGAAGAGAGAAAAAAGAAAGAGAGAGGAGTGGAGAAGATGGGATCGGTGGTGGAGAGTGTGCAGAGAGATGGAATCGACGGAGGAGTATGCGCGGAGATGGAATCGTCAAAAGAGTGGAGAGCGGCACCGTCGCAAGCATGCCCAAAAGGATTTCGCCCAATCTTGCTCTTATCTGTTTCCCCCAAACCCTCTGTCACCGGAACTCATGGAAGAACTTCAATGATGATTCTTCGGCGACTCCGCCATCCCTGGCGTTTTTGTCATCCCCGGTTCCACTGTCACCGATTTCGACCAAGGCTCAGTTCTTGCTTTTCCGTCAATCCAGATCTGCCAAGATCTCCCAGTAGCATCAATATGGGTGAAATAGTTGTAGGAGGAGAAGGGACATAGAAGGAATAAGATTTTGTTGTGTGTAAAAGGTGAGGGCACAATTGGGATTTTTATTTTTATTTATTTTTATTTTTATTTTATTTTATTTTATTTTTGTAATTCACTTGCCCGGGTGTCCCAGCTCAAACCCATCCCCCCTTGGTTTTCACATACCTAGCCTCAGTGGGAAAGTCAAGCTAGCGGGAATGAAGGTTTGTCGGGCAACGGACTGTTCCAAACATGGTAATGGGGAATCTTGGTTCATTCTCGGGCATAGAAATCCCGAACTAAACGCACCCTAGTGTTTGCTAGGTGGGTATTGAGTACGGATCATGGGTATTGTGGGAATTTGATCTATTTGGGAGTTACTTTCCTTACCCAACCAAACGTAGGAATGGGAATGGTAAAAGGAATCCTACTTTTTACTAGCGTGAACCAAATGTAAGAATGGGTATCAATATCAAGCATTTCTATTCCCAAATAATACCCTATTCCCAAGACTCACATTCCCAACCTACGAACCAAACGCACCCTAGGGGTTTCTTATAAGTTACCACTAGTTTTTGTAATGTTTGAATATGAAATTATCTTTCGAAGGAGGCATCGGAGGAGGCTGGGGATATTTATTCCTCGATAAAACCCTTTGGAAAACCCACAAAAATTAAAGCACCCCGGCGGACCGAACAAGCGCTTGGAGAAGGCATTGTTCTAGTTGGCTTATATGCACATACAAAGATGCAGATTCAAGTGAAACAGAGAGCTGCCATGGCATTGTTCACACGACCAATGGCGCTTCGCCAACGCTGTGGTTCCCTTATACGCTACATGTCCTCTTCTTCCAGAACCGCCACCAAAGTCCCCCTTCTCTATAATAAGCCCGACGACACCACGGACGACGCCGTCACCATCCAACTCCTTTCGTGGGGCCAAGGCGCCTCTGGCCAACTTGGCGGAGGCAAAGAAGAAATCCGACTCTACCCCACCGTCGCCGCCTCCCTCCTCCTCCCTCCCTCCTCTTTCCGCCTTTCCCTAACCCCCGGCCGCCTCCTTCCACCTCTTCCTAATGGCGAAAAGGCGGTGGAGGTGGGCATTTCTTGTGGTCTCTTCCATTCGGGTTTACTGGTGGATGGGAAGTTGTGGATTTGGGGCAAAGGTGATGGTGGCCGCCTCGGGCTCGGCCATGAGAATCCCGCGTTTGTCCCTACCTTAAACCCTAATTTGGATTGCGTCCAAAGCATTGCTCTTGGCGGCCTTCATTCTGTCGCACTCGACTCTCTTGGCCAAGTCTTCACATGGTCAGTAGAACAATGCAAGAACCATTTACTAGCTTGTAACTATATTATTTGCATATTTCTGAAATTTATGTAGTAATGGCATTGGAATGACGCAACTTTCATTTGATGAGATAATTGAAATGAATTCATTTGTTGAACTTATACTTATTTGATTTTGGATATTTGTTAATGGGAAAACAAAATAATAGCAAATGATTCAGTAGGTAATAATCTTTGATAATAACTAATATTTGGAGAAGCAACTTGGTTCAACCAAGTTTGATCCCTCTCTCTATATTATACTAGAAGGCGAGACTCTATGTCTGTGAGAGCGGTTATTGACACTTGGAAGAATAAAGGTTAGCGCAGCAGTTTTTCTCTCTGTTCAGATAATGTGGTTGTTAGTACTATTTTGTCCCTTTGATTTTCAAGTTGTAGAGTAATTATAAGAATAATTTTGAAGTTTAAGGAGAAAGAGATCAATTGAGAGACCAACAAAATTTTCCCTTTCTATAATAGTATAGGTATATAATCATTAACTCGTGAAGAACCATACTTATTTAAGCACACTGTTTCATTTACTTGGTAAACTTAAAGTTGAAGAGTGTCACAAACTGTAATAGCTTTGCTACGATGTTTGGAAGCCAAAATTTTTAGATTGACTGTTAAATTTAGGGTATGCCACATTCTCATTTTCTTCCTACATAGCTTGAGGCTTTATACTCTCACATAAGTATAAGTATGAAGATGTTTTACTCTTCCTTGTTATGAAAATAATGAATATGAAGATGTTTTACTCTTCCTTGTTGGACACATTTGGTGAGAGATCGGTGGCTAATAGTTGAGCCAATTGCAGATCTAAATCCTCCATCAATATAAAATGACTTTGAAGAGACTTCCATTGGGGAAAATTTCTTTTGTCAAATTCATATGTTATGCAAGGGAATCAATGAGTATCCAAATATTTATTCATCTTAAGAACATAAATTTTTTTGGGTACATTGCACTTAAGGGTCCAAAGTTTGGGTCAAGTTTCACTTTAGGGTCCAAAGTTTAAATCGTGTCAATTCAGTACTCGAATTATTAATTGAGTTGCAATTTGGGGCTTGTTGTCAAAATTTTCTATATTATCCCTACTTTGCCTCTTTTATGGGTTTGAAAACCCTATTTTACCCCTATTAACAACTAATAAATTTTTATATTTTAACCAGATCTAAATTAGTTTTATCTTTTTTCTCTCTCTCTCTCTATTACCTCTATCAACATCAATAAACCTTTATATTTTCCATTTACAAAACACAAATTTGACGGTAGAGTGATTTAGATCTGGTTAAAATATAAATGTTTATTAAATGTTGATAGAGGTAAAATAGGGTTTTCAAACCCATAAAAGGGGCAAAGTAGGGATAATACAAAAAATTCTTAGGGTAGACCCCAAATTGCAACTCAACTAATAATTCGGGTACTAAATTGATGCGATTTAAACTTTGGACCCTAAAGTGAAACTTGATGAATATTTGCTTGCCACTCCAGTTAAGGTTTAAGAGGGTGAAGAGATTGATGAATCATCAATAAAGATAAAAAAGAAAAAGATATGTTAGTAGCCACGCATATAATAATTTGAATGTTCCCTAGCAGAATTCACATAAGCACGAAGCGATGGTGGGGTTAGGTCAAGTGCGAGAGTGGGGGTGTATGAAAGAGTCAAAGGTTTGGGGCGTGTAGGAAGCAATTGTGTAAAATTTACATATAAATACATGTTGAGTTACCTCATTATAATATTGTGCGCGGTTCAAGCAAAGTTATTTTTAATTTCGTAGACATATGAAGGAATTCAAAAAAAGAAGAATTGCAAAAAATGTGTTCGTATGAAAAGCCACATTGAGGTAGAGAAAGAGAGAGAGCATCGTATGTTCCTACCTTTTGCTAAAGGAAACTACTAAGTATTTGAATAAGACTATTAATCTGATTTAGTGGGGAATACTATTTTTTTTTTCTTAAATTTTTTATAACCTTTTAGCTAAAGCAAAGACGAGGCTATGGGGAATAACTTTTAGGAGGGACTCCTAAAATAATTGAGCATAATTATGAATTAGAATAAATTTTAAGGGCCTCTAAAATCAACAATTTAAATTAAGAAGAGTTTTAATGGGGATTAAACATTGGGAGAGATTCCTTCTAAAATTTTGAAACATAGTTAGGAATTGGAATAAAGTTGAGGTGGCCCGTGGCCATCGTACAAAAAAGACAACAATTTCATAATTATAGACCTCACCTTTTATGTAACGAATGATTCCTAAATTTTTGGGCGGTGATGGCCTGCCTTCCCTCCTTCACAAGCTTCCGTTCTAGTTAAAATCGAGAGAGGATCACGGTTCTAATGAGATTCCAACAAGAAAGCGTGGGATTGTGGTTTCAAAGCGTGATAGGCATCCTTAGTGGAAGGTACCTGCCTCTAAAGCAGAATTTTCAGGATAAATTAAGAACTAACAAGTCCTGCAAGCTTGATCTATAATCGTTCAGACAACATTGGAAGCTTTTTTATGTGTTAGAATAGACATAATATCTGTTTATTTATTTTTATTTTTTGCAAGAATTTGTATACATGCAAGGAAGTTTCTTTTTTGTCAATGAATGTCAATGTGTATATTTAATATGCAAGGATACTATTAATTTGTTAATTTTGGAACTCCCAAATTATTAGAGTGTGTGGCAATACATGCACTTTAATTTCTTTTAGGAAAGAATTGGACTCATTTTGTTTTCATGCGGTGTGTTCAAAATTCAAATACTCTCAACAATTAAACCACCATTGTTTATTTTATTATTCAAATCATGCCTACTTCCCAAAGTTCAACATGACTTTAAGTCTCTAATCCAGTTAACATTAATGTTTTGGATTTTCCGAAATCTTGATATTTTCAAGACCATACTGCTCCATTGACTTGAAGTTTTTATTTTTGGTCTGCATAAGTTGATGGTTCCATCATTTTAAAATGAAGTTTGCAGGGGTTATGGTGGTTTTGGTGCTCTTGGACATTCTGTTTATCATAGAGAACTATTCCCTAGATTGGTAGAAGGCTCTTGGAATGGGAAAATACATCATATTGCAACTAGTGGAACACATACTGCCGTTATCACTGAGTCAGGTTAGATGATTGTTTGTTGTTTATTATTGTATCTATCCAATGAATGTGTATGTTTGATGCAGCAAACATTTAAGAAATGATTCCAGAAAATAGATTAACACAGATTTTCTTTAAAGCTGTTTATTTTTCTCAATGAAAATATCAGGAATTATAAAAAGTTATAAAAAAATGAAAAATTCCACTTTGGCCTGAAAACTACTTTAATAACCCTAAAAGAACTAATTGGTAACTTTTTAAACTAATTTGGACTCCAAAAAACATCTAAATTATACAAATAGATTTTTCCAAAAATATAAAAATATTCGTAAAAATGGACTATAAAACATTTAATGGCCTCTCTTGGGGGGTCAAAAGTTTCCATTAACGGCGTATCAATTATACCATTCTGTAGTGTTTGAAATAAGCTTTCTGAATTTGGCTGTTTTGCTCAATTCCGATGACCACCATAAGGTTAAGGATGTTGGAGTCTGAGGGGTCATTTTGACTTCCGCCAATGGTCGCTAGATATTCCTTAGCTATACGTGTTGCATCATCCTCCTCAGGTTGGAGAGAAGTTGCCCTCAAATTGCTTAGTGGATCTTTTGCAAGTTTAGGTGTGTTGGTGTCAAATCCCTTCGTTTAGCACCTATTAATTTCTGCCTAGAATTTCATGACATCACATACACGTATAGTATTTATACACATCTACATTCATGGTAGTCTTTATATTAGTTAAAAAACATTTCATACCAACTTTATCACAGCTACCCTTTAGTTATATTTACATAACAAAAACCAAAAACACAAAAGTTTCACGTGCCAATTTGCGCAATGATCTAATTTTGGTTCCTCCTAAAATCATTGATTTCATAACAATATAGGCTAACTAACTTAGTGAGGAACTATCTGAAAGACTTATGGTTTCAATAAAAATGCTGTCAACTTTATCAATCCAAAATGAATATCTCCTTGTGGTATCACATCTATGTTTTTTTTTTTTTTTTTTTTTTTTGTTGATATTAGGAGGTTTGCACCCGACTAATCCCCTTGGGCACATGTACTCCCCCCATCTCACATACAATGGGCAATTATAGGACAAAGTCAATGGGGGTGGCCTTGAGGGGGAGTGTGAGAGTTGAACCCAAGACCTCTTGCTTGGCAAGAGGTTGTAGGACCACTCGGTCCACCCCTCAAGGTTATATATATCTATGTTGGAGATTACTTTTTTTTTTTTGGGGGGGGGGGGTCTTGGTAGGTTGGAAAGGGGAAAGGTTCTTTGGTCTTGATTGGTGCCGGCCAACTTGTGGATGATTTGGTTGGAGAGGAATGCTCATATATTTTAGGATGAATTTGTCTTGAGAGAGGCTATTCGAGATAGATTTGTGTTCCTCACGTCCCTTTGGGTGTAGGTTAATTCTGCTTTTGAGAGCATTCCTCTTGGAGTTATATCTAGAGCTTGGATTTTTGTTTGTTCCTCGTGTTAATTTTCAACTTAAAAGCCTAACTTGTTAGGAGGAGGAGGGCCCAAATAAGTATATGAAGCTATATGCCTATATCAAAGTCTATATTTAGATGATGTGGAATGCGGCACTTTCCAACACCCCATCTTACGTGCAAGCCTAACAAGACAAGAATAGGCTTGCCAAGTGGACAACAAAGATGGGCTAACGCACGAAATGTGCTCAGGAACACAAGCCATGATACCATGTTAAGTTTCCAACTTAAAAGCCTAAGCTGTTAGGTGGAGGGCCTAGACAAGTATATGAATCAATGGTGAATTTTATATTTAAAATATGTGGGATGTGATATTTTCCAACACTCCTCCTTATGTGCAGGCCTAACAAGACAAATGGGCCTATCACGTGGACAACAAAGATGGACTCAAACGAAACAGCCCAAGAAGGACATGCTCTAATACCATGTTAAGTTTCCAACCTAAAAGGCTAAGTTGTTAGGTGGAGGGCCTAAACAAGTATATGAAGCTATATTAAAGTCCATATTTAGGCAATGTGGGATGTGGCACTTTCCAACACTTCATAGTGAAAGGTTCTAAGTGCTTCTTTGGACTGGTATCCACCTCTTAGTGGGTTCATCAAATTCGATTTTAATGGGTGCTCGCTCGAGATTCTAGGGCAATTAAGGATTGAAGGGTTTTTACAGATAGTATAGGGAAGGTGGTTTTTGCTTTTTCTCAACTGACAAGCGATGGAATTGCTTTATAAGAGAAATCCTTGTCTTGGTAGCAGATCTAGAGATTCAAGCAAAGTGGGAGGATAGGAGCACTAATGGGATGACAGAGGATTTGGCTAAGAAGGGAGCCTCTACACTTCAGTCTGTTAGAGGGCATTTTCTTCCTACATGGGGTTGCTCTTTTTAATGCTTCATACCAATCTAGCTTGTGTAGCTTTTGGTATAGTTTTTGCGTATATTGAGAGTATAATGATCTTCTATTGGGTTTGTATTCCTCACGTCCCTTTAGGTGTAGGTTAATTCAGCTTTTGAGGGTATTACTCTTGGAGTTATATCTAGAGATTGGATTTCTGTTTGTTCCTTGTAGAGAAATATTCTATGGGCTTCTACGAACTGGGCTCCACTTCCTAGTGGGTCCATCAAATTCAATTTTGATGGGTGCTTGCTGGGGAATCTGGGGTGTTGGGGATTGGAGGGTTTTTCAGAGATAGCTGAGGGTTGGTTTTTCCTTTTTCTCAGTGGGAATCGCTTTGAAGGAGGAATTGTTTGCTCTCCAACATAGCTCAAGAGAAGCGTCTAATTTAGGGTTCTCTTAGTTTTTGGTAGAGTTATAACTCCTCCAATGTCATATGTTTCTTGAGATCTAATTATGTGAGTGCATGGAGATTTGCGCATCTCATAGGAGAAATCCTTGGTTTGGCAGGAGATCTAGAGATTACAGCACAGTGGGTGGTTAGGAGTGCTAAGGTGCTGACAGATGATTTGGCTAAGAAGGGAGCATCTGCACTTCAATCCGTTAGAGGTTATTTTCTTCCTCGTTGAGGTTGCTCTTTTTGTTGCTTTGTACTGATCTAGCTTGTATAGCTTTTGCTATAGGTTTTTTTTTTTTTTTTTTTTTTTTTTTTTTTTTGCTGCTATATTGAGAGTATAGTGACCTTCTATTGGGCTAGATAGGTTGTTTCTTTCTTTTTTTTTTGAAGGGAATCTCTTCCTTCTTGATGTAACTTTTTTTTTTTGGTTTTATAATATATTTTTGTTTCACATCTCAAAAAAGAAAAAAAAGAGAAAAAGATGGGCCGTGTTGATTTTCAAACTGCAGACCCTGTGACTATACTATAGTTTGTAGATGACATGCCATAGTTGCAATGTTACATATTTTAGATGGACATTTATCTTGAGTTCCTTTTAATTAAAATATTCAGTGGGTGTTAATTTTGCTTCTTTGAATTGTTAGTTTTTTCTTGATTTAATCATTTGATGTAGGTGAACTCTATACCTGGGGTCGAGATGAAGGGGATGGTAGATTGGGCCTTGGTCCTGGTCGTGGCCCAAATGAGGGAGGTGGACTTAGTATTCCCTCCCATGTAAAAGCATTACCTATGCCTGTAGCTGCTGTTTCTTGTGGAGGCTTTTTCACAATGGTTCTTACTGCTGAGGGACAACTTTGGAACTGGGGAGGTAAGGATGTTACTTGTTTTGTGAAATTTTGCTGTTATGGTTTCCTTTCCTTTCTTCATTTCCAACATTGCTGTTAGTTTTATTATGATATTTAAAACAAAAAAAATACAAAAAATGGCTCTAGTTGGAGCTGACAGGTGAAAAATATCATGCAGCTAATCCTAAGTACTTGGGATTAAGGCTTGTTGAGTTGAAGTAGAGTTTCCTAAAGTAAAATGGTGAAGGATTTTGCTGTGGAAGGAGTGTTCCCATTTCTGGCTGTAAATAAGACTTTTAATAGACTGATTTTGCAGAACTTCATGCTGCCAGCCCCAAATGGTTGTGATCAGATATTGTAGAAGATACAGATATTGTTATTTAAAACAAATTGGAATGAACAAATTGGAAAACTTGAATCATTCATGACCATTAAAATTGTGGTTAACAAACATAGATATTCTGATTTTAGTTTTAAAGAAAATTTTAAGGGATGTGTGTATTTATCCAGTGTAAATTTTGAAGCATGGAGCTTCTGCACAGAACAGATTTTTCTCATTTCTTTTGAAGCTTCACCTTATCGATTAAGTGATGTCAATACCCATCCTAGGTACTGCCTTATGTTGAATGTTATGTCTTTATTATTGTGCTGAAGGGTATCTATGTAATTTACCTAAAAGTGGTATAAATAGTAAACTACAAGGGAGAGAACCCTAATCTCCCATCTTCTAATCAGCCGTAACTCTCTATCTCCTCCTTTTTCCTCCTTTACCATGGTTGGCCCAATGAGGAGGTCATCTCTGTAACGTTTCGCCTCGATCTGCTGTCATTCTATGCATCTTTCCTATTTTTGTTTAATTCTATGAAAAATGGGGGTGATTTGTGCAAATCTATGATTGGAGTATTTTTTAATGCAAATTTTGCATCTATTTAGACCAGATGGGTTAGATTTGAAATTCTGATTCATGCTATGGGCTGTTGGGGCACGTTTAGAGGAGTTGTGATGTTTTTTCTTGACTGCAAGAGTTTTAGCTAGCCTAATGTTCTTGTTCTAGCTCTTTGATCTTGGCTAATATGGTAATTTAATGTTCATAATATCTTTTCTTGGCATTTTATAGCCCTGTTTATATATTTATCTTTATTTTTATTTTATTTAATTGCTGCTCTATTTGGTTTTTTGCCCTATTTTGGTGTGTTTGGAATTGTTAGTCAGTGACTAAGGCCATCACAATGTCTGAAGTGAGTGGGGTCTCCCAAAACCAACCTAAAGAGTTTATGGGTTAGTCAGAATGAAAACCTATCCTCCAAATCACAACTTCGAAGTTAGATGGGAGAAATTATTTGGCTTGGTCACAGTTTATGATGCTTGTATCGGAAGTAGAAGAAAGATGGAGTATCTTAATTGTAAAATTACGAAGTTGGCATGGGATGATCCCCTATTTGAGAAGTGGGGAGGCTGAAAATTCCAAAATTATGTCTCGGCTTTTGCATTCGATGAAACCGGAGAGCAATGGTTACTTATTTCTAGGGACCGTAAAGGAGATTTGGAATGTGGTAGTGTGACATGTCTCTTGCTACATATGTTCATACTCTTCAAGGCCTCTTGCTAGAGTTGGATCACTATTAAAATTTCCAAGCAACTTGTCTTGAAGATGCCTTGAAGTTTTGTTCTCTTGTTGAGCAGAAACGTATCATGGATTTTTTGGCTAGTCTCAACTCTGAGGGCATGGTTTGGGAACTTTAAAAACTGGACGGTCTGGTCCATAACTCTTATATGGTTTTTAAATAAACCAAGTCATGGTTTGAAAAAACTGTGTTTATGCCTTGTTTTCAGAACAAAGTTGAACTGAGTAGCAGGAAAAAGATATTTACCAAACAGTGTGAAATCAAAACTGGCTAGAGTTATCCTTAGCCTAGCCAGGTTTTTAGGTTTGCCAAACAGCCACTGAGTATGATTAGTCCATATTCAGATTTCAGGAAATGAATCCCCCCCCCAAAAACCCCAACAAAAAAAAAAACTCTTTTTCTTCCCTTATTGCTATGTATGCCTATATTTAAAGTGAGGAGAGGAAATGGTGTGTGATGATGCACACAACTGCATAGGAGAAACCAGCAATGGTTACATCTTCTTAGTGGGATAATAAAGGGTTTTAGAAGAGTTGTGAATTCATGATGGTGGTAGGCTTGTTGATTTTGCATTTGATGAGAAGGATAAGAATGTGCTCATGATTCTATGAGAAGAACTGGCTATGGCGTAGATGATCAGGTCATCCACCCTTCCTTTTATTACAAGCTTAGAACACTTTTTTTTTTCATTGTTTTTTGTAATTAATCTCTTTTAAGTTGTAATTGTGATATGTGTGAACTTACTAAACACCATCGTGTATTTTTACCTTCTAATAATAATAAAGGTTTAAAACCTTTTGCTACTATGCATATTGACCTTTTTCTCTGATTGCATCTTTATCTGGATGTTATTAGTTTGTTACTTTTATTGATGATTTTTCTAGAACCTTTTGGGTTGGGTGTTATAATGTGCCCTGCATTTCCATAGACTATTAATTTTTTAGTCCAAGGGGCTGTTTGGCAAACCTAAAAACTTGGCCAGCTGAGTATAAGTCTGTCCAGTTTTGATTTCATACTGTTTGGTAAGAGTCTTTTTCCTGCTAAATAGTTTAGTTTTGTTATGAAAATAAGGCATAAACATAGTTTTTTTCAAATCAATTGGGAGTTGGTTTATTTAAAAACCAGATAACAGTTATGGACTGGACCTAATTTGATTCAGTTTTTGAAGTTCCCAAAAAGGCCCTAAAACTTCGGGTTTAAATTTAATATTTATTAGGTTAATTTTATAATACATTATTGGGATTAGATATAGTTGGAATCAAGGTCTTTAATATCGATATCGCTGGGTATATCGAGGATCCAAAAATGTGGATATATCGGATATATCGTTGGATATATCGACAATATCGATATCGTTTTAAAGATATGGTGGATATTATGTGTTAAACGCGGAATTTTTTATTGAAACTCTGGGAAACAATGATTTAGACTATAATACACACTTTAGCATCAAAAAATTGCAATTTAAATGTGTATAAAACAAGTATGTGTTGTGTAGGGTATAAATAGTGTGATACGATGAGAAAATAAATAATAGAAATTCATGCAAATATAACATCCAAATGTCATATGAGATTAAAATTTGTAAATATTTATCATTTACACAATAAACACTTACATACTTACATACTTACATAGTTACATTAATAGTTTAATACCACATGGAGCTCCTTGGTGGTTCAAAATCATCATTTCTATCCCTATTCTGCCTTTCCATATTGGTAATATTACGACAATAGGTTGGCCATTTCATATAATTAGCATAATTGAGCAAATAATTCTGTAGATGGCGGTCATATTCATCAGCAGAACAATGCCGTAGGATTCCCATTGGTGGCAAATCTTGTGGTTCAGTCTCAGGAGCTTCTTCATTTGTTTGCGGTGGGACTGATGGATACATTGAGTATGGATTGGGCATATAATCAATTGGTTGTTGATATGGATATTGTTGTCCATAGATATATGCCCCTGAGGGATCAGTGTTATAGTGGCCCATCTCATATGGGTTGTATGACTGATATGGCACAGGTTGGACTTGTTGATGGGGATAGGTATCTTGGCTCGAGTCTGTTCCATAGCCAAAATGACTTTGTTGTGATCCTATACTCATAGACTCGAAATTCGAGGAAAGGGAATCTACATCTTGTTGGCTGCTTGTGTTTTGTCCTCGTTTTCTCCTCGAATAATGTTTGCCTATTGCCCCAATACCTGGCCCTGCTCTCCTAGAGCCATGGTCCTCATCCTGTGTCGCATGTGTGAAATCCGCTTCACAAGAAAAAGGACTCAATAATGGCCTCGGACTAGCTCCAGCTCCATAATTTCCACCCCCTCTTCCATCGTCCCCATCATCATCTCCATCACTATCCCCACCTCTAGTATTAGTGTCAGAAGAGTCAGAAGACTGAGAATGCACCGAGTCTGTTCTCATTGCATCCTCGCTTGATAAAACCTCCTCAGATATAACTCTGTCGACGTCAATCCCGAGGTTTTGAGCTTCTTCTGCCACCTTTGGATCAGGTTCACCATCTGGCCCTTCCATATGTGAGGGCCTAATCCACTCGTAAAGAGGATTCTCATTCTCCTCTCCTAATTCGACTGATATATCAAGCAGATTTAGAGGCTCTAACTCTGCTGCATTTTCCATCTCAGCTTCCATATCTCTGACCCTCAACCTCATGTTGTAATAACAAAAGACTAGCTTTTCGAGCCTTTCGTACGCTAGTCGATTGCGCTGCTTTGTATGTATTAGGGAAAACGTGCTCCAGTTCCTTTCACAAGCTGAAGAGGAGCATGTTTGTGACAATATCTTCATTGCCAATCCCCTCAATGTTGGAGCAGAAACCCTATACATATCCCACCAGTCAGCTGCCCATAATAAAATGAAACTATTAATTTTATATTTGTAACTTTAAAATTTATAAGTTAACAAATTTGTTAGTAGTCTATATAGTTCTATACGCACCAGCTGTCATGCTTTCTCTTGATGCAATTGCGAGTCTCTCTCCAAATTTACCCCTCGCTTCTCGAAACATTATAATCTACAAGTGCAACCTTTTCATCAGTGATTAAATAGAATAAATATTAAAATATAAACTTTGATAGTTATTGTTGTTGTGTTACCTCATTTCCAATCTCTCCACCCCTGTCAGAGTTTGGTTCCAACTTTTGGAAGACCTCAAGCACTGCATTAGTCAAGTTTTGGTTGTGACTAATGTTATTCTTGTATTGATACTTTGGGTTTAGGTAGTATGCTAGCATTCATGTCAAACACAAATATACAATTTAATTAGTTTCACTTTGTGTGGTGTAAGTGTGTAACAAACTAACAAATAAAAAATATCAAATAACATATATAAATTATTTTCTATAATTTTAGATATAGGAATTTAACATAGAAATTTATAATGTATAAATTATACCTGCCGACAATAAAGGATGATCGATTGATTTGTCCCAGCGCTCCTTTATGGCTTTTAAGACCCATTCCACATTCCGATTAGATGATAGGAGGGTCTCTTTCATTACTTGGAACGCTTGATATACTACACCCAAGGTTGGGAATACCTCACTATCAACAATGCGCAACAATCGGTAAAGAGGCTCATAAATACCACATACTTTTGTAACCCTAGTCCAGAAAGTGTGGTTTAGAATAAGTGATTCAACATGACGGCCTATTTGCGTTCTATTCAGTGGATGTTCATTCCATTCATCAGAGGTGAACAAGGTTTTCAAGCCCCCCTTTTTCTTTAATAGGCTGTCGAGTGCAATATAATTTGTGGCAAACCGAGTGGCACCCGGTCGCACAATATCTCCTCCACAACATGCTCTCATTTGTGCCAACAACCAACTGTGGTTGTATATAAAGTTTGTGATCATCCTCCCTTCATTGATCACATCTTTAACTCCTTTTTTACCAGCAATCTTCTCAAATATGAGGTCGATGCAATGAGCAGCGCAGGGTGTCCAGTATAAATTATACTTTTCCATTAACAGCTGCCCCGCTTTCTTATAATTGCTGCCATTATCAGTCACTAGCTGGACAACATTTTTGCTACCAATTGATTGCACGACATTTCTCATCAAAGTATAAATATACTTATGGTCCTTAATTTTATCCGAAGCATCCACCGATTTCAAAAAAATTGTCTTTCCTTTACAATATACCATAAAGTTGATGATGGACAATTTTGTTGGACCTGTCCATCCATCACACATAATGGTGCAGCCATATGTCTTCCACATTGGCTTTATTTGTGCAACGTATTTATTCATCTCTTCCACCTGTGAGATGAAATAGAATTTAAGTAAAATCACATAAAAAAAATTAAAAGATCATAAATAAAACTTTATAATGAATAAATTCTAATATTTTGAATTAAATTAGTAATTACCTCCATATCAAGATATTTAGTTCTAATCTCATACGGGGAAGGAGGATTAACACCTGTTCCAGAATTCTGAGCTCCAGCAATCATATTTTTGAAGTGATGGGAGCCGGCCTTCTCAGGCGCGACATTCTCATGTATAAAGAATTTTGCAACTAATCTACCTAAACCCTCCTTTATCTTGCCTTTACTAAAAGCATCCTTAAGAGTCCTTTGCTTTGATTGTGATGATTTATACAGAGAAGTAAGAGGGGGGGTATGAGTGTCTGGCACCCGAACACTTTGACTACGTTTAAGTGGAGGCATTGGTCCTTTGTTTTTACTTCTACCAGAACCTGAGCCACCAGCACCAGAACTTCCAAAACGAGCATCTGATTGGAATTGTCTCCTTTGTTCTTCCTCCCATTCACTAGCCTTTGAAGCATGGTAGGCTTTCTTATAATTCCTTCTTTCCTGCGCATCCAAATTTGCTGGGTACATCAGGATGTCCTCATCATCATCTTCATCAGTATCATCTGATTGGGATTCCAATATACCACCCCTTAACATTTGTCTAACATTTGAATCTCTCCTTGTCTTTGCTGCCTTTGCTGTGGCTTTCCCCATCAAAAGTTGACGCATCTCATCTTTCACCTCTGGAGGCACATTATTGCAAGGTGCTATATTATTTTTTGGATCTGACCCCAGTAAATGGTACTTAAGCCGCGTCGCTCCACCACTCTTCCATGTCTTCTGACAATACCTACATTGGATACCACCTACTGTACCCTCTATACGACTCCCATGTTCCCATACAGGATCAACATTCTTCGCTCCTGCCATCTTTTGCTAAAAGAATACAAGTGCAAATTTCGTGATATTATACAACTATACAAGTATAATTTGTACACGTGTAGAACATATAAATATATAATAATATTACTAATTTACTATTTACTTCTTTACTGGATATATGAATTTAAATATGCATATGTGATTGTATATACTTTATTTATTTCTTTATTTTTTCTAAATTTTTGTAGGGCTTTACGTTAGAGGTTACTATGTTAGTTTGAAATGAATAACTAATTTTGACAATTGACAATTGACCTTGATTTAACTATTATGTGCTTTTATGCATTTATTTTTAAAATGAACAAATTTCTAATATAAATATTACTTTTCATAAACAATTAAACATTACTAAAATTTACAACAATATATTGTGATTTGTGAGAGTTTATTTATTTAACTAGTGTGTGCTTTTATATGAATTTATTGTTAAAATCAGAAAATTTATAAATTTCTAATATATTTTTTCTTTCTTTTTTCCCTTTTATAAATATTTTGATTTGTGAGAGTTTATTTATTTAACTAGTGTGTGATTTTATATGCATTTATTGTTAAAATAAGAAAATTTATAAATTTCTAATATATTTTTTCTTTCTTTTTTCCCTTTTATAAATATTTTGATTTGTGAGAGTTTATTTATTTAACTAGTGTGTGATTTTATATGCATTTATTGTTAAAATCAGAAAATTTATAAATTTCTAATATATTTTTTCTTTCTTTTTTCCCTTTTATAAATATTTTGATTTGTGAGAGTTTATTTATTTAACTAGTGTGTGATTTTATATGCATTTATTGTTAAAATCAGAAAATTTATAAATTTTTAATATATTTTTTCTTTCTTTTTTCCCCTTTATAAATATTTTGATTTGTGAGAGTTTATTTATTTAACTAGTGTGTGGTTTTATATGCATTTATTGTTAAAATCAGAAAATTTATAAATTTCTAATATATTTTTTCTTTCTTTTTTCCCTTTTATAAATATTTTGATTTGTGAGAGTTTATTTATTTAACTAGTGTGTGATTTTATATGCATTTATTGTTAAAATCAGAAAATTTATAAATTTCTAATATATTTTTTCTTTCTTTTTTCCCTTTTATAAATATTGTGATTTGTGAGAGTTTATTTATTTAACTAGTGTGTGATTTTATATGCATTTATTGTTAAAATCAGAAAATTTATAAATTTCTAATATATTTTTTCTTTCTTTTTTCCCTTTTATAAATATTTTGATTTGTGAGAGTTTATTTATTTAACTAGTGTGTGATTTTATATGCATTTATTGTTAAAATCAGAAAATTTATAAATTTCTAATATATTTTTTCTTTCTTTTTTATTTATTTGTGAGAGTTTATTTATTTAACTAGTATGGTGCTTTTAATATGATAAAAGAGTTAAGACTTAAGACTACAAATTTACAATAGACTTTAATGAAGTTTGACTCATAATGACTACTACGGCACTACTAAACAACACAACAACCAAAAAAAAAAAAAAAAAAAACAAAAAATCTGACATTGTTATAAATTCACTACCTAATACTACCTAAAGCAGCACTAATAATGAGAGAATGAATGACAAATTAGTCAAATGGAGAAATTGGTGGCTACTTCAAGTTTGTTTTAACAAAAGCCATGCTGGGTCACATTTTTTTAAAATAAATTTGAAAAGAAAAAATTATTGACTAACCTATACTACCTAAAGCAGCACTAATAATAATGAAAATTTTGTGTGAGGCAAAAAATATGAGAAATAGGCTTATAACCTTTTAAGTTTATAACCTTCAAGTCTTCAAGTCTTCAACTAATGCACTACTCCTGTCTGCTGATTGCTGGTCTGCTGCTAATTCCTTTGCTTTCTTCAAGTCTCCTCACCTTCTCAGCTTATAGTGAAGTTTTGATTTCTAAATTCTAAAACTCTAAACTAACTGGAAGGAAGTTTATACACTGGAAGGAGGTTGTGTTTGGTTTTTTATACTGGAAGGAAGGGGAATGCTAATGGATGAAAGCTGAAAGGAGTGAAGGACTGAAGGAGTCTTTCACGTGAATGTTTGAAAATAATGTAAAAGCTCTTGATATTGGACAAAAGAACTGAAAAAGTAGCAAAATAATGCAACAGCATGACAAAAAGTGGAGAAAAGCAGCAACAGCATGACAAAATAATGCAACAGCATGACAAAAAGTGGAGAAAAGCAGCAGCAAGCATGACAAACAGTGGAAAAAAGCAGCAGAAAACAGCCAAACGAGTCTCAAATTGCAATTTCAGTGGACGATACAGGGATTTGTGTCGGCAGGGGCGATATATCGTCGATATATCGTCAATTTCTCTCCTTATCCAGACGAAATATGAAATTATCGTGATATCGACGATATATCGCGATATATCGACGATATTTTGTTTTTTTCAATTTTTTTCAATTTCGCACATAGATATCGTATCGCTCCCCATCGATACCGCGATATATCGACGATATATCGCGATATTTAAGACTATGGTTGGAATAGGTATACCCAATAACCAAACACTATTACCCTAATAGGGTTACTATCAATGTTTTAAAAAAAGCGTCCCGTATGTGCTCAGGGCGCGTCTTAAGGAGTTTTTGGGGGTAAAACACCTTGAGGCGTAAAAAATTAGGCAGTGCACCTGTGGGGCGTATGCTCTAGGCATGAGACGCACGCCTTGGACCCAAAAGATGCGTTTTTCTGCACCCTACGCAGGAAATGTACGCCCAACAGGACCTTATCGCTACTAAATACTAAAAACCAAAATGTTGCTTATAAACAAAGGAGACGAGGAACTACGACAACAAGAATAGAGGAGAAAATGGGCACTTCAAACTGCAAACAAAGAAAATCAGAAAACATAAAGAGAACAGGAAAACAGAGAAGACCCTCCAAACTGCGAAAAAAAGGAGAAGATTGACAGACAGAGACAGACAGAGAAGAGGAGAACAAGGAAGGAGAAGAGAGAGAGAAGACATTCCTGAAGTCAGCGAAGACGATGGAGATATGATTATTGGCGAGATGAGACTTACAAGAAAAAACTCCAGAAGAATGGGCTGACCAAATTCTCCTATCAGGGATATGCAACCTCAAGGAAAAGCCATCCAACAACAAAAACAGAGAAGCCAACTTAGAACTCTCTCGCTCATTGAGATTTCGAAAAAAATTGAAATCCTAACCAGGAAAATGAGACTCAAATGAACATAAAGAAGAAATAGAAACATTATGAGCCAAAGATAACCTGTACAGGTGAGGAAACAAAGAACAAAAAGGAGCAACACCTCTCCAATGATCTTCCCAAAACCACACCGAATCCCCATTTATGGCAGACAAAGAAGTGAACTCTAGAAACCGATCCAAACCTTGAGAAATAAATTTCCAAGGACATCTGGCAGATTCCCCAGGACAAGATTGAGCATCCCAACCATTAACCTGTAGAACATACTTACTCCTAATAATAGCATGCCACAAAGGGCCCCTCTCAAGAGGGAACATCCATAACCATTTGCCAGTTAGAGCAACATTTCTCTCTATAAGATTTCCCAAAGCTAGCTCCCCTTGAGACTTTGGCCTAGACACAACCTCCCACTTAACCAAGTGATCCTTCTTACCTTCCTCACTTCCTTCCCATAAAAAGTCTCTCATCAATTTTTCTAGCAACCTAGGAACTGCCACTGGAATCCTAAAAAGGGATAAATAGTAAGTAGGAATGCTCGACAAAACTGATTGAAGTAACTCCAATCCCCCACCTTTTGAAATAAGAACTCTCTTCTAACCATCCAACCTTTTCCTAACTTTATCAATGATTGGACTCTAGAAAGATTCAGAGTAAGGATTCCCCCCTAAAGGGAGACCTAAATAAATGAAAGGCCACACTCCTACAGAACAACCCAATTGATTAGCTAATCTTTGAACCTTCTCACCCTCACAATTAATACCCACAATAGAACACTTACCCATATTGACTTTGAGACCTGATACCATCTCAAAAACTTTGAGAATATCCTGAACATATGAAAACATATGCTCAACCCCCGAGGAAAAAAACAAAGTATCATCCACAAATTGCAAATGAGAAACAGGAACCTTATCCTTCCCAATCACAAAGCCTTCAAACAGCCTAGACTCCCTAGCTCTATCCACAAGTCTCCCAAAACATCTACAACAATAGTAAACAAAAATGGAGATAAAGGGTCTCCTTGTCTCAACCCTCTTGAAGCCAAAAAATAATTTCCTGATTTACCATTAACTAAAATAGAAAAATTGGTGGTGGATAGGCAACCATAAATCCATTTCCTCCATCCTTCTCCAAAACCTTTTCTTTCTAAAACAAAGTCCCAAAAGTCCTACTGTATATGGTCATATGCTTTTTCAAAATCAACTTTAAACAATAATCCCTCCTTATTTCCCACCCTATAACTCTCCACAGCTTCATTAGCTATCAAAGCCAAATCTAAAATTTGACGACCTTCCACAAAAGCACCCTGACCAACCGAGATGGTCTCACCTAAAACTCCCCTCAACCTAATAGAAAAAACTTTAGCCAAAGATCTTATACAATGATGAAACCAAACTAATTGGCTTAAAATCTTTGACCTTCACAGAATCAAACAAATAAATGTAGCATTAATGTTTTTATTAACAATCCCATTCTCAAAAAATTCAACAATTACCTTCAATAAATCATCTTTAATCACCTCCCAACAATCCTAAAAGACAGCCATAGTGAACCTATCAGGACCTGGAGCCTTATCTCTACAGCAATCCTGTAATTCAAAAGGTCTCTCCAATCTCATAGCACTATCAACACAAATGGGGGACCAATTCAAACCTTCTGACACTGCCTCCCTTCCCATCAGAACAATAAAGAGAGGAGAAAAAGTTATAAATCTCACTCACAATTCCCTCTTCACAATCAATAACCAAACCCCCGTCCACTTCCAATTTATCAATTAACTTTTTCTTTCTATTACCATTAGCCACTCTATGGAAAAATCGAGTATTGTTATCACCTTCTTTTAACCATTTCACTTTTGCTTTTTGAGCCCACGCAATTTCCTCCTTAAAATTAATATCCTCAAACTCCTCTTTCAGATCCTTCTTCTCTATTCTCTTACTCTCATCAAACAAACCTTCCTCCTCCAATCGATCCAACTCCTCAATTATACTAGAAATAGAACTCTTTATAACTCTAATATCACCAAAGACATTCTTACTCCAAGCTCTAACATCCTGCTTAATCATTTTCAATCTCCTCATAAATTTAAAGCCTTCCCACCCATGCACATCACAACTTTTCCACCACTCAAAACATTTCTTAAACAAATGATGCTCCAACCACATGTTTTCAAACCTAAAGGGAGATGGACCCCATGACAAAAACTCACTATTCAACATAATTGGACAGTGGTCAGAAGTTACTCTTGGAAGTGCCACCTGTCTAACATTAGGAAATAAATCCTCCCAACCTAAAGAAAACAAAAACCGATCCAACCTGTTATACATCGGGATTTCTTGAAGATTGGACCGAGTAAACCTGGCATTATTCAAAGGAATATCTATCAACGAGCACTTTCTAATGAAATAATCAAAATCTCTCATACTCCTGGTAATCCTCGAACCATTTAACTTCTCACCAATGAACCGGATCACGTTGAAATCACCCCCCAAGACCCATAACGGACTGCAAAGCCCAAACAAACTAAAAAGTTCATCCCAAAACTCACTTCTGCTCCTAGGACTATTAGGACCATAAATACCAGACAGCCACCACTCTACATTATTTACACCCCTAAACTTGACTGAAATTGAGAAGCTTCCATATACAACCTCCACAGCAAACACAACTCTCTCATCCCAAATGATCAAAATACCACCTGACCAACCAGAAGAAGGAAAAAAAGACCACCCTTTATATCTAGAACCCCAAAGACTCTTAATCATCCTTAAATTAATCATTCCAAGTTTAGTTTCCTGAGAAATCACAATATATGGATCAACTTTTCTCAGAAAATCCATAATGACACACCTCTTTTTCTTGGACCCAAGACCCTTGATATTCCAACTGATAATCTTCATTTAAAAGAGACAGCTCCCCTGCTAGACTTAGCAATACTTGACCCCTCATAGTTAACATCCGAACAGAGATTCTTCAACTCTGTCATCCCTTTTTTAGAGTTGCAGCTCCTAACAACACTATTCCCCACCCCAGATTTAACTGAACCTGGAACTCTACCCCTTCTCTTTACCAAAGAAAGATTCAATTTTCCTAAAAACTTTCTCAATTTAGCCCAGCCATCCTCATTGAGATTAAAAAAACAACATCATCAGACTCCTTACCCCATTCTACTCTTTCCCCAACCACCAATTCCTTACCTAAATCAGCAGCCCCCACCTTGCCCAATTCTAATTGAAAACCTGTTGCTCAACTGAAAGTGGTTCAACATTCTCCCCTACGAGAACTATCTCTTTCTTAGTGCTATGATTAACAGTGACAGTATGATCTTCAGCATTTAGGGTTGCATGATTCTCACCACAAGTCCTAGAGAATTGGCCAATATCCTTAGAAGAATTATTCTCAGCAAGAATATGATCATTGAAACAAGAATCATTCACAGGAATATTTATAGATAAACCCAACCCAGAAGACCCCTCACCTCTCACAACAACTGGACTGGAAGACACAAAATGCCCTTCTAAGTTATCAGCTTTGCCAGACGAAGTTTTAACAAGAGAATGTACCTCTAGCATAGGAAGAGAAGAGGAGCCCGCCTTTGTTTGCAAAAAAATCCTCCAACCCCACACAAGTTCTCAAAATATCTTCTGGATTCTCCACCTGTTCATGCTCTGATTCATTAACAAATGATCCAGAAGAATCTGAGTTCAAGCTATCCTCGTCATGAGAGCCATAACCATCTAAAGAATCAGCTGCAAACAACTGATTACCAAAACAAACGGCATCATTAGCAGCATCAGACCCAGACTGACATCGTCACCCTAGAATTGCCTTAGAAACATCATTTGACTTCTCTTTCTTCTCTGCTGAAGACGAAAAAGCTTCCCCTTGCACTAATTGAAGATGTGAATGTGAGCATAGATGTGGAGGGCCATTGGCGCAACCGTCAGTACCCATCTTGCAAAAACATTGTGGTGACGAGCGAGAAGAGTGGCCACTGACAACAACCATAGGGCAACCCTTCTCGCGAAACCACCTGGGGAGCGATCGAGAAGCCAGAAGCTTCTTATCCCTCAACCGATAGCCTTCATTAACCACACTAGCAGAAGAATGGCGCAAATCGACTGGAGCCCTAACCCCTGGTTTGAAGAGGCGGGCCATGTGCATATCACTGGTCTCCAAATCAAGTTTCGATCCTTGAGATCCACAGGCCCGTGAAAGGCCACCCCTCACCTCAGGCCCAACATTGGATTCTGGCCCAACCACTAATCCTTTAATACGGCCCACCCATTGTTTATTATTATGGTCCAACAAATGTTGTGATAACGATGGCCCCTTAGCATTTGATTGCCCATTGACCACTCCTAAACCACTAACATTAGGAGTTATGGGCTCACCGACTTCCTCAGGCCCAACCATATTACAATCATCAGACTCTTTCAATTCCCCATCTTCCACCTCATTCCCTAGCTGTCTAGAACTATCTTTTTCCAATAAAACACCAGGCAGGACTCCCAACCCTTCATTACCAGAGGCATCTTGAATTAATATATCCTTAAAGGATTTTAATGGCACATCGATGACTCTACTATCATTACCCAGTGGCGTCACTCTAGGATGCACATCAACACCTCTTTTAGCACCACGTGGTCTAGTAACCCTAAGAGCATCATCTTCAACCTCCCGACTAGCGCACAGAGCTTCTGTACTACCTCCACCCTTTAACCTCCAAACCTGCCTGCCACCATGGCCTGACAAAGAAGAGTTAATCATATTTTTGTGCACCAGTGCCGAAACTTGATTGCCAGAACTGCTAATTGGATGCCTTTTTGACAAATTCAAAGGCCAAACCCACACGACGTAAGTAATCTCTCCCAACTGAATATTCATGGAGCTTGAACAGAAGCCATTATTCACCCCCTTCACCTTGATACGAGCCTGAAATAGATTATTCATAAACAATGAATTCTTATCAATATCAAGCAAACCACCATAATTATCAGCAATTGCCGAAAAAACTTCCTCTCTCCATAAGAAAAATGGTAGTCCTTCTATTGAAATCCAACCCCCACTACAAGAGAAACGCTGTCCCTTGATGGAATTAGCCTCGGGAACCCATCTGCTCAAACATACAATAACCCCACTTTTGAGAAGAAGACTACTGGTAAAATAATCAGCTTTATCCATATTATGACAAACAAATACCACCTTGTTAATTTGAAAAGGCATAAGAATAATATTGCACTCCAGCAGCTTACACAGTTGAATTTGAATCATATTCCACCTGTCAAGAGCAGACTCTCTTTCACAAACAAAAGCTTTCTTCCAATCCCCCAACAACAAAAAAAAAAGGATTTATCAAAAGAAGCCTTCTCCTTATTGATTCTAGCCATGGGGACTGCCTGCACCTCTTTACTACTCGTTGCATTCTGAGAACAGAGCCGGGTTGGCTTACTGTTAACCATCTTCCCTCCATCACCCTTACAATAGCTACTGATAGTCTGGGCAACATACTTCCATCCCTTCCCATCGTAACCTTCTGGAAATATAATGAATCTACTGCGACCACTCTTATAAATATCTGTCAGATGACAAAATCTGCCACTGTTATTCTGATGAAACTCCAACGACAACGTACCTTTTGGACTTCTGAATTTTCTAATCCACCCTATATGGCCATTACTACAGCCCAAATCTGATAAATTATTGTGCAACCACGAACATCCACCCTTATCCAAGAAAATAGAGATCCTCAGCCCTCTGCCTTTCTCCGAAATTTTAAAAAAATCATCTTTGTTACCCAGAAAAAGAAAATTGAATGACTTGTTATCAACCCTCTAGAACTTACTTGCCATGGCTAAAAATGAGAACAGCGTAAAGGAAAAAGCTTACAACAAAAAGAAAAGAAGAAAGAAAGGAGAGAAAGAAGAGAGTAGAAGCAAAGATCAGAAGGAGATCAACTAGACGAAAAGAAGGAAAAGAGAAGAAGAAGACCCATCAAACCTCTCATCTGTTTCTCTTGTGCTTTGTAATTAATATTATGATGATATATCCAATGTGGTCACTTGTACATACACTTTTACGTACTCATGCAATTGGGAACCATTTGGTAAATTTTCACAAGTTTGGCTAATTTGATGAGCTCGACTTAGTGGATTCTGTTGTGGTCAGATTAAATTAATTAGATTATAATTTGATATTGGATCACGTCAAATTAAATAATAATTCATATTAAGCTTAGTAAATGAGAGTAGCGTTAGAATTAGACCTTAGCCGTTAGTTAATTAGAATTTTTTATTAACCTAGACCATAATTTATTGATAGCAATATTAATTATTGATCTTAGGTTCAAGTTAAGCGTTGGTTTAGTGGGGCATTGTACTTGGATTTTGACATTACCACTTGAGGTAAGTGGGAGTATGACATACTATTCTATTTTATGAAAAATGTTTTTAATTGTCAAATAAATGATTTTTCACGAATGATTTTTTTATTTTTTTATCTTTATATCCATTCAAATATACCTATTGTATTTGTATGAGCCAAGCAAATGATTTTGTATTTTGTTTCAAGTAATGCTTGATCTGGTTTATTGATTATCTGAAACTTTGTTTAGCCAAATTGATGATATTTGAATACAGATTATATTTGTCACTTGGGTCTAACTGTCTTATGTGATCAGTAGGGGTTAAGTTACTGGCTTTTGGTTCCTTTTGGTTCTAATGCTTTGGACCTAGTCAGTTGGGATAGTACTTATCTTTGGTACCAATGCTTTGTTAAAGTCTCCTCTTGATAGGAGCACTATTTGGATCTTTTGGGTTAATCTGTCTAAGTCATTTGTATGGTTAGCTAGAGTTACCATATAAGTATGTATTTGTTTTAATCTGAAAGCTTTGAATGTTTATTTGAAATTTATTATTGATATGTAAATTCTGAAAATTTGCATTTCCTTTGAATATCTTTTGGAAAATATTTAATAGTGGTCAAAAGCATATAATTTATTAAAATATATTTTTATGAAAAACTTGTGCGATTAGCTTAGCTTATTCTTCTGTATGTTATGCTCACTCTTACAACATATTTTTCAAATGATTAGTCTGTTAGATTGCTTGAACGAGTGTAGTGGGAGCATAGAGGGCGTTGAGCTAACAGTTACTAGATTTATTGTTTATTAGGATTAGTTTTATAGTAAATTATTTTCCCTATGAGACGATTATTGACTCATTTCAAATGATATTTGTTTAAGTTTAGAGTTATGCGATTTGGGTAGTATTCTAATTATTTTAATTATTGATGGTGATTGTGACATTGTTGAATCTTTGGAGATTATTAGTGCTTGGATTTCATTATTGAAATTTTGTTGTGGATGGAAACATTTTTATTGATCATCATATATGGTTGGAATATGAATGTTAAGTTGTGCCTCTTGATTTGCTTACTCGGGTTTGGGGTGTGAGTCGCGTAACCATAGAAGCACGAAGCGAGGGCGGGGGCGGGGGGCAGGAGCGGGAGCAGGGGCAGGGAAGTGGGGGAACATAAAAGAGTCAAAGGTTTGGGGTGTGTAGGAAGCATCTATGGAAAATATATACATATATACAGTTACTTCAATATGATATTTTGTGGGATGAAATTCTAGAAAAAGGTGCAAAAAAGTGTTCTTTTGAGAAGCCACACTAACGTAGAGAAAGAGAGAGAGCATGCTTTTACAAATTTTCCTTTTTTTGTTTTTCTTTTCTTGAGGAAAAGAATTGAGTGAATTGAGTAAACTAAGCATTAATTTGATATGATTTAATAGAAATCCTATTATTATTAAAAACATTTTTCACTTTGGTTAAAGTTGAAAAGAGTTTCGTTTTGGGGTGAAGGGGTCATGCCTTCTTCCCTCTATCACAAGGTTTTGTCTTACTTAGAATCGAGATTCTCTCAAGAGATAATCGAGGTTCTTACAAGGTTCTAACTTGGGAGCGTAGAATTGTGGTTTCGAAGCGGGAGCAGCACCCTTGATAGAAGGTTCCTGCTTCTAAGGGCGTGACAGGTGTATCCGTTGAAACATAAAAGTGACGTCTTTTCTTTTTTCCAAAATTTTATGGTGGTCTTGGGTGTTATTTTTGTGACCATGGGAGAGTTTATTAACTATCTACTCTGGTACATGGTACACCTCAACACAATGGAGTAGTTGAGCAGAAGAATCATTATCTTCTAGAGGTATTACGTCCTTAATATTCTCCATGAATATTCCATAGTGCGACTGGGGTGATGCCCTCTTTATTGTAGCGTACCTTATTAATTTAATACCTTCTTGAGTTGATGTGTTCTCCATTCATTCCTCCTCATGTTTTTGGCTGTCTAATTTGTTCATGTTTTTTGATTAGTTTTTGAGTAAATTGGACCTGAGAGCTCTTTGATGCATTTTTCTAGGCTACTCTCCTACTCAGAATGGGTACAAGTGCTATCTTTTTTTTTTGATAAGCAACAAAACCAATATTATTGAATTAAAAAAGATACAAAGAAGGGGGGACAAGAGGTCCGCCCACCTATAGTAACAGATTAAAATAATAAAAACACTCAAGAGAAGAAAACAAGAAAAACTACCCTACTAATAACACATAGCTCTCCAGTCAGATTTTAATACAAAAAGAGGGATATCACCAAATTCCTTCGAAGATGAAGCCCAAAAAGATCCCAAAAAATACACTCTATCCCACATCTCTTCGAAAGATGACTCTCGATCCTCAAATATCCTCGCGTTTCTTTCAAGCCAAATAACCCAAAAAACTGCCAAAAAAGCACAACTCCACAGAACCGTCGCCCTCTTGCCCTTGCTCAATCCCCAAAAATTCATCTCAAAAAACCTTTTAACGCATCCAGGCAACACCCATTGCTCAGAACCAACACAAAACAATTTCTGCCACAACTTGTAAGCCACAGAGCAATGCATAAATAAGTGATCGATTGTTTCACACGCTCCCCTGCACATAATGCACCATTGTGGGCTAGCAAAAAGAGATGGTCTCCTTCTTTGAAACCTGTCATTAGTGTTATTACTCGTGTATAACAGTCCAGGCAAATACTTTCACTTTAAGGGGCACACATGATTTCCAAACAGAGGCAAAGGGGAATACAGACGAATTACCAACATCCTCAATCAACTTCTCAAAGAAGGATTTACAAGAAAACACTCCAGTAGAATTAACATTCCAAACCCTCTTATCTGGGACAAACAATCTTAAAGAAAAGCCATCTAAAATAAACAACAAGGAAGCAAGCTCTGAACTTTCCTTCTCATTAAGATTACGAAAGAATTTAAAGTCCCAACCAAAAGACAACGAATCAGAGGCAACCATGGATGAAATAGAAGCATTATGAGCCAAGGAAAGCCTATACAACCGAGGAAACAAAGAACAAAAAGGTACATCTCCTCTCCAAAGATCCTCCCAAAAACTAACCTTATCCCCATTCCCAACTACCAAAGACGTGAAGTCCAAAAATCTGGGCAACCCCTGGGAAATGAATTTCCAAGGACATCGAGCCGACACCCTAAGGCTTGAATGAGCATCCCAACCATTAACATGCAAACCATACTTACTTTTGATAATAGAATGCCACATAGAGCCAACCTCAAGAGGAAACCTCTACAACCACTTACCAGTCAAAGCAACATTCTTTTCCTAGATATTTCCCACAGCTAAACCCCCTTGCTTCTTAACTCTAGTCACTATATCCCATCTAACCAAATGATCTTTCTTACCTTCCCCACTCCCATCTAACCAAGTGCTATCACTCTCAGTTTACAACGAGGTTTGTTTCCGTGGAAGTGTTCTCCTCTCAAAACTTATCTTTAGGAGGAAAATAGAAGTGAGCAATTCTTGGTGTTAGCTATAGTTGCTCCCATTGTTTTATTTGTTGAAGAAAAGAAGCAACTTGTTAAGGTATTGCAAGTCTACTTAAGGAAACAAAAAGACAAGACTAGCAACCATCTTCCTTGGACTTGGTTAATCCTAATGTTCATATTGTTGATTCCTTTGTTTTCACTGCTATATCAGATACTTCTATTGATGATTGTGATGTCCCCATTACTCTTCATAAAGGAGTTAGGTCATGTACCCAACATCGGTTATTCAGCTTTGTCTCCTATCATAATTTCTCACCATCTTAGTGTGTACTTTTGCTTTTCCGTTGTCTTCTGTCTTTATTCCTTGAGAGTTGGCATGATGCACTTAGTGATCGAAAAAGGAAGCAAGCAATGAGGGAAGAAATGAGAGCTCTTCAAGAAAAAACAATTCTTGTGTAAAAGGCATTAGGTCGCAAATGATTGTTCACAGTTAAGCATAAGGCATATGGCTTAGTGGAGAGAAATAAGACAAGATTGGTGACAAAAGGTTTCATGTAGACTTATCGGATTGACTATTAGGAGATATTTGCTTTAGTTGCAAAGATGAATTCCATTTGTGTTTCTTTCCCTAGCTACAAACTTTGGGAAGTCTTTTCTATGAACTTGATATGAAGAATGCCTTCCTCCATGGAGACTTAGAGGATGAAGTGTACATAGATGTCCCACTATTTGAGGATTCTTCTGCCAGCGGTGGCAGAGTGTGTAACTTTAGGAAAGCTCTATAGCTACGCTAATCTGTGGCTTAGATGGAGCTAAGGAGACCATACTTCGTTTATCTAGCTTTCATCCCCAGGCAAGGCAAACTACCTTCATTCCATATGTTGATGATATCATCATAATTGGAGATGATTCCGAGAAGATGCAAAAGTTAAAAACCTATATAGCTAAGAAGTTTAAAGTACTTTTGGTGCATTGAAGTTATTAGATCTCAGTACGCTGTCTTTATTTCTCAAATGAAATGTAGTCTAGATCTTCTTAACGAGACATGTATGCTTGGATGCAAAAACAGTGACACTTCAGTGGAGCAGAATCACAAATTAGGAGAAGATGATGAGGGAGTCTCTTAGTAGATATGGGGAGATATCAACGGTTGGTTGGGAAGTGGATTTACCATCTTATACATGTTAAGACATAGCTTATGCTTAAATGTTGTGAGCAGATTGTACATTCTCCTAGTAAGACTCACATAAAGGCAGTCTAATTAGGTTCTTTGGTAATTGAAGTCTACTTCTAGAAAATGGATACTATTCTCTAGGCATGATCATTTGAGAATAAGAATAGTCATATACAGATGTTGATTGGGCTGGTTTTAATGGTAAGAGGTCTAAATCTGGTTATTGTAACTTGGAGGGTGGGGGGGTTCTTGTGCCATGGTGTAGCCAGAAGCAATACAATACAGAGGGTGTATTCAGAGTTATGGTACATGGAGTTTGTGAGTTTTTTTGGTTAAAGGATTTTCTAAAAGATCTTGGTTTTGACTACAAGGATCTTATACGGTTGTATTATGTAATTGTGATAACAAGACAACAATCAATATTGCTCACAATCCTATTCAACATGATTGGACTTGCATATTGAAGTCGATAGACATTTCATCAAAGAGAAGTTGAATTCTGGGAAAAATTTTATACCCTTTGTGAAGACCAAAGACCAACTTGTAGACATCTAGGCAAAAGGAATATTAAGTATAATTTTCGATACTATCTTGGTGAAGTGAAAATGAGTGATATCTTTGCACTAGCTTGAGGGGGAGTGTTGGATGCTATATATCTTTATTATTATGCTGAAGGGTATCTATGTAATTTACCTAAAAGTGGTATAAATAATAAACTGCCAGGGAGAGAATCCTAATCTCCCTTCTTTCCATTAGCCGTACCTCTTCATCTCTCTTCTTCTTTTTCTTCCTCATTTAAAATTTTTTTATTTATTTATTTTTTATTTTTTTTAATTTTAAATTTCTCGATCTTTATGCAAAACCTACTCCTTAGACACTCATTGCCAATCTGTTTAATTAATTCATATGTTGATGCCAAGCAGTTCTGATGTTCTACCAAAGAAAATATAAAGTGGTTTGGATAAGCTGGAGCTGAGTTGAGAGTTGTCATTAGCCGCTGCTCATTAAGTGCACCTGTTTTTCACAATGTCATTTTGTTTGTGAATTTATTTATTTGCACAGATTTTACTATTCTTCAAAGCGTGATAAAGGTGACTTTTTTAATGGCATCAGATTTGATAAATCAGCCCAATCAATTTCTGGTTATGATGTTACAGCATTATGCTTCAAGGTTTCGGATGAAACTGGTCTGTGTCATCCAGGCTGACCCGGTGAGTGTGCTGTCATCTCTCTTCAAAGATCTCAGAAGACCCCAATGCTCCAACCATTTAGACGAACTCAGCATTCTTGCGAAGACAGAAATTCTGAAGGCAAGTTTAAAGACTTGGCTTCACTGAAAGAAAACTTGTGTCTCTGAAGAAGAATTCTACACATCTTTTTTAGACTCGTTTGAGGACTGCTCTTGAAAGAACTTTGGAGTGAAGACTTGGTCCATTGGGATAAGGGACTGCGACAATCTGAATGAAGATATCTAGTCAGCCTTCTTACTGCCACGTGCCCCAGTTCAACGGTCAAGATCCAAATCCAAATGTTCCAAGATGACCATTCTGTGGTGACTAAATGCACATAGTTATCGCTAAACTAATGGGAGTGCAGGAGAGGGATTTTTCACTGAAATGGAAGAACGTACTCTTCCCTAGATTGAAGGATGAGCCGCACCTTTCATAAATTTGTCATCTTCGGCCTACCGGCTTGTTCTATCTTCCTCTTCATAAAAAAATAGGAAGCCAGATGTAATGGCTTAATGATTTTCGAGAGCACAAAAGATGGATCTGCTGAAATCCAAGAGAAGAGGGTTGTGAAGCTTAAGGAGAAAGACCAAGAAGGAGGAGCTCAATACCCACCAGCCAGCGGAATCACACTCTGATGTACAATGGAGTTATCTGTTTATTGAAGGTACTGAGCTTGATGCATAAAACCTCCATTGACCTCATGAGGTAGTGCTTGTGTGGTTGGTGGTCACCCAAAGTAAGAAACCTCACTCTCTAAGGGTTGATGGTAAACATAGAAAACCATATTGGGTTTGCGGTAAGCTTGGAAAACCACCTATAAAATTCCATATAAGGTGGAGTACCCTAGTGGGATTGGGTGTAGGAACCACAACTAGTTTGTGTGTCTCATGCGTACTACATTACTTTACTCCTTTACTTTGTCTTATGTGTGTTGCTTGGCTTTAGTCTTTTTACTCTGTTTTGTTGGGTTGTCAGGTTAATGTGTCCATCTCTGCTGTCCATTTTGTCTGTGTTTATGCATTGTTAAGAAATATCAATTTAATAATCATTTACAGAGATGATGAACATGGCGTAACTGTCAATATTATTTGAGTCAGATGAACTTTCAATTTAGTCATATTTTTGTGAAGGTAATGCTATGGCTGACAAATGTGCCAATATGGGATTAAGATTCAATAGTTTTCAGTGGTGGTGGTTTGCCCCCAAGGAAATTATGCCGCTCCTTCAGCATGATTTTTGTAGTTTGCCTTCTTACAGATTTAGACTTTTGAGGTTATTTATTTCTCTCTTGTGGGCTTTAGGATTTGTCCAAAGATTTTAATTTTTTTCTTATCTTGTACTCTTATTTTCTTTTATTAATAAATTTTGGGTGAATAGCACATGATTTAGAGATCCTAGGGTGCCAACCTAGTTGGGATGCCGTGTTGTTCTATGATGCTTGAAACTCCTTTATTTGATTAAAAAAATAGCCTTCACCGATCACATTGTGATTATTACACATCTCAAGATTAGGTTGGATTTTTACACATACAAATCATGTAGCACTGGTTATAGGTCTCTTTGAGTGGCAATATGATAGATGACAGTGGGCTCTCTCTCTCTCTCTGTGGATATATATATGATAAATGAGTGGCAATATACATGTATCTATATATATACATGTATATAGATAGATACATGTATATTGTACCTATGCCTGACAGGATAAGTGTACGGTTTAACTTTAGAGGTCAATGGTACTTGGTGTCCTGGGCTTTTAGTCAACTGTGAAATCTTTGCTAGGGTTAACCCCCTTCCCCCTCCCCCAACCAATCAACACCACAATAGACTCTAGTTACACTGGATATGCACTCTCAACCTTGTCATCTTTGACTAAAATTGACTTTTATTCACTTTTGTATCTAACATGTCATCATATTGATTGCATCTTCTCGGTGTTTTACTCAGCAAACTCCAACTATGAACTTGGAAGAGGTGATAAGGTTGGTGGTTGGAAACCACAAATAGTTCCAAGCCTGCAAGATGTTTGTATCATTCAGATAGCAAGTGGTGGATATCACTCTCTTGCATTAACTGGTAAAACAAGTTCGATATCTTATGATTGCAGCAGCTACAATTTTTTCAATAATGTTATGAACTGCTGTACTCATCATTGTACATTGTTCTTGATATATAATCCCAGATGAAGGTAAAGTACTTTCGTGGGGCCATGGTGGACATGGTCAGTTGGGTCATTCTTCTATCCAAAATCAAAAAATACCTGTGGTAATTGAGGCTTTAGCTGATGAGCGTGTTATCTATATTGCTTGTGGAGGTTCATCTTCAGCAGCTGTCACCGGTAAGATGAGTCGAGTCCTGTTATCTGGTAGCATCTTTAGTTAGTTGTAGGAGGAATTTTGCATACTAAAATAACAGAAATGCCCCACGGCCTTTAATCTTACAACCTGCAAAGTCCTCAAAGTGTGTCCACGCCTTCTCATTATGACATAGAAGTGGGAATGGAGAATTATTTGATTTGGATTATTCCTTCTCACATATTCAGTACCTAAAACTATTCTGATTGTTTTTGGGTGCTAGAATAAATTTGAAATAATTAGTAGTCTCAAAGAAAAAAAGTACTTTATTGGCAAGAGATTAATATAAGTTGTTGATGGGGACACACCCACTTCTCAATATACCGTAGATCTGCTTCTAATCTTCAGCATCGATAATCCAAACTCTTAATGAATTGCCAGGCTGGTAATGGGTTTGGTCTGGCACTCTGGCCCAATCTGATTACAATTAGTTGTGAGATGCAAACCCAAATAGCACCATCTTTTAAAGGGTCAACCCTTTGACCCAATTATATTGAAGAATATTTAAATATTTTAAAGAATTGGAAAAATTACACTGACCTCTCCTGAGGTTTGGTGAAATGACATTGACCTCCCTGACATTTAAAAAATTACGTTGACCTCCCTAAGGTTTAATGGTTTTTTTTTTTTTTTGGGGGGGGGGGGGGGGGGGGGGGAGACATTTGGAGGGGTTCGAACCCTTAACCTATCCTAATCCTACCCTTTGCCCCACCCTCCCTCAACATTAGGCTAGCCCCAGTGGCTTGAGGTTTAATGAATTTAACACTCACTTCCTCTCCATCCATTGATTGTTAGTTTGACTAACTGAAATGGATAATGTCATGCATAAATAAATTCTAAGATTGCCCTTAATTAAGGGAATAATGCTTGAAATAATTAAATTAACTCTAAAGTCTCATTAAAGATAAAAATACCCCCAATGTAGACGTTAGAGTTCATTTTGCAATTATATATTGGCCATGTGAAGACAAAAGTACATTCTACTTATTTTTAAATTATTTGATACATAAAAAATGGAGCCAAAGCCCAAACATGGAAGAAAAAAACAAGGAACTAACAAAACAAATTTATAGAGAACAATTATCCCACTTTGAGTCCATCTTAAACCAAGTTAGCTTTTAACTCTTCAAAACATTTTAAACAAAGATAAGATGAGAAATGAAAATAATAATAATAATTATAAGGAACTTAGGCTTCATTTAGACTAGGGATGATTTGGACATCTTACATTCTCCGTTATGCGAAAAGTAACGGAAGGGACGTCTGTGTAATTTTTGCCAAATCTCAGGGAGGTCAATGTTATTTTTGAAATGTGAGGAAAGGTCAATGTCATTTTGCCAAACCTTGAGGGAGGTCAATGTAATTTTCCCTGAAGTATTTTATAAAAATAATCATGTATTAAATATATAGAAAATTTATACATAATTGAAATTAACTAGTAATTCTAAACAGGTTGAATTTGAAGGTTAGAGGTTTAACCCGACCTCACTAGTTTATAACAAGGTTGAGATTGGTTCATCCTGAAAGAATGCAGCCTATAAAAATTTTCAACTAAGAAGCACATACACTTCCCCAAAGGTCTCGTGTTTGTGTCGGTCAGGTATTAGACACGACACTTCTTCAACATTCCTCTGATAGGACACCTCTAATATTATTTTTTTTTTGCTTCTTTCCATTCTTTCTTTTCTTTTTTGTCATGTATTTTCTACGAACTCAACTAGAATTTCTATAAACAATACAAAGGTATGCATTTTGAATTATTTTAATAAAAATAAAAGTTCTATCAATTTTGTGTCCTGGTCATGTCGTGTCCTAAATTTTGAGGATTTTCCATGTCCGCGTGTTTGTGTCATGTCATATCCGCATCACGTGTCCATGTCTGTGCTTCTCAGATCTTCACTTTGATTCATTTATTTCAAGTGGGTTTGTAGGTCTGGGGCAAAAATTGCCAGCACTAACTGCATAATTTAGGATGAGGTTAAGAAAGGGTGTTGACTTTGCATTAATCCATTGAGAACTTAAGATTGTTATGTCCTTAAAGTTTGGTTTTTTATTATTATTATTATTATTATTTATTATTTATTTTTGTTTTTTAATGGTATGAAGTTTCTAAAGTGCTGTTGCTGGTAATGAACAGAAGAAGGGAAGTTATACGTGTGGGGAAATTCCAAGGATTCTCAATTAGGGGTTCCTGGGTTGCCAGAAGTACAACAATTTCCCATTGAAGTTAAGTTTCTTATGGAGGATGAAGAATTGGGGCCCCACAATGTGCTCTCTGTTGCAGTTGGTGCATCCCATGCCATGTGCTTGGTTTCGAGGTCACGTTGTTAAAGGTGGGCTTATTGTTGGAAGTTCTTTCATACATAAAAGGGAAACCACAACAGTGGTGAAAATGAATGGGCTATTGAGGTTAATATTATTCAAGAATGTTTTGTTAATGAGAAGAATACTGCAGCGGCGATTAGGACGTGGATGTTGATTCTTAAGTAGAACTGGTTCTTTCCATGCACCATGCAAATTACATGTCTCCTCTTTGAACTACTACTACAGCTCAACACTTTCAGCCACAATGATCAGATGGCCATATAATAAACTGAATTTTTTTGGGTTTTAAGAGTTTTAATGTTGCCTACTCTTGTCACAATTGCAGAGTATCTCCATTGGCTTAAGTGATGCCCTTGAAATTTCTTCTCGATTCATACTCGTGTTGTCGCAGTAATATCTTCTGGTATCATCAAAGATGAAGTTGTGGTTATCTAATTTTTTCTGCTGCAGATGAACCACGCATTTGTACTGTACTAATATTGTCCTTGCATTTAACGGTTATGTTGTTTATTTGTTTCTTTCAGTTTTTTGAATTTTACTGTTGGCAGCAAAGCGGTGGCTGACGATTAATGTTGTATGGTTGCCACAGAATAGTCGTATTATTGCTTGGTATTTAAAAGTTTTTGATTTTTAGTGCCCGTATTAATTATTGGGTATTATTGGGAAGACGGTGACTTAAGTTTTCTCATCCTTGGTTGTACTTTCAACATGTGGGGGATTAGTTCCTGCTGATAACTTGCCAATTTTAAGATTTAGAAAGAGTGTGGAAGACGTCTCAGAGGGCCGTGCTTCGGCTATTGCAAGCGGTGAGATGCTTCACTGTCTCTGAAAGTTCATCAAGGACTTGATTGAAATATTGCTTAGCATATTTATGTGT
Organism: Liquidambar formosana; assembly: GCA_039720395.1. Taxonomy (NCBI): domain Eukaryota; kingdom Viridiplantae; phylum Streptophyta; class Magnoliopsida; order Saxifragales; family Altingiaceae; genus Liquidambar; species Liquidambar formosana. The sequence continues at coordinate 26,522,719 of CM077824.1, read as the reverse complement.
AAACAAGAAATCACATTAACTTTTGGAGGGCATCGGGCAAGGTACCCTCGAAGCCAGCGTAACTTGAAATGGTTTGGTTTGTAAGGAAAGAAGAAACAAGAGGCCCTCCCGGTTAATATTTTATATTTAGACGTTGCAGTTTGCCACTGGAACTATGCACAAGCATTCAAAAGGACAAATATATATATATCCTAATTTGTCTCTGTTTAGTTTCTGCAACAGTATGAAGAATTCCTTAGATGCTAACTTCAATTTTTACACTCTTCTCAAGTTGCTGCTAGAGGTTTACTTGGTGAAGTTTGTCCTCCCAGGGAATCTTCATGGTTCACTTTCTTCTTCTTTGCTGAGTCCTTGGTTCACTCGATCAGTGAAGAAGTTTTATGGTATTTCAGTGAGGATCGGTCATTTACTTGTGTCATTTTTCATTTTACTTCATCCATCTATGGGTACAAATGGGTAAGACATGACTTCAGGCATCTTTATTTCCTTCGGCCTGGTGATCTACCCATTTTGCTGTGCATAATACTCATTTTTAGGAAAAATTATTGAGAAATACATTTTTTTTTTTTTTAGACTTATGGAAGCATAAGTCCTTGTAAGAAACTCATGTAGCCATAAGTTTACTTTTAAATGAGACATGAGTGTTTTTGTAAGAGTATTATATGAATAAAGTCATTTTAAAAATAAAAAAAAATTCCAAATTTAGTAAAATTGTTAAATTTATTAAATATAATTAGTAAAATCAGTTAGATATGTGAGTTTGAAACAAATAAGACTTTAATTAAAATGTTGTATCTAAATTTAAATGTTTGTGATTACATATAATAAATTTTAAAATAATTACTTGTAACTAACTGTATTCACAACAGTTACATGTAATTGTTTTTGTGTAGTTCAATTGTCCAATTCTATGTATACAAAATTACTTAATTTTTAATTTTTTTTTTCTTAAAAAGAGGAATCATTAAGAAGTCAATATCAATACACAAAATGGAGAAATTGATGAACAAAATCCACAAGAATATAGAAATTAACGACAAAAACAGAGAGAGAGAGAGAGAGAGAGAGAGAGAGAGAGAGAAGGGAATTGTGGGCCATGACATCATGAACTTTGGTCACCATTAAAAAGGTGCTTGATACAGTAGAAGTTCATGTTGACAGGTAAAAATAACTAAATAAGTTAAGGGGTGAAATATTGTGAGAACCGTGATTTGAGTGCCCTATCTATGTGGCAAACACTCTTTTGAGAGGAGGGATTCCAGCTGCTGTCACATCATTTATCATACATTGATTTAATAATTTCGGATGAGCCGTTTGATGGTCCTCTTTAAAACATTTCAAAAGGAAAAATAAAAAGATAAAAAAAATACTCGCGAGCTTATTTTTAAAGGAATAAGCAAACTTTTTTTTGGAGGAAAAGATGTTTTTTATTTTTTATTTATTTTTAATTTTTGATTCCTATTTTGAGAAAACTAGTCTTGAAACGAAAAAATAATTAGGATTCAAGAGTTAGATTGGGATCTGAGAAGGTTCCAACCAAAGGTTTACCGGCACACCCACCTACCGCAATTGATCTCATTCCTTATTTGAGCTTCTTTTAAATTAATAAGGGTTAATTACTTTTTAATATCTTCAACTTTAGGGGTAGTTTCAATTTAGTCCATAAACTTCACATTGTCTCAGTTTAGTGACAAATTTTAACTTTTTGTTTCAATGTGGGCCAGAGGGTGACGGTTGTTAGTGTTTTTGACGGAAAACGCACATGACATGCACGTGATGCTGATGTGGAGCCTATGTGGCATCCATGTGTGCTTCTTGCCCACTTAGAGCTTATGTGACAACCACGTAATCCTTTTCCATCTTTTTGAGGAATTTTTTAGGGAAATAAACCCCCAGTTTCTTCTTCCTTTATTCCGGATTTATCAAACTGAACCCTAGCTTCTACATACGACACTATATCCAGCACCATTGTAGCGCGATTCAGCTCCCAGATCGACACTAAAAGTGGTAGGTTATTGATCATACAAAACTCTAGATTCAGATTTAGGCTTTTTCTAATTTTCTTCACCATTTTTATTTTAGATGGATTGTCAAGAGGCTACCCAATGCTACTGTGCAAGAAGGGCAAAGCTTTTGACTTCATGGACTAAACACAATCTTGGTCATAGGTTCTTCGGTTGTCCAAACTACTCTTCAAACGGTTGTGGGTATTTTGGATGGTTTGATCTACTATTGTGTCCACGTGCTAGGCAAATTATACAAAGGCTGCTGAGGAAGCTGGATGTATAATGTGGAAGGGAGAAACTGTTTGGGGATGCATCATAGTCTCATGGTTGATTAGCATTGGGGTGATCTTGATTTGTTTGGTTATTGTATATAGTAAATCCAAAACCATGAATAGGGGTATACTTTGCTTGCCACAAAAGTTGGAATGTTAGGGTGTTTGTAGGATGTCCTATATATGGGCATTTTTTTTTGTTGTGCTAGGGTGGATGTTGAATGTCTGTATATGGGCAATTTTTGTTGTGTAAGACTTCTTTTTGTGATATTGATCTAAATTAATGGAAAATGTACCACCTGGCAATGTTTATGTTGCCATAAAAGTTGGAATGTTAGGGTATTTGTAGGATGTCCTATATATGGGCATTTTTTTTTTTGTTGTGTTAGGGTGGATGTTGAATGTCTGTATATGGGCAGTTTTTGTTGTGTAAGACCCTCTTTTTGTGATATTGATCTAAATTAATGGAAAATGTACCACTTGGCAATGTTTATGTTGAATGTTTATATTGAATGATTGCAAACCTTTTAATCATTTCTAACATTGGCAATCGTTGGGAGCGTTTAATACCAAGAAAGAGCATTTTGAATGCATTTAATGCTCAAAATCCTATTCAAACAACTAGCCGTTATGTTCATTTCTTGTAGATTATAGTCAAATATAATATATAGTATTCGACTATGACAGACAGAGAGTTGAAGTGATGTTTGACCATTTACTATAGTTGACTATAAGTTTTTGTAGTCGACTATAACAAACAAAAAGTTGGTTTCAGTTCTAGGACTAGTTATTATAGTCGACTATAATAGGTAGAAAATGTCAATTAAGTATGTTTTGATGTAAAATTATCGTTTAAGTTCGTGATGTCAACTTAGGCTATTTCAAATAAGATGTTACCATACTAATATGATTAATGGAGTAATCATTTATAATATTGAAGACCTCACCCTCGCAATGTGTATAGGTTGTATGAAATCAAGAAACACAATAAGCAATAAAGCAAAAAAGATATAAAAGTTAGTTATTCATTCATTTCATTTAATAGGTTTTTATGTACACTAATATGTTAATCATTTGTAAACATGTACATCAAAAAGTGCAATATCCAACAAAAAGTGCTAAGCCAAACACAACTGAAATGATGAACAGATTTTTTAAAACATCATCTAACGTCCCAAAAATATATCCAACAAAAAGCTACGGGTCAATATCAATGTGCATAGGAAGAGTAAATCAAATTGATCCTCTGGAGGCGGAGCTAGAGGAGGTGGTGGAGGTGGATGTGCAGTCCGTCGGGCATATCTCTCTATAGTAGATACTAAAGCTCGTACAGTGCGAATGTCGGTCTCAGTTCGGGCTAAACGATTGTCCACCTTGTTGGAGAATATGTCTCCATAACTCTTAATGGTGTCTAAGTCGTTTTCCATCTAAATCTGTTTATCCTCAACAACAGAGAGTCACCTCCTAACATCATCAAAACCCTTAGTCATGGAAGCTTGAAGGGTCTCAACAGCGTTTAGAATAGTCTGTTGAATGCCGGGTTCAGGTTGAGGTGGTGCTATAGGCTCCTCATGTGGCTGCTGGGACTCAAAAATAGGAATGTGATCATGCCCCTCATCTTATCCCTCTAGGTGCTGCTCAATAGGGATATGGTCCTGGGACATATCTTGGATCCTCCTCATTAACCTTCTCTGCAGCATGATCAAGCAATGCATACACTGGTCTAGGTCGGATCCACTTATCATTTTCATTCTTTACAAATCCTATCATGTGTAGTGTGGCAATTGAATAAGAATCTTTCTCTTTGGGCTTGTAGAAGTCTATATCATTGTCCAGTGATACGTTGGTAAAGTTGAAGATGGTGGTGAGGGCCATACCATAAGGGTGTGAACCCTTGGATTCTTTCTTTATGGCACAATTATTGAGAATGTTGAGAATGATGTGGGCCAAGTCAAGTTTGTGCCCATTTAAGACACACCAAATAATGAAGATCTCATAAAAGCTAATATTGCTTCTACTACCCATTCTTGGAAGACTATTGTAAGAAATGATACTATAGATGATACGAGAGGGCAAGATGAGTTCTTTGACCTTGGAAGGGAATTAGATGTGATAGTTGGATTGCCATAGATTTGTTTGATGGCTTCAAGTTGATTATATTCGTCATAAACAACCGGATAGTGAGTGCCAAACTTCAAAATAGTGACAGATTGTGGGAGGTTGAAGATTTTGGTAAGTGTGGTACGATCGAGTCTAATAGTCTTTCTTCTGACCTATGTCTCAAAATAATCAGTTGTATTTTTAAAATGTGAATAAAAAACACGTACAATTTGAGGGTAAGAATTGTTTTTTACTAATAAGAAGGACTCCCACCTAATGTAACAAAAAAGATCATGAATTGGAATATTGTTTAGAGTGAAGGATGAGAAATTGATTACCTTGCCATAAACCGCTGAGTGATTCTTGAATTTTTGGTTGTACTTGAGGAAAGCATGCACATTTTCACATAGAAGCTCTTGCCGAGCCTTCGTTCTTCGTTCATGAACATAAGCCTCTTCGTCTTGCTCATCATATTCGACTTGCTGTTGGGGAGAATCCTACGCTTCTTCGTCTTCATCTTCAGGAGTCCATAACTTATTCTGTTTTGTTGGGTTCCACCAGTGGCATAAGTATCCATTCTCAATTGTCCAATAATGGAACCCTTTCTTCTAACCTGCATGATACATTACAATATTACATTAGTACTATTATATATAACCATTAATTATGAAAAAAGCAAAGTAAACAACATATTCTTTCTTGTGGGTTGCCAATATTGGCAGCAGTAGTCCCCATAAGTCCAATATTGCCCATGCTTCTGCCAACCTGCATAGCAATATCCACATGAAGTTTGTCTTTACAGACAATTACACTTCTATAAAAAATTACCACCCGTATTGAAAACATATGCATTTTGACTTACATTTATTGGCTGAGATATAGAACAATTCCCACCTGCCACATTACCCCCAATCACTGCATTCCTTCTCCTAACCACATTTTCCCTCCTTTAATTGCTAGATTTAACATTTTCTTTTTGACCTTGATTCCATTTAGACTGCCCTTGTCCTGTCTTCCTAACCTGTTGTAGACACCTCATTTTGTGCCGATTGCTATCTTGAATCTCCCGATAATGAGGTCCAGATGTTTGCTGCCAATTCCGATCTTCTTCTGATGAGTTAGGTAAGTGCAGTGGGCTAAATTAATAATTAAACTTGAACCGAGGAAGTCTGTATGTGTACACATGTGTGAGTGTGCGTACACATATTATGTTTATGCGTATGCACAAATAGACCATGCGTGTGCATGAGATCTTTATTTTCCTTCTTTGTGCGAAGATTACCCATAAATCGTACTATTACCTTGTAAGGACGGCAGACGCTAAGTAAGGAAGGTGGGAAGAGTTCCCATACTGGGATTTAACCTAATTTTCCCTTATAAATACCTAAGGTTAGGGTTACGAAAATGGATCCGAAAAAGAAGAGGGTGGAGGCTAGAAAGAAAGAAAAATGGGGAAAAGAGAGGTTGGAGGCTAGAGGTAGAGATAAAATAAGGAGTGCATAAGCTGAACTCAAAGGGAAGAAGGCAAAGGGATTGGCAGCGAACCTGAGGGAATGTTAGATCAACAATATTGCTTATGGTAAAACAGTTCTTTAAACCCATATCTTATTGCTTGTGTGATTAGTGTAACATGGTATTAGCCGTAGATATATATGATTTAGGATGATTTAAATGATTTCTTCTTCATTCACATGATTATAGGAGGTGTTATGGTATGACAAGCATGCTAGGAATGTTATAAATGCACTGGATGAATAGTTTCAATAGTTAGAAGGTTTGAATAGGGTGGTTGTGGTTGCAGAGAGACTAACTCGCTATTTTGCAGGGAAATAGTGCATACGCATAGTTTCCTATGCGTACACATTGATTGGTTTATGCATATGCACCACATGGTACGTTTACGTATATTTTGTTTATGCATACGCATGAATGATTGCTGACAGAACTCTCTTTTATTTTTTATTATCATTTTTACTTATTTATTTTGTTTATTTTATTATTGTATCGTATTGACTTGTCATTTGTGTGTAATTAAATTGTTGCATGCCTTTAGTTCTGAACCCTCTCTAGTTATGACGAGTTAAACCCTTGCAAGGAGTCAAGTTTGGTTCCCAGGTTTCCTGGGTGGCGACTCCTCTCCATGCTAGCCCTCTTGGCTAGTGGCGTATTCTAAAGTTGCACGGTCCAGGGCGTAGCGGTCACACCTGTACATCATTTAAAATATGAAATGTATTATTAAATTGATGGATTTCATATTATAAATGGCTTATACAAAGTATATTTGCCAACAAATATATATACTTACTAGGAGTTTTTGAGCCCTTTTTTTTGCAATTGCCAGTGTTTTAGGTGGAAGTGGATTTTTGCAAGTGCTCCTATTGTGTCCATACTGAAGACATTTTTGGCACCTCATACGTACGTCAACTTTGGACACTTTTGATACTGTAGTCCCATCTTTCCTTTTTGACACTTTGAATGGTTTTGCTACCTCTTCAGGATCCCTCCTCCTTAGCTTCTTGGGCCTTCCAAGATGCCTTCTATGTGGTGGAGGTGCAACAGGTCCATAACCACTATCATCCCAGTACTTTTCACTTGCAACAGGGTATATAATGTGCTTTAAGCTTCTCTTGTTTGTTTCTACAGTATACCAGTGGCTGACATAATCTTCAACAGCCTCTTTCTTAAAAAATATAGCTGATATAGCATGTTGACAAGGCAAGCTAGTAAAGTCCCATTTCCTGCAGCTACAAGTGTGGGTAGATAGGTTCACAATAAATTTATCTGATATGGTTTTGACTTTAAACATATCATCAGCAGCCCACAAAGCAATATAATTTTTGGTCAACCTTTTCGTAGTTTCAAGTTTTTTTGAATGTTAGGGTATAAGTGACGCTTATAACCATTTAAAGCTTGTCTCTTTTCTTGCATCTTGATCATGAGTGACTCTCTTGTCATCTCTACACAAGTTATTATTGGCTTATCCCTACTCTCAAGGATGAATGCATTGAAACTTTTTGATATATTGGTTCCTAGACCACATGACCACGGTGTAATAGGCACCAAATGGGTTTATAGAAACAAGAAAGATGAATCGGGTAACATTGTAAGAAACAAGGCACGATTAGTTGCCCAAAGTTTCAATCAACAATCAGGCATTGATTATGATAAGACTTATGCACCTGCTGCTAGACTTAAAGCTATTAGGATGCTACTTGCATTTTCATGTCATAAAGATTTCAAATTATTTCAAATGGATGTTAAGAGTGCTTTCTTAAATGGTTTTATTGAGGAGGAAGTTTATGTTGAACAACCTTCCGGTTTTGAAAATCATGAATTTCCTAACCATGTGTTCAAGTTATCAAAAGCTTTATATGGTTTGAAACAAGCTCCTAGAGCTTGGTATGAATGACTTAGTAGTTTCCCAATCAAAAATAGTTTTAAAAGAGGAAAACTTGACACCACACTTTTTATCAAAACCATTGATAAAGACATGCTTATTATTTAAATATATGTTGATGATATTATTTTTGGTCCTACTAATGAAAGTTTGTGTAAGGATTTTGCTAAAGTCATGCAAGAAGAATTTGAAATGAGCATGATGGGCGAACTTAACTTCTTCTTTGGACTACAAATCAAGCAAACAAAGGAAGGAACTTTCCTAAATTAATCCAAATATGTTAAAGATTTAATCAAGAAGTATGGATTGGAAAATGGAAGGAACTTCGCCACTCCTATGAGCACCTCCATCAAACTTGAAAAGGAGGAGAAGGGTAAACCCGTGGATCAAAAGAAATACCGAGGTATAATTGGTAGTTTACTTTATCTCACCACTAGTAGACTGGATATCATGTATAGTGTATGTTTGTGCGCTAGATGTCAATCATATCCTAAATAATCTGACATGCTTGCTGTTAAACGCATATTTAAATATCTTAGTGGCACAATTAATCTTGGCATATGGTATCCTAAGTTCATATCATTTGATATGCTTAGTTACTTCGATGCGGACTTTGCCCGATGCAAAGAAGATTGCAATAGCACGAGTGGGACTTGTCACTTTCTTGGACATTCCCTAGTTTCTTGGTTTAGCAAGAAGCAAACTTCGGTTGCTCTTTTTACAGCCAAGGCCGAATACTTAGCGGCTAGTAGTTGTTGTGCATAAGTGTTGTATATGAAACAACAACTTGAGGACTTTGGATTTCATTATAATCATATACCTATAAAATGTGATAATATAAGTGCAATCAATTTAATTAAGAACCCCATACAGCATTCATGCACCAAACATATTAAAATTAGACATCATTTTATAAGAGATCATGTTCAAAGAGGTGATGTTGAGATTGATTTCATTGGTACAGAACACCAATTGGCGAATATCTTAACAAAACCTTTTCAAGAAGATAGGTTTAATTTCATAAAACGTGAACTTGGTATGTGCTTGAGTGATGATGTGTGTTGAAGCTTTTTAATTTTTTCAAAAATTTCTCTTCAAGAAGTTTAAGATGTCTTCAAAACCATTTCAGACGTCTTAAAATTTGTTCAGACGTCTTAAAACCCTGCTCAGACTTCTTAAAACCACATAGATTTTGACCCATTTTATGGCTCTCTGGAAATTTCAGACACCTATTTCAAACGTCTGAAACAGGTTGTCACGTCTGAAATTATCAGGCTAAGTTTTTAAATCCCGTGGATTTTAGACGTTTGAAACAATTTTAGACGTCTAAAATTGTTATTGTATAAGACCATTTCAAGTCCTAATTTCAAAAAACGGTTCCTTTTTAGCGGGCTCTTCACCTTCTTTCTCTTCTTCATCTTCCTCCTCTCCAAAAACCAACCATCATTACCATTATCTACAAAAACCAACCGTTTTTTTCTCTTCTCCATCTCTCTCTCTCTCTCTCTCTCTCTCTCTTATCTTCGCCTTTATGTTTAACCTCAAGAAATCCTCCTCTTCTACCGGCACCAAACGCGACTGTAAAGGGGATCCCATCCTTCCACTGCCTCCGATTCTGCCTCCTTCCACCGTTGTAATACCCGTAATTTTTAAATAGGATATTAAGGGTTTAATCTATGGTTAACATAGTTAATCACATGATTGGTTGGATGACCTCATGATTGAGGAATGTATGTGATGATGATGTATGAGTTTTGATGTATGCATCGAGTATCTTTCGGGTGCGTTTAGCCTCAATTGCAACTTAAAAGGTTAAGCTGTTGAAATTTGGCTAAGTGTTGGAGAAAAAATGAATTTTCGTAAATTTTCGTTTTAAAGGATAATTTTTGGCAGTAATGGGAGTTTATAATATTATAAGACATTGGTGATTTTATGGGATTTTATTAGCATGTTTGAATTGGGTTCCACACGTGTTTGTTTTAGGAAAATCTGTCGGGAAACGGATTTTGTACTAAAACTTGGAAATGAGATTTTGATATATTGGGAATTTGATTTTTTTGATATTTTATTTGGATTTAAATGGGGGGTTATTTGCTTATTTTCATTAAATAACTTAAAATAAAAGGAAGAATAAAAGAATGGAGAAGATTACTATTTAATGAAAATAAGGCAGTGGTACGTACTGTGGGAGTTTATACATAATTACCTGAGTTACTGGGCATTTCCAGCAGGGGACGATCGATCGTGCCTTGAGGACGATCGATCGTAGGTGCCCCAAAAATGTGATTTCACTTCTGTTAACCACAATCGATCGTGCCCTCAGACCACGATCGATCGCGCATCGCAGATTTTGCAAATTTTGTTAGAATGCATCAAATGACGCATGTGCCCCTTACCCTTTTTAAACACCCATCACCCATGACTTTAGAAACCAGATCTGGTCTTTTTGGGCATGTAGAGAGAAAGAGAGAGAGAAGGAGAGAAGGAGAAGGAAGGGCAGAGGCTCGACGATGACTCACCGAAGCACGGCGACCTCGGTCCGACACCGGTGAGCTCGGATCTAGCATATTTTGGCCTGATCTACGCACGTATAGTTGTGGATTTGGGTTTTCTCACTCTCTAACCTCACTTTAATGCTTGGGAATGCATTATTATGGTTGGATTCATCTTCTCTAACCTCTTGGGGGAGCTTGGAGCTTGCTCATGGTGATTGGAGCTTGGATTTCATGGGTTTTGACATGGATTTTCATCCTCATCAACTCCTTTTGCATTTTAGAGGTATTTTCTCACATTTTAGAGTTAAGGTTTATAAATTCTTTTGGATTATCATCTCATTCGTACATTTATGGGTTTATTCATGCATATTGGGGAGTTTTGGTGGTGATTTGGAATTGGGACCTCCGTTACCAACATCATTCATGGCATTTAGGAGCTAGGGGTTGGATTGGGGAGCTTACATGTGCATCCTAGGGCATGGAGTTCACACCCACTACACTTAAGAATGTAATTGTTACACATTTCATGGAAGTAGGTGCAATTTACATAGGTTTAAACTATTGACATGATAATATGGTTTATATTATCATATTATTTGGTATTCTTGGGCCTAGAATATGTATATACATGATTTATGGAATAAATTTTGAATGGAACTTTGGGGTAGTTGATAACATAAATTGGAAATTATGTTAATTAATGAGTTGGTTTATTTTTACTTTCTATGGAATATAATTGTATAGACTTTATGGGTATTTATGTTGTTAACATAAATTGGTATAATTATGTGATTATTTTCCACTTTGGTTTATGTGGTATATTTTGGAATTGATTTTGGTTAAAAAAATCATTTTATGGTTTGTCGCACTGCATATTGAGCATAATCATACATTAAATGGACTTAATGAATACTGCGTAAAAGTATTGTATAAAAAGGGGTCATTAGAATTGGACTACTTGCAGTCAATGGGACTTTGCGGTGTTTTCCATTCCTTTGGTCCTGGGGTACTTTTTGGTTCCAGGTAGGAACCCTTGTGTTCCCGAATCAGAGGCTACTTTCTGGTTCTAGGTAGGAAGCCTTGTGTTGTCCTCTTGGAGGTTGGGTTTAAATCCTCCGTTTCCACGCGAAGACTCCTGCGGGAGTGGTCGGTAATTAATGGAATTAATGTAAATTAGACATGAGTCACATGCATTGGACATTATGCATTATTTGTTTTAAGTTATGGGTTATAACTTATTTTGGGATTTGTAATATACTTGGTTAGTATATTTTGATGTAAATGATATAATTGGTTTTATTTATATCATTGCCTTAGTTTACTATGTTAAATTGTATCTACTGAGTCTTCGGACTCACGCCTATCTATTTCAATGTTTTTCAGTATTACAGGATATGAAGTTTATGCGGAGGCACACTTTCTTGGGATTTATTAATGTGGTTTATTAATGTACTTTCATAGGATAAATGAATGTATTTCGTTAAATTTTATTCAAGCCAATGGCGAATGTAAATGTAAATTTAATCGGGGTTGTAATTGTAATTATTTAATGTTGTGTATACGTGGAATGTGATGCATGGGATGATACCACTTTCATGGATGATAGGAAATTTTTATGTATGGATTTTTATAACAGGTTCTCATGATGGTATGTCCTATCTACGGATAGGTTATGTCCAAAAAAGGAAAAAATTTAAAATGATTGAGATTTTAACACGTGTCATTTACGTTTTATCAAAGGATTTTATTAAATAAAGCTTGTTTTATTACTACTGATCACAGCTTAATTAATTTGGGTCGTGACAGCTGTTGCTGCAGAAGTCTCGTCATGGAAGAAACACTCTGCCGTTGGAACTCAAAAAAGGAAAGGGAAGAGCACCCACACCCCTCGCGCATCTAAAAGACCCATTAGCACTTCCGCGCCTCAACAACCCCCCGTTGAGCACCAATTGCTTCCCCAACCACCACATCGTGTCCTCCAGGCCATCATGACTACAACTCTAGTCAAGAACCCAACGAGCTTGAGCACTATGAGCCTCCGCCTCTTTAACATCCATGGCAAATCACTGATGCCAACCTCTACCTCTCCGATGCTGCCCGTACCTTGTACCTCTCCAAGTTCATGGACAGAAAAATCATCTATCCCAAGGTAATCAAGGCTGAATTTCTCTCTAAATATTTTCCCAACATCGTCCATCTCTTTCAAGCCATTGGCTTATTTGATTTTGTCTCTTTTTCTCTCCCTAAATAATCCAGTTATGTTCAACTTTTTTATGCAAATTTTGAAATGAAAAAATTGGGAACTGGGACTTCTTTTCTCTATGGGACTCATATTTCTCTTAATTCCTCTACCCTAAACTCTATTTTTAACATTCCTTCGGAGGGGTTGGTTTTTAAGACAAAAACCAGTGGCCAAGGGTTGAAAATTTTGACAAAATTCAAGCCCTTCAACTCATTAGTGGTGATGATTCCATCACCTATGATGCCAAAATTCCCATCTCAAAATTAACCCTCGAAAATAATATCATCCATAAAGTCATTTCAAATTCTATATTACCTCGTAGTGGTAATCGCGACCACGTCTCCTATACAGACATGTGTTTCTTATGGTGCATCCTCACCAGCACCCCTGTTGATATTGGCCACCTCATGGTTTATCACATGCTTTCTGCCCATAAACATGCCAAAAGCCTCCTACCTTATGGTGTTGTCTTCACTATTGTATTTCAACATTTTTAAGTTCCTATGAACTATGGAGTTGTCACTAAAATTCCCTCTTATAAGGATGAGATAGGCACCTATATGTTGGGGCTTATGGGCTATGTTTTGAAGGATGATATCTGGGTTTCTAAACCACTGGTGCTGCTCCTTCATCCTCTTCTCGCCCTTCATCTTCTTCCATTCCTCCACCATCCACTGATCCCTCTCTTGATGACCTCGAACGACTCAATTTTCACCCCACTGGTGAAGACGATTCCCCTTCTTCCATTTCTCTGCACTCCTCTCTGCACTCCTACCCATTCTCCTTCCATGCCACCTCTTCTTCTTCTGGTCCCTCTATGAAAGATCTTTTTCTGTCCATTTCGCGTCAGATGAAGAGTTTAAAGAAATATGTGCATAAGAAGATGGAAGGCATGCATGATTGTATAAATGAGCTGGCTGTGGAAATCAACGACATCAAAGAGAGATTGCCTCCTCTACCCCCTGCACCTTGATTCTTTTTTATGTTGACAAAGGAGGAGAAGTTGGGATGTTTTGTGTAGTTGTTTTTGGATGTACATGGGGTATTGGGTAGTTCATTTATGTTATGTTATGTTGAACTTGTGTTATGATATGTTTTTTGTTGAACCTTTAACTTTTAATTTTTATATGTACACATTTTGACTTATGAAATGAGATATTAGTTTATTTCAAATCTCTATAATTGTCAAAATTATTCCATATGTCATTTCTTATCATATGCACATTAATAGGGGGAGAAAAATGCCATGTATGCCTAAAAAATTGTGTTTATTTCCTCCCAAAGACATCTATGGATTGTCATCATAAAAAAGGAGGAAATTGTTGGCCCAAATGGTTTCAATACCATTGATTTTGATGATAACAATGCATAAGAAGGTCTTAAGTACTAATGATTTCAAATTAAGAATAAGGTAGGTGAAATCCAAGCAACAATGAACAAATTGACTCAATAAAGGCATAAAGCAAGCATGAACATCAAAAAGAGTTGATAATATAGTAAAAAAGAAGATCAAGCAAAGACATATAGGATTCTTGTAAGATTGATCTCTCTTGAATGATCATTTGAGAATTAAGGGCTTTAGGTTCATGCATTAACTTGGTAACACTTAAAATGAACTCATTTGATCACATTTAAAGTCTCTTGACTCATTGAGATGATCCCTTAAAAATCAGGTCTTAAGCTCTTTAACTTCATATTTTTTGTAGAGCTTTAAGACATCTTAAAAACATTTAAGATGTCTGAAATCTGATTAAGATGTCTGAAATAGGCTTAAGACATTTGATGAATAAGGACCATATATACATCTTCCCTGGTTTTTAAAACGCCTACATAAGTCGTCTTAACCAGAGTTTAAGACGTTTGAAAGTTGTTTAAGACGTCTGAAATGAAGAGACCTCAGAATAGCATTCTCCTCTGGTTTTTTAAGACATGAAATTAGGACATCTTAAAGAGGTTTAAGACGTCTGAAAAAGAGTTTAAGACGTCTGAATCTCTTGAACAGTGACCTTGAAAAACCTCTATAGAACACAGTCCTCTAGTTTTTTAAGACGCCTGAATTAGTTGTCTTAAACATAATCAGACGTCTTAAATCAATTTCAGATGTTTGAATATCTCGGGACTGACTTATAACAGCTAGTTTTTCAAACGGTCTTTTAAGCATTAAATGCCCACCAAACCATCTTTCCTAGCATTTATTGGTACAAAACGATCATATGGACCCCTTAAGCTATATATACAAGTGTTAAACTCATTAATGGGCATTCATTGAGCTAAAAACAAGATCATTCATATACAAGCCCTAATTGCATTTATGAGCATTTATTGAGTTTCAATCAATAGTTGAGTGAGCTTTCAATTTCTGTGTATCCATTCTTTTGAGAGAGTTTCTCGAGCACAAAAACATACTCCATTCATCTTGTATCCAAGGGTTGAGAGAAACCTCAAATTGTAAGCATTTGAAGAGTGTTTTTGAATAAGTGTTGGTGAAGAACACTTGGTGTTGTAAAGGTTTGCTACTCTACCTTGAAGGAGAGTGATAGTGGATTGGTGAATCCTCAAGTGAGCTCTTGAGGCAAGGACGTAAATGGGAAGCTGAACCTCGTTAACATCATTTGCATTCTCTTCCTCTTATTCTCTTTACTATTGCTTATTCTTGTATTTATAATTGCTTGCAATAATTAAATTTTGAGAATGCAATTAGTTTTTAATTTGGCCTATAACCCTATTCACCCCCCCTCTAGGGTTATTTATTTGGGACAACAGTTACTACAGTTCAAGACTCTGAATACAGTTGCCATCCCTGACACAGCAGTTACAAGAAATCGTGGTTACCTACCTAACCACGATTAGTAAACCATGGTCAAACGGTTATTGGCAAACCATGGTCAGATTTGACCTAACTAAGGCAGTTACTTGACCTCACATGGTCAGTCCGTACAGGTGGGTATAAGTAGAATGAGATGTAGCCAAATAAGGTATGCTACAGTACCCTAATCCTTTGAAATTCATCTTCTTCCTTGCTTTTACCTCCATAAACAGCTTTTGACTTAAGCTTTGGAGAGGGCTTGGCCAAAACCCACCTCGGCCTACCCTTTGACATTGTTTCTTAGCTTGTGAGTGCAGGTCCACACATGAGATTCTACTCCTTCACTATAAGCAGTCTTCGGGGCCAGATTTAGACCCCGCATAGTAACAAATACAATATATTCTTCAAATTCATGTACCCCAAAGATGCAACATATTTTCTCATATGGGGTATTAAAAGGAAATCTAAATCCATATTAGGTGTAAATTGAATTTCCCCACTCACATATGTAGGCTTAAGGTGCTCCACAAAGTACTTCCTATGATGTAAAGCAATAGTAATGCAACCATCCATATTTAGCGCATAAATTCTTTCTTCAAAATATTAAACACATACAACAAATCAAATTAAAAAAATGGGTAAACCATATGTGATTAGTGACAAGCAAAAAAAGGATAAAAAATAAACACAATTAACAAACAATATACTATACTCGTAGGGGACCATTTTGAATAAACAATTCAACACTCAATAAACAAACAATTTCATTGTCAACGATAGGGGACCATTGAGTGCAGTCCCCTAATATACTACACAAAATATTCAACTAATATATTCAACCCAATGTCTTAAAACCCTTAAAAGCCCTAATATGCTACACAATAGTCGATAAAGCATCATGAATATATAAACCAAAACCCTAATTGTAAATACTTTACAACAGTAACTCGTAAAAGCCTGATTGTGGTCCCAGTAATCATACCTTTTTCCTTAAAAAAACAAAATAAAGCAAGATTGTGGTCCTAGAAATTGTCGGTAAGCCTCGATTGAAGAAGATGGTAAAGCAAGCCTTGATTTTGACAGTGATTAGGGGTTTGATAAACATAGTTGTAGACACCCCATTTTGTACCGATTATTATCTTGAGTCCCGGGTACCCAATAATGAGGTCAATGTTAGTTTGTTGCTTTAGTCAATCAATATTCGACAAGAGAAATGAGCACGGTGAATTTCAGAGGCAAAAATACTAGAAAAAGCCAAAATTTGCTGACCGCGCGTAAGCATCGTCTGACCGCGCGTACGCGCCATCTAACTATGCGTAAGTGCTATTCGCCTAGCATAGGCACCGTTGATCGCGCGTACGCGCCATATGACAGTGCGTAAGCATTGTTTACTGCACATAAGCGCCGTTCATCGCGCGTACGCACCGTCTGACCGTGAGTACGCACCGTCTGATTGCACGTACGCATATTCTGAATATGCGTAAGCATGTTGTCCAATTGCGTTTTTTACCCAAAAATGAAGCTTTTTTGCCTATTTTGAGCTCCATAAACTTGGAAATCGGGGGAGAGACTTTCCTAAGGTATTTCTAACCTAATTTTCACTATAAATACCCAATTTAAAGTGGAGAAAAGGGATCCTAAACCCTGGAGGCTAGAAAGAAACCCTAGAGAAAGAACCCTAGGGAGAAAGACCTTAGAGAAGGATAGTCCACCTTGTGCCTACCAAGAAGAACTTGGGGATTCACCGTGCTTATTGATCTTAGAAAAGGAGATAGACAACAGGCATTCGCAATAGACCTGAGGGATCCGTGAATCAACCACAACATCGCGTGTGGTAAAACCCTCCCTTAAACTCATGCTTTATTGCTTATGTGGTTAAGATATTGTGATACTTTTATATTGAAATGCATGACATAGGGTGATAGAGTTAATATTATTTGCATGATAGGATTAGTCCTTTGTTTATTTGGTATCATGATGTGGAGAGCATGTTAGGAATTCTGTGATAGCTTTTGAGAAGAATATTCAGATAAATTTGGGTTTTGGCTAATATTGTTTTGCAGGGAAACTAATATTTATTTTACAGGTAGATGGTGCGTACGCATAGTGTCCTATGCATACGCGTTATCTAATTTATGCGTACGCACAGTGATACATACGTACACACACTCATTTTATGCGTACGCACGTCGACTTAGACCAGATCTGATTTCCTTTCTTTATTGCTTCGTTTCACTTATTTAATTCTTGTATTACGTTATTGTATCATTGTATCATCTGCCATATGTGTGTTTAATTGGTTATTACATGAACTAGGGTAATCTTAATTAAATTGGATTATCAAACATGATTAATAAACACAAAGTGGGGGCCGATCTTCGGATCGGGCGTCATTGGGTGCCTAACACCTTCCCAATGATGTACCCTAGCTCCAAACCTTCTCTGGTTATGACGAGTTAGACCCTTGCAAAGGGTCAAGTTTGGTTCCCGGGTTTCCTGGGTGGCAACTCCTCTCCGCGCTAGCCCTCCTGGCTAGTGGCGTACTCTCGAGCTGCATGGTTTAGGGTGCGGTGCTCACAGTGGCGACTCCACTGGGGATAGAGAGGTAGATCCCGTAGTGTTTATTAGTCATATTTAATAATTTAATTTAATTGGGAGGACCAAATTTGCACACACATACTTGGCCATTGATTACACTCCGATGACAGTTTGGTGAGGATTCCCGGGTTCCATTCGTTCCTATGGGCAATCCGTAACCTACATCATCAACCCACAGCCTATGCCACTAGCCTGTCATAAGCTAGTGTGTATGTTAATGGATGGCTCGTTTAGCATCCTAGCTTGGGTAACCCTTTGGAGTGATAAGGAGACCCTTTGGATTGACCACACATAGTAAGCCCATGGACAGCCTTTTTTCAAGCCTAGTGTGAATGTGTGACATACATCATTGGCGGGTGTGGGGGCGAGACCCAATATTGTCTACAACCTTTGAATTAAAGCCCAATTAAAGGAATAATCTTGTAAATGGTTTAGACCCATAAAATTAAAATAAAATAAAATAAAATAAAATAAAAAGAAAAGAAAGGTGTGATGGGCCTAGAACCATTGGAAAGATGAAACGAATGATTGGGTTTTAATACAAAGGGTTTAAACCGTAGTGTGGCCTATTTTGGAACCAACCGACCCACTCGGTATGTGGATTTAAATGGACTTAATCATGGGAGGTAATTTTAGTAATGGAAAAAAGTCTAATATCTTTTGAACTTAAGCCCTATGAGTGTGAGGATAGTAAAGTGGTTGTGTAATGGACCTAAGCCCAAAAAAAAAAAAAAAAAAAAAAAGAAGAAGAAAAGAAAAGGAAAGAAAAATGGGCTTGGTTCAAGTGAGTTTGTGAGGTATGTGAATTGTAAAGGGTTTGAGTTTAAAAGATAGTAGATTTTATTGGCCTATCGCATGTGGACTCTTTGAAGAATTAGTAAACATGATAAGGCCCATATGATGATAGAGAAGTGACTTCAGTTGGACATGGAAGATTTTGAAATTGGGACATGGACTTATTTGGACTCGTTTACCTACAACCAACAGATTGAGAAGACAAGAAACGATGGAAGACTTGGCAAAAATGATGGAAATTCTGAATTGGTTGCAACCAACAGTGGCTGGACTAGATATTCGTATGCAAAATCTAGAAAAGGAAAGAAGGAAGGGAAGAACTAAGGGAGAAGGGTCTTCTGAGGAGAAACCTCCACCCGAGAAGAAAGACAAAGGGAAGGGGCGAGGGAATACTGAAAAAGAAGAGAAACCCCACGACGAAGACAATGATCCTTGGGAAGAAGAGGATTTCGCAGATTATATGCGAGGCAAAGGGGGTTGGGAAAGGAAGTATGCTACCGATCAAGAAGAGATGAGGGAGGAAGTGAGAAAGATACATGCTGCGATGCGCAAATCCCAAGGGCTGGATGACTTCATGTTCACGGGAGGGTTGTCATCAGACTCCTTATCAAGGCTACCGCCCAAATTCAAGATAGCTGACTCCGAGAAGTTTGATGGGACAGGGAATCCTAAGCAACACATCCGCCAGTACATGAGCATCGTTAGGATGAAAGTCCTGATAGAGACACAAGCTATAGCTGCCTTCCCGTTGTCCTTAGAAAGGGATGCATCTGATTGGTATTATGCCTTGGATGACGCATTGGTTTCCTCTTGGGAGCCCTTAATGAAGTCATTTAAACATCAATATAAATACAACACCATGCTGGCAATGACTCTTCGTGATCTTGAGATGACGAAGCAGAAGCTAAATGAGATATTCTCTGAGTTCTTGACTAGATGGAAGGGTAAAGCTGCCAAGATGACAACTCGACTCAATGAAAAGGATCAAGTCAACATAATTTTAAAGAATTTGACTCCAGTGTATTCCAATCTTATGTTGACTTCTCCCATTATGAATTTTGAGCAACTTTGTGATTGTGGCATGAGGATCGAGGATGTGGTAAACAAAGGTTTCACTTACCATACAAACATAACTGAGGAGGATAAGGGGGGATGGAGTGAAGGGCTCGATGTTAAAGAAGAGCTTGAAGAAAATAGAATGTGGATTGAAGATTGAACTCGGAATATGGCATTAGAATGTTCTCTATGAATAAAGAGGCTGTTGTTGCTGACTTTACCTTTGCTGATGGAAGGACTACCATATGGACTTAGAATGAGATACAGAAATCGTAACAAGTGTTAAAACTAATGGTAAGCCCACTCCAATTGAGTCTTCGCCTAAAGTGGTTTTAGAGTCTAGGGTTATGGGCTAGGTTTAATAATTTGTTGGTGTATCGTTTGGTTCCTCATTCTAATAAATTCGATATCACTCATTTCTGGTGTGTCTCTTGATAATGGAATTTTATAGATGCAAAACTCCTTTAATCTGGAAAAGATAATTAATGGGGACCAAGAAAGGAAAGTGAAAACCATCAAAATTAAAATTGTCTTAGTTAACTCAGGCATTGATGAGGATCCTAAAGAAATACAGATTGTTCCCATTCTGTCCACATGAGAGCAAGTCAACCCCACAACTTGGTTGCATAAGTTCGAGGACTTATCAGAGTATGTTGAGAATAGATACAGAGATTGCATCTTTGTTCTTCTAATGCCCAGATTATGAACAATGGAAATCGAGATGAAGAGAGGCCATCGTTTCTGCTACCCTGAAAAAAAAAAAAAAAACAAAAGAAAAAAACCCTTTGCTATCCCTTTGAGCCTGAATGTTTCTTTCTAATACCTTTGTCAAGGATTACCCCCTACACTAGGGGCAAATGTTAAAGATAAGAGTTGTTCGGAGTAAAAAAAAAAGAAAAGAAAAAAGAAAAGGGAAAGTGGTGGAGCTAAATTGCTAGAGTTGAAAGTGAAAGGGTAGAAAAGAAAGGAAAGAAGACATCATTGAAGTAATCCTTGACTGATAGGAACCTGTGGAAATAAATTTTTGAGCCTTTATTACCCTTTCTTTCATGAGCCAAGAACCTTGATCCTATATTATTGTCACGACCCAAATTAATTAAGCCGTGATCAAAATAATAAAACAAGCTTTTTCTTTAATAAATCCTTTGATAAAACATGGATGACACGTGTTAAAATCCTCAATCATTTTAAAAAATTTTGGCATGACCCATCCGTAGATAGGACATACCATCGTGAAAACCTGTTATGAAAATCCATATATAAAAATTTCCTGTCATCCATGGAAGTGGTATCATCCCATGCGTCGCATTCCACATACACACAACCATAAGTAATTAAAATTACAACCTGGATTGAATTTACATTTACATTAACCCAATAGAAACCCACTTAATTACATATTCCTTCTCATGAAAAAAATACGTTCATTAATCCTATGAAAATACATTAATAAATCCCAAGAAAGCGTGCCTCCCCATAACTTCTTGTCCTGTAATACTGAAAAACATTTAAAATAATAGGTGTGAGTCCGACGACTCAGTAGATACAATTTGATATAGTAAACTAAGGCAATGACATAAATAAAACCTATTATATCATTTAAAGCAAAATATACTAACCAAGTATATTACAAATCCCAAATTAAGTTATAACCTATAACTTAAAATAAATAATGCATAATGGCCAATGCATGTGACTTATGTCTAATTTACGTTAAATCCATTTATTACCAACCACTCCCGCAGGAGTCTTCGTGCAGAAACGGAGGATTTAAACCCAACCTCCAAGAGGACAACACAAGGGTTCCTACCTGGAACCGGAAAGTAGCCTCTGATTCGAGAACACAAGGGTTCCTATCTGGAACCGGAAAGTACCCCAGGACCAAAGGAATGGAAAACACCGCAAAGTCCCTGTCACACCCCATTTTTGTCACCTTAGCTAGGACATATCATTTCATGTAGGATTTTGAGTCCTTTTTGAGTCTAGTCTCTTGCATTGAGTTTCTATGGCATTGAATATCATGTGTATGAATTTTGAAGTGATTTGGAGTTCATTTCGATAGTCAATTAGAACTTTTGTGACTTTAAGGGCATAATCATCTTTTAAGCCGTATATTTTCCATTTGACTTTGGAATGAATCTCGAGTCATCCCAGCAAGTTCATATGGTTATATAGAGTCCATATATAGGTTCAATTTCATGAATTAATGGTTTAAGATCAATTCGGCTCGTAATGGTTCGGGTTGACTAAAAGACCCTTTCTTAGTTTGCTCAAATTGACTCATAAGACCCAACCAATTTTCTCTCATTTAACTTCAATTGGGCTTTATTTATGTCCTAAATATGTTTAGAAAGATCGATTTTCGATTGGGAAGGCATTCGGTTTGACCTCGTGTACAAACCCAGCTTAGCGACGGTGAAGCACCATGGTTAACCACCTTTGTAAAACCCAACCATGCACCCATGGTTGAGGATTTTTGTCCTAAAATGCCTAAAAATGTGTTCCCCTTCGAAACACGGTCGTTTTGGCTTTTATTTCGTCAAAATCGGATTTAATTTGAGCATTTTAGGACTTCTACAGCAAGTGGGAGTCAAAACCGAAGAAAAAATAGAGGACCCTCGGGTAACCGTCCGGGGCTGGACGGTCAGCCGTCCAAGCCCAGACGGCTAACCGTCCAGGCCTAGTTGGTCACCCGAGGAGTCCTTCTTTAAGTCAAACTCTGACTCTTCTATCCCTCTTTTGACGGTTTCCTCCGCCAAAACAACTTGTCTGAGCTTAGGAGTGTGTAGGTTTGAGTTGTTTGAGCACCAAGAGAGTCTCTAATAGCCCTAGGATCATTATTTAGTGAATTAATCCTAGCCATTGGTTTAGGGGGTCAGTTCTCTATATAAAGGACATGATATTCAGCATATTGGAGGAGGTTAATTGCACTTTACACTTAGAGAAAGAGGGAGCTACGAGTTTGGAGAGCTAGAAGGACTTCAAGAGGAGGCTCTTCAACCCCAAGCAAGCAAGGAAACAAGAGGTTTGAAGACAAGGAAGAGTCTACACGAGGTAAGCCTATCCCTTTAGTGATGAACATGAATTCTCTGCTTCTCTTGCTTCTCTTTCTTCTTCTTCTTCTATGGTAGTTCTAGTGCATGATATAGCTCCACATGTTAGGTTAGTTCCATGTTTTTAGGATAGTATATGAATGATTTTAGGATATTTTATGGCTTTATATGCTTGATAATCCCTGGTTTACCAAGGATTTGATAGCCTGATTCGCTCTATCTTCTTAAATCATGCATAGTTCACATGTTTAGGTTGCTGTGATAGTTATCATGTGTTGATGTTCCTGTTAGTTAATATATGCTATATGAATGATATTCATGATAATTTGAGCATGTCTTAGAGTCGTTTCATAGGTTTTAATGCATAGTTGTGAGATTAGGGTTTCGATAACCCTGAATTCGCATAGGTCTTATACAGCATGCTTAGCTTAGCTTTTTGAGTTGTTGCTCATCATAGTCATTCTATATATGCTGCATATAGTTGAATCATGCTAGGTTTGCATTCATATAGTATGTTTTATAGGTTTTTTGGAGACATTATCCTTTTCTAAGGATAATTATCCTTTTCGTTGAGTATGGTTTTGCATGAGAGCCTTCTGTGATGTGTTTAAGCATGAAATTCTTTCTGTTGTGTTCTAGGGTATATATTTTACGTAGGATATGTTGGTTGCACCTCCCCATAACGTCTTTTTTACGTGAAATTATCCTAGGATAGTTTTGCTTAAGAAAGCTCGCCGTAGGGAGGCCTGTTTGCATATTTTACATAAAATGATATCTTTTTCATTAGAGTATGCTTTGTTATCATGTTTATTGATGTTATTGGAGTCTCTTATGCTTGTTAGTGTGTCTTTCATAGATTTTTATGCATGTTAGTCGAGTCATTGCATGTAGGAATGAGTTAGAGTCCTTAGTTATTCATTATTCTTGTTGTTTGCATGATAAATGGATAATTTTAGGCCTTGTCAAGGTTCTGTCCAGATTTGCATATTGCTTTCTTTGCATGATTTTGTGCACTTGTAAGGGTGCAAACAGGTTCAATGCTTGTCCTATTGCAAATAGGGCTGCTATGGTCTGAAATGGCTAATGCTAGGAGCTTGTGCGCTCAGGTAAGTAGGGTTTGAAGGTGCCCCAATTCACCTTTCTTTTTCTATCTTTTCTCTTCTCTCTCCTAGGGTTAATTCTTAATTCAAGCTTATGGTAATTATCAAAGGTTTCCTTCAATAATAAATTCTGGTTTTTATCAAAGTTTTCCTCTCGTGGAAGTTTTCAATTTTGGATTATTCGATGTATTTTCAAATGAGGAAACCTAGGGTTTTTACCATAGGTTTGCATTAGGATTTAACCCTATTCTTTTC
This sequence comes from Liquidambar formosana, assembly GCA_039720395.1. NCBI lineage: Eukaryota > Viridiplantae > Streptophyta > Magnoliopsida > Saxifragales > Altingiaceae > Liquidambar > Liquidambar formosana. The sequence continues at coordinate 26,498,544 of CM077824.1, read as the reverse complement.
GAACTACGTGGACTTTGATCCATGTATTTCGCTGCATGGTACGTAGGCGCTCTTCGTGAGGCTCAAGTCCGTCCTAGGATCCAAGTATCCTAGGTTTTTCTTTTCTTTTCTTCTTTTTTCTGTTTTGTTTTGTTTATTTGATTATGCATGAGATGATTCAATGGAATATATGATATGCATGCTACCTTGTGATGATATATGATGATATTTGAGTGGAAAAGATATTAAGTTAGCCCAATTAAATTAAGAGACCAACTCGGGCGATGTGGGTGCCTATGGGCTTTTGCCCAGAACCTTCCCACGTCGTAACTTAGCCCCCGAATCCAATTTTCTGGTTTCAAAGACTTTGCTTTTCCTTTAATGGAGTCATGTGGTTTTATAAATAAAACATTTTTGTGGTTTTCCTCTTTCCCTAAAAAATGAGGTGGCGACTCCCTTTTTTGTTTGTTGTCTTTAAACCCCTTATATAATTCTTGCTAAACCCTTGTGGGCTCCACCCTTTTTCGTGGGTTCACAGTTTGGCGACTCCACTGGGGATATCGAGGGCTAGACTCATTTAATTTGATTGGGCTAAATTAATTTCTTATTGATAATTAAAATCAATCACATTGCATCCGCTTGATTGTGTGCTTTCATTTATTGCATTGTGTGCGCTACTGTTGCATGATCACTCGATTGTCCCTCGATGTATCCTTGCCAACTGATAGCCTAGTTCGACCTTTGTTTTCCTGATTCCACGTGTTGGGCGAAGCTAACAAACCTCTCTTGCCAAGTACCCTTGGGCTTACCCTTGGGTATATCAAATGGATCAATCACGTACTGCTGGACCCACGCAACATTCCTGATGTCACATGTGGTTAGGTATAAAGATTGGTACAAGCAAAGTTGAGGACCCTAGCCTAACCTCTTAAAAGAAAGAATTGCATGTAATGGGCCTTCTAGGACACCGTTGGATCACCTATATGCACACACATTGTTGTGATGATATGCTGCCGTGTTTGTGATGTGTTGCCATGCTTTGTTAATTGAGTGGGTAATTAAAGGAAACTTTACACCCTACATCCTTAATACGTACCCTTCCCCGTGACCCCTGCAAGGGTGATTAGTTAAGAGAACTAATTAAGGGTGTACGTTGTAAAGATTTTGAGATAATTATGGAAGCTTAGGATGGACCCTTAGGCTGAAAAACTGAGTATTTACCCTATGTTAGAGGGAGAGACGTGCTGGCTTGGATCCGCAATCAACAAGGGCGCCTAGTCAGTGCTGATTCCGTCATTGAGTTGGATATGGCTGAAGAAAGAACTAGCAACCGGGGTTTTAACCTTGAGGCCGCTTTGAAAGCTATCATGGAAAAGCTTGATCACACTACCCAGGTATCCGAGACCGCACTCAAGTTAGCTCAAGACCTTCAACAGAAGAACTCTGAACCTGAATCTAGGGCCCGTGCCACTGATAACAATCAAGGATCCAATGAGTCTGAATCCGCTGAGGAACCATTAGGAGAAGGGGGAGAACTACCCAAGACCAAGGAAGGGGAAACCAAAGCCACATCAAGGGAGAGCTCAATCGTACTGGAAAACAAGGTCGAGGCCTTAGAACGAACTCTGAAGGGAATCCGCAGGTTTGATGATATGGTGGACATCCGCACTTTGTCCTTGTTCCCAAAGGCTCGCATCCCGCTACAATTCAAGATGCCGGAGTTGGAAAAATTCGATGGGATTGGCTGTCCTAAAACCCACCTCAAGATGTATGTGCGAGCTATGCATCCTCGAGGGGCGAACGATGAGTTATTGGCTCAAATGTTTCATGAGTCATTAGCGAGTTTCGCCTTGAAATGGTTTTTGTCATTAGAGGAGAATAGAACCAAGACTTGGGAGGATGTGTGCAATGCATTCACGGACCATTACAAGTATAACACTGAAGTGGATGTCACGCGAAGGGACTTGGAAACCACTAAGCAAGGGGTTAACGAAACTTTCTCCGCCTTCATCACTAGGTGGAGACAAAAGGCTTCCAAAATGACAGACAGACCGAATGAGGAAGAACAGATTCAGTTGGTGGTGAAGAACTTGCTGCCCGTATATCACAAGCATCTCTTTGCTCATTACTTTTCGAACTTCAAGGCTCTTGTTGGGGCTGGCACACAAGTTGAAGATGCAATCGCCGATGGAACAATCAAGACGGAGGAGGTCCTAAGGAGTCGAAGGACAAACTTTGGAGGAAAACCCAATGCTGAGGTCAATACCATTACCCAACCCACTCGTCCTTTCTCCGTAAATGACTCCACCTCACCTCGTCAATTCACCGAGCTATATATGCCACTCGAAAGAGTCTTTGAAAAGCTGAGAAGCCGTGACCTCCTGAAACCCCTCGACCCAAGGCCTCCACCAAACCCATTGCCCAAGAACTACAATGAAAATGAATATTGCAAGTTCCACCAAGCCAAAGGCCATCTAACCAACCGTTGTTACTGCCTCCGCCATGAAATCCAAGATTTGCTCGACAAACAGATCATTTCACCACCCACCGCACCAAATCGCCCAAATGTCACTCGAAATCCCCTCCCCACCCACAATGTGCCTCCTCCCAACAACATAAATGCCATCGAGCTTGGCTCGTCCCAATTCCATCAACCCATAAGGCAATACACGCCGCTTCCCATGACCTTGACTCAAGTTTTCCACCAATGTTGTGATAAAGGGCTCATATTGCCATGCCATTTAAAGCCGAGGCCTTCGACTCCTCACCAATTCTGTTTGTACCATCAAGCGCCCGGTCATGATACGGAGGACTGTGTTATACTGAAAAAAGTAGTTCAAGACCTTATTGATCAAAAGGTTTTGGTATTGCCAAAGAAGTCCATGCAGCGACAATTGAAAGAAAGGTTCGAGGCAGGAGATCCTAAAGTGGGTTTGTTGGGAGAGTCGTCCGGAAAGTTTGATTACTATGTACTCTACCCCGACCCTAACCCTGATGAGCCTATAATCCCCACGGGTTGGGATGAGTTACCAGAGGAAGTCCAAATGGAAGAGATCGACACAATCACATGGGATGACCTCATGGGTGATGTAGGTGAGATTGATGATATGTGGATGAGCGATGACGAAGTGGAGCACATAACTAGAGGGGGTCGCCATTTCAAGCCTCCGCACTTAGAATCTGACAACCCATTGGGGGACTTGGAAGGTAATCGCCACCTAGACCTGCAAGAAGAGGAGGATGAAGTGCTTAGGCAATTGAGAAAGACTAATGCCAACATCACCATATGGGGTTTGCTCATGGCCTCTTACAAGCACCGTCAGACTATCTTGAAGTTGCTGAACCAGATACAGGTTCCTGTTGACACATCTCCAGAAAATTTGGTGAACTTGGTGAATCCAACCTCGAAGAACTCAACCATTGTGTTCTCAGAGGCAGACCTACCTAAAAGTGGACCTAGCCATTCACAAGCCATGTACATCACTGTCGACACCATGGGAAAGAGGGTTCCGACAGTCCTGATCGACAATGGTTCCGCTCTTAATGTGTGCCCTCTCAGAATTGCCACCGTTTTGGGATTGGATCCTACCGACTTCATGCCATCCGGGCAAACATTGAGAGCCTATGATAATACCCGTAGAGAGGTGATCGGAGTGGTCACTTTGCCACTGATTATGGGGCCTACAGAATTCAGAGTGGAGTTCCAAGTGCTGGACGTCCCGTCGTGCTTCAACCTCTTGTTGGGAAGACCTTGGATTCATCCTGCAGGGGCTGTCCCTTCTTCATTGCACCAAAAAGTCAAGTTCCCTTATGAAGAGGCCATCGTCACACTTCAAGGTGATTACGACTTAAAGTCGTCAGGGGTACCCATTTGCGAGATCAAGCCCGAGCCCGTTGGAGCACCATTGTCTGGGTTCGAGTATGTTCAATGCATAGAGAAAGAGCCGGAACAGAGAGAGTTGATACCTCTCGACTTTTGTCCTCATGGCAAGTTGCATGTGGGGAACATAATGAAGAAAATGAGTTTCTTCCCAGGCATGGGACTAGGACGCCGTCAGCAAGGCATACCGACATCCGTTTAGAGCCGCATTGTCACCTATACCTTCGGATTGGGGTATGAGCCTTCCAAAAAGGACCGTATGGAGATGTTGCAGAGAAACAGAGAAAGGGTCAAAGCAAAAGCAGAAGGGAGGGTGCCAGATATTCGAATCTCGCCATACCGACCTACTTTGAATGGTTACTTTGTTAAGGAAGGGGAGGACTTTCTATTCTGTGGATTTCCCGAACCATCCATTGACAAAGCAACCAAGGCGAGAGTTCCGGGGTTTGAAATATTCTTTACTGAGTGGTATCCCATCACTGCTACAATGGTTGACGATGAAGCGATCAAGGATGACTATTGGGAAAAGAAGAGCGAGGACTGGGCAGAACAGATGGATTCGGAAGCCATGGTTACAATGTTTCAAGATATGGTTCTTGTTGTAGAGGAATCGGATCTCGAGTGTTCTTCAATTCACCATGCAGCCATGCCGCTCTTTAATTGGTATCTTGAAGAGGGTATCATTGCAGAAGTTCTTGAGGGCGAGGATCTCGACTTACCTGATAGTAGTTTGTAGGTTCCTTAGTAGCTTGTTTTAGCTTTCTTTTCAAATAAAGTGTGTCCACCTAGCCCACCTTGTGGAGTTAGGAGTCGTTCCCTAGTTGTGGCACATGTGTTTTCTTTTTTGTTTTGTTTTGTTAGTTCAGTCAATAACGTGTGTTTCTTTTCATTATTTGCAGTGTTTCCTTTCTCTCTTCTATGGATATCTATGGCATGGATATAGATCCTAGGAATGACGTCCCCCCAGAGCTCGTCGAGCAAAGGAAAAGGGGCGGTACCGAACCTAACATGGATGAATTGGAATCAATCAATCTAGGGACAGATGAATTGCCAAGGATAATTAAAATTGGGATAACTCTCTCACCTGCTGAAAAAGAAAAATTGGTAATACTTCTAAAAGCCAATGTAGAGGCCTTCGCATGGTCTTATGAGGATATGCCTGGCATCGATCCGGATATTGTGCAACATTACATCCCCACTAATCCCACTAAAAAGCCTATAAAGCAAAAATTAAGAAGATTAAAACCAGAATGGGCTTTGAAAGTAAAAGAAGAGGTAACTAAACAATTAGATGCCGGGTTTCTCCAAATTGTGGAGTACCCTGAGTGGCTGTCTAACATAGTGCCTGTGCCTAAGAAAGATGGGAAAGTGCGAATGTGTGTTGACTTCCGCGACCTTAATGCTGCGAGCCCAAAGGATGATTTCCCTTTACCGCATATCGATGTATTGGTGGACAGCACGGTAGGCCATGCTCTTCTCTCCTTCATGGATGGGTTCTCCGGTTACAACCAGATAAAGATGGCGCCTCGAGACATGGAAAAGACAGCTTTTATCACGCAGTGGGGCACGTATTGCTACAAGGTAATGCCTTTTGGCTTGAGAAATGCTGGGGCTACTTACCAAAGAGCTGCTACGACCCTATTGCATGATATGATCCATAAAGAAGTAGAGGTGTATGTGGACGACATGATAGTCAAATCTGTAGACCGGGAAGGACATTTCGCGGCATTGGAGAAGTTCCTAGAACGGGCAAAGAAGTACAACCTCCAACTGAATCCTCAGAAGTGCGCCTTCGGAGTCACCGCAGGGAAGCTGTTGGGTTTCATGATCACTCAGAGGGGAATCGAAGTTGATCCAGGGAAGATAAAAGCTATCATGGAGATGGAGCCACCAAGAACGGAAAAGCAGATCCGGGGTTTTCTGGGAAGAGTTCAATACATAAGTTGTTTTATCGCCAATCTGACCATGGTATGCAAGCCAATTTTCAAGCTACTTAAAAAGGGCGTTTCCAAGGAGTGGAATGAGGATTGTCAAGAAGCCTTTGAGACCATTAAAAGGTATCTGAGTAACCCCCCAATCTTGGTTCCCCCGTGGCAAGGTGAACCATTACTGTTATACTTAACGGTTACTGAAACCGCGACGGGAGCCATGTTAGCTCAATACCTTGAAGGGTCGAAAAAGGAAAATGCCATCTACTACTTGAGCAAGAAAATGACAGATTATGAAGTAAAGTACAATGCGCTAGAAAAGGCTTGCGTAGCATTGGTATGGGCTACCCAGAAACTCCGTCATTACATGATGTCTTTCGAAGTCCTGTTGATAAGTCGATTGGATCCTTTGAAGTATTTGCTAGAAAAACCAGTCCTATCATATAGGACTGCTCGTTGGTCGCTTCTTCTCAATGAATTCGACATAAAGTACCTGGCGCAAAAGTCCGTCAAAGGAAGTGTCATTGCAGACCATTTGGCAAGCTGCCCTATGTCATCATCAACCCAATTCAATGATGAGTTCCCCGACGAAGATATCCTAGAAATCAAGAAGAAGGTTTGGAGAGTCTACTTCGACGGAGCTGCAAACAGAAGAGGTTATGGCATAGGGGTGCTACTAGTCTCGCCCGAGGAAGCTTTTACGCCTTTAGCAGTCAAATTGGGGTTCGAAGCCACCAACAACATAGCGGAGTATGAGGCCTGCATCCTAGCATTGGAAGCTGCGTTAGAATTGGGGATAAAAGAACTAGAGGTGTTCGGAGATTCAGCATTGATAATCTATCAGATAAAAGGGGAGTGGAAGACTCGCGATGAGAAGCTGTTGCCCTATCATGCCTATTTACAAGCACTGACCAAAGAGTTCGCGGAGATCGAGTTCAATTACCTGTCGAGAAACAAGAATCAGTTTACTGATGCCTTAGCGACTCTAGCTTCAATGGTGGAGATACCAGAAGGAGGAAGCGTGAAACCGCTCGTGATCGAATGCAGAGAGAAACCTGTTTATTGCTGTTCCATTCGAGAAGGAGAGGTAACAGATAGCCACCCTTGGTTTTATGACATAAGAAGGCTCATTGAGGAAAGAGAATATCCGGAAGAAGCATCTCGCGTGGATAGGCGAACACTGAGAAGATTGGCAAGCCATTATGTGGTATGCGGAGGAAAACTGTATCGGAGATCTTACAACGGAATCCACTTGCTGTGTGTCACGGAGGAAGAAGCCAGGAAACTCATCGAAGAAATCCATGAAGGAGTGGGAGCTCCGCATATGAATGGATACATGTTGGCTAAGAAGATCATGAGACTAGGGTATTACTGGTGTACAATGGAAAGGGATTGTTATGCCCACGTCAAGAAGTGCCACAAGTGTCAGCTCTTCACCAACGGACAACACTTGCCCTCCATGCCCTTAACAAGCATGTCAACCCCATGGCCGTTTGCAGTATGGGGAATAGATATCATCGGACAGATTAAGCCGAAGGCATCCAATGGTCATGAATACATTTTGGTAGCCATCGATTACTTTACCAAATGGGTGGAAGCAGCTTCCTTCAAAGTTTTGAATGCTAAAAAGGTGGTGCAGTTCATACAGCTCAACATTATCTACCGATATGGGGTATCGCATGAGGTCATTTCAGATAACGGTCAGCATTTCCAGAAGGAGACCAAAGAACTCTTGCGGAAGTACAAGATCGTTCACCACTTGTCGTCCCCGTATCGCCCGCAGACAAACGGCGTAGTGGAATCCGCCAACAAGAACATCAAGAAGATATTACAGAAAACGGCTGACACGTACACTGATTGGCATGAGAAACTACCATTGGCATTATGGGGGTACAGAACGTCAGTCAGATCGTCAACAGGGGCTACACAGTATGCTTTGGTGTATGGAATGGAGGCTGTTCTACCAGTCGAATTAGAAGTTCCTTCGTTAAGGGTTGCTGTGGAAAGTCAGCTAGCAGAGGTGGACTGGATCAAAGGTCATTATGATGAGTTGGCATTGCTAGACGAAAGGCGATTGAGGGCTCTCTACTACTTGCAAGGGTACCAGAGAAGAGTCGCAAGGGCGTTCAACAAACATGTCAAAGACAGAGGCTTGAAGAAAGGGGATTTAGTGTTGAAAGAGATCCGAGCTCCAATTTTCGATCCACGAGGAAAGTTCAAACCAAGTTGGGGAGGACCGTACGTCATTAAGGAGATATTGCCAGCAGGAGCTGTTCGACTTATGGATTTGGATGGGATCGAGTTCGCTCGTCCCACCAATTTGGATCAATTAAAGAAGTATTATGTATAAGGCCTGCTAGGTTGAAAACCTGTAAAGGCGGCCTAGGCAAAAGTTAAGGCATTAGAACTACGTAGGACCTGATTCCCCAAAAAGAAAAAAAAGAAAAGAAAAGAAAAAAGAAAAGAAGAAAGAAAAGAAAAAAAAAAGAAAAGAAAAAGAAAACGGGGATACGTAGGCAGCCCATAAAGTTACATTGGGTGCGGTCCAAACAGCACAATCACAGAAAAATCTCGAAAGTAGATTATTATTGGCAATTCATTTGAAACTAATTGTTTGACATAACAATTTATTGATGTTAAGTAAAAGAACTATCGACATGCCATAGATGTTCTATTCTTTGAGTCTTTAAGTCCTCTTGAGTTTCTTCAGAGTCATTTTGTTTGTCTTCTGTCTCCCTCTATCAAGTCTTCTTTTCTTTCGCGAGTCATGGCCGTGGGATGCCTCCACTGCTTCAAGAATGTCTTCTCTGCAAAGTCCAAGTCTTGTGTCCTTGATAAGGTCATAAATTCTTTCTCGGAGAGAAGTTTCCCTTTCGCCCAAATCATCCTTCAACCATTGCTTATATTCTCTACTCATCTCGAAAGGCCCTTCAGTATTGGCAATCCGAGTCAATTTCAGGTCTGTAGGCCAGCGAGTCCTCGCCCACTTGATTATGGTAGGACCGACAGGTTCCACAGAGCAACAAGGTCCTGTTAAGGACGGTATGGTTTGCATGGCGCCCATCTGGCGAAGAATTCTCGAAGCCCAATAGAAGGAAGTCGACCTCAGTCCTATGAGTTTGACAAAAGCACACCCCGAGGTTCGAAAAAGTACCTGCTCTTTACACCCCCATGTAAAGACGTACCATTTGATGTTCCGCCATGACAGCGTGTGGAAATAACCCAACCAATCTCTTAAAGAGAACGGCCCAGGGAGTTCAACTCGGCGCAGACAGAAGTGCTGAGGCTTGTATGGAGTGATAGTGGTGGGAGAAAGAAAGTTCAAGCACTCGAGCAGCCACATTTGCAGTAAAAAGGGGCTACCTTCTAAAGGCACTTTGGGGTTGCCATGAATTTTATCTAAACCATTCAAGGTTTCAGCTAATACCAAGGGAATAATGTTATGTCGCTTGAGAAGAGGGGTAATCAACTCACATATTTGAACAGGGGCTTGAAGAGTGCCGGTGGATATGAGAAAGCGACCAATTAAGCAAAAAGCGAGTGCACGCTGAATTTGAAGGGTGAAAGTCAGAGTACCTTCGCTATCATGAGCCAAGAATGAGGTTGCTAACTTCAATAAGTCCACCATATGATCCTTGACGAAGATCGTTGCGTCCCTTTGAGGAATGCCAAGAAAATCCGAGAAGGAAGCAAGGTAATCCGAGCGAGGTGTAGGAAGAATGAATGGCCCTGCGGGCGAAACTCCAAATAAAGCACAGAATTCCTCCATGGTTGGGCATAATTCTTCATAATTAAATCGAAAGACATGGATTTGAGGATCCCAGAAGTATGTAGCAGCAGTGAGAAGGGTCGTCTCGAGCTTCATGTGCCTTATGGAGAGCAATGGTTCCAAACCGAAGCGCTTAAACTCAGTTTTGTCTTTGGCAGCCATGACTGCCAAAAACCCTCTTAAGAACCCATCCAAGGCTTCCATAATTATTGTCAATGAAAATAGGTGAGTTAGAAGACTCCCCTCGTGTGTTTTTATAGGAAAAGGGTCACAAATTCGAGTCCTAAAGGGAGTAGAACCGTCAAAATCGCAAAATTCCTGAAAAATCGCGAAAAAGCGCGTCGACCTCGGGTAACCGTCCGGGGCTGGACGGTCAGCCGTCTAGGCCCAGACGGCTAACCGTCCAGGGCCAGATGGTCACCCGAGGCCTCCGCCTTGTTTTGCCTTGTTTCGCCCGGTTTTGCCTATTTTCGCGTTCGGGTGGCCTTTTTAGGCCATTTTCACTCCTATGAACTCACATTGACTCAAATTTTCATGAGAAAGGCACCATAACATCATAATGATAGATTCAAACAAGCACAACAAGTATCCATAATAAGGGATAAGAGAGTTGGTTTTAGGTGGCAATTACAAAACACAAGCATGAAATGCAAAAAGATAGCCATAGTCTCATTGTTTCTACAAACCCAACAAGAAAGTAAATGAACTCAACGGTTCCTAGAACTTCTTTTACGGCTCGGCCCAGCTCCATCACGACCCCCACGAGGTGCTCTAGGAGGGCGCATTGCTGGTGGTGGCTGCATATACAAAATCCATTGAAGTCAAGTATGAGAATAGAGTTGGTCGAAAACCACATATGAGAACTTTGAATAGGTTGAACACTTACCATGACATCCAAACGAGCTTCCGCCATGGATTTGGCTAAGCTCATCCTCACAAGGTCACGCCTCAAGCCCTCACTAAGGTCGATGAACTCTTGGGCATATGCCGCAGGCACCTAGGATAATCAATAAGGGTGAAATTGAAGGTAATGTTCAAAGAAAGAAAGAAATACCCATAAAGAGAACTCACCTGTTCTCGATTTGGGTCGATCCTGGGGGATTCATCAAATGCAGGATGAGTGATGGCGGTCTTGACAAAGTTTGACCCACTGCACAAATCAATGAACCAATTCGGCTGAGGCAAGGGTAGTGACCTATCCCCCTCCATCTCATCTTCCTCAGGGCCAAGAACCACTCCTGAGCCCACTGTTGAGCTATGCCCTCGTGCTCGTCGACCCTGCAAGTGTTCACCTATTAAATAGAGTCTCTACCAAAAGAAAAGGCTAGGAGAATGTTAAAGACTTACCCCCTGAGGAGGAAGGCCTGTCACCCTGGGCCTCATCAAATATTGGAGACAGAAAGTGTCATATGCAATGTCAGGAGAAGTGAACTCCTCCGCATCCCAGCCTCTCAAGGCATCCCACAACTCCTCCCCCTCCATTAAGTTAGCATGCCTCATGTTAAGTGGTGGAGGCATTGGAGCCATGGCGGCATTCACATCACCCATGACTTGGCGTAAGACACGCTCCCCTAGGTACCAATACCTACCCACGGGGCCTTCCAAGAGCACCCTCTTGCCCGTCAACATCAAGCTAGGAATGCATCGCTTGGGTAGCATTGGTACCCATATCTTCCATGGATTCCATTCAATTTGTTCAAAAATTCAAAATGAGAAATTGGGGAGTAAAAAGAAAAGGAAAAGAATGGGGAAAGAATTTCCCCATATCAGCAGTGAGGCTTGCTAGGTGAGCTCTAGCAAAGGCGTAATCATGACGATTCGCCGCCCGAATGGATACATAACTAGGGAAGTAATTTTTGAGGGTAGGCCATTCAACGGTTTCCTCAGCAAGGGATGGGCGACATAGGTTGAGGTACTCATAGCACCAAACCTGTCAAAAATTGAGAAAAGAGTCAAAAAGAAAGATAATATAAGGAAAAAATAAAAAGGAATGAAAGGGAAGTAGCATTACCTCCCAAACAAAGGGCATCCCGCCAAAGTCCTTAGTCACACCACGTGACATGTCACACATTGTGCGATACATGGTGGCTAGAGCAGCCCCTCCCCAGTTGAACTTCCTAATCTTGTCAACATCCTCCATGCTTGCAAGAAGACCCAAAGGGGCTAGGTCGCCCGTCCCAGCAAAGAATGTGCATGAGATCATGTACAGAAGGAATGCCCTTGTAATGCAATCGGGGCTTGCACCCTCGCTCTCCCTTTGCTTAGCAAACTTGTTGAAAAGCTAAGTGCGTCGCACTGCTTTCTTGATGACCTCGATCTCCATCCCCAGGTAAGCTAGGAGATAATCCTCATCTGTGTGAGCTTCCTCATAGAATTCCAAGCTTTTGCCTTTAATGCTTAAGCCCGTGATCATGGTGAAGTCCTTGGGGGTTAGTGTCATCTCCCCGAAGCCAAAGTGGAATGTATTGGTGGTGTCCCACCATAGCTCAGACAAGGCTAGCAAAGCTTGCCTATCACATTGGTCATTCCATAGAGGATCTAGGAATGGGCCAAAACCGGCCTTCTCGATATAGCCTTTGGTAATGGGTTGGAAGTTTTCCATGTTTCGCCACCATTCAATGAGTCCTTTGACAGAGGACCGAGTGCGCATGTCCTGAAAGTTGGGCTATAGCCATTGAAAATACCTTGAGAGTTAGTTGAAAGAACATGGAAATAATAAGCTTACACTAGCAATTGGTTTCAAATTGTTTTCTACAAGATGTCAAAAAGTTGTTTTTATTCATGAAATGAATTGCTAATGTATGTTTATGGGTTTACTTGTTCATGTGCCTTAATTTGGCAAGGATTGAACACTTTTTTATCACTTGGGCATTTTATCGAACACTTGGTGGGTGACACCTCCCAAGCCTTGAAACAAAAGAATTTTGTATGGTCAATCCTTGCTAAATCATAGCATATTACTCACTTGAGGGTTTACTTGTTGATATACATTGATTTGGTGAAGATTGAACATCTTTATTTCACTTGGGAATTTTATCGAACACTTGGCGGGTGCCATTTTTCAAGCTTTCAAATGAAAAGAATTTGTGTGTTTAATCCTTGCCAAATCAAGGGATATCACTCAACAACCCAAGGGGTATTCAAAAGAAGTAGGAGGGAATGCAATTTCATCAAAAGAATCGAAAGATTCAAAAGAAAAGTGTTAAGTTGGGTAAACTTACTTCTTGTTGGGAATGGATGAATGAGAGATGCTTGTCGGGTTCAAGCAACACCCTAGCTTGTGGAGCATCATAGAGTGGTGCCTTGTACGTGCTTTTGACCCCATAGAATGGATACTTGGTGCTTGAGTCCTTGCTTGATGACATCCTTGATGATGGAGTTGGGTTTGTGAAAAATGGGTTTGATTTGGTTTGATTTCCAAAGATGATGTGAATTGGTTGTTTTGATTGTTAAATGGGCTTGATTTGTTGTTGTTTGATGTGCATTTGATGTTTGGTTTGAATGTTTTTGAAATAGGAATGAGAGAATGAGAGTTGGAGAAGATAGGATGTGAGTTTAGAGAGAGAAACTCTCTAATTTTCGAGCTAGGAGAATGTGGGAATGAGGATGCAAGTGTTGGGTTTTTAAAAACCCAGAATTTTTCATAATGGGCTCGGGTAACCGTCCCACCCTGGACGGTCAGCTGTCTTGCCCTAGACGGTTGACCATCTGAGGGCAGATGGTCACCCTAGCCCGCTTTGCCCGTTTGCCCCGTCTCGCGCGCTTGCGACCTCTAAACTTCTCTAAATTGACTTTTTGTGCAATCCTTGAGTTATGGGATGAATATATCCCTCAAGTTTATCAAGTTTCAATGAAATTTTTGAATCTTGGGTGGTTGTATTCGCTCGCATAACGAGGAGTTGCAATGGCCATGATAAATGGCTTTCTCATGAAATGAGCTTGGTGTTGAATTGATTGACTTTCAAGTCTTGGAATTCAATTCTCTAGGAGATGATAGTGATATCATATCATGTGATAAGGATAATTTCACATGAAATGACTTGCTAATCATGTGATAAAGATAACTTCACATGAAATGATGATTCATAAGCTATGCTAGTTACGAAGTGACTTGCTATCTTTGTGAAGAAGGCATGAGATGCACTTTGTTTTTCAATCAATTGACTTTCAAAATCAATGTTGTATCATGTGATGAAGATAATTTCACATGAAATGACATGAAATAAGCTTGATTTCTAATCAATTAACTCTCAAATCAATATTGTATCATGTGATAAAGATAATTTCACATGAAATGATAAGTAATGAACTTGATGTTGAGTTGAAGGACTCTCAATACATTATCATTTCATGTGATAAAGACAATTTCACATAAAATGAACTTGATTTTGAGTTGAATGACTCCCAGTACATTGTCATTCCTTGTGATAAGGATAGTTTCACATGAAATGATAAGAAATGAGCTTGATTTTGAACCAATTGACTTGCAATTGGGTCTCATATCATGTGATAAAGACAATTTCATATGAAATGACGATTCATGAGTTGTGAAATAACTCCCTGTCTTTGTTACTTCCACAGAAAGTGGCGTGAAATGATCCATGAGTTATGCAATAACTCCTCATCTTTGTTGTTTCCACAGAAAGTGGCACAATTTCCCATGAAATGACGATTCATGAGTTATGCAATAACTCCCCATCTTTGTTACTTCCACAGAAAGTGGCACAACTTCACATGAAATGACGATTCATGAGTTATGCAATAACTCCCCATCTTTGTTACTTCCACAGAAAGTGGCATGAAATCACAATTGCACATGAAATGATCCATGAGTTATGAAATAACTCCATATCTTTGTTGTTTCCACTGAAAGTGGCATGAAATCATAATTCGATGAGTCATGAGTTATGAAATAACTCACCTCATTTGTTATCCCCAGTGAGACTGGCATGAAATGCCCTTGGTTTTGAATTGATGGACATTCAATTCACCAATAATTCACATAAAACGATGATTTATGAGTTATGAAATAACTCGTTTTGAGAATGCCAATGAAATTGGCAGGGTACCTTGTGATGCATTAGTGCAACTAGCTTTGCGTCATGAGAAGACCATGTGGATATTACTAATGCAATTAGTGCATGGTAAAGGCATTTGCATGAGCGCACCAACGAAGTTGGCATGCATAGAAATGCATTCAATTATTTGCTTCGATGAAATCGTCGCAAGCTTGGATATGACGAAGTCTATCCTGTTGGTTCCCTTTGAGTTTGTTGGTATTAATGAGATTAATCCATCAAACAAAATGTGTTGTTATATCACTAATGCAATTAGTGCAGGCATTTGCATGAGCGCACCAACGAATGTTGGTAGGCAATCAATTTTTTTGCTTCGATGAAATCGTCGCATGCTTGGATATGACGAAGTCTATCCTTTTGGTTCCATTTGCGTTTGTTGGTATTAATGAGATTAATCCATCAAACAAAAATGGGTTGTTCTTTGATCATTGGCTCACAAGTGAAACTTGTTCACCAATGAGGGGCTTCTGTCACACCCCATTTTTGTCACCTTAGCTAGGACATATCATTTCATGTAGGATTTTGAGTCCTTTTTGAGTCTAGTCTCTTGCATTGAGTTTCTATGGCATTGAATATCATGTGTATGAATTTTGAAGTGATTTGGAGTTCATTTCGATAGTCAATTAGAACTTTTGTGACTTTAACGGCATAATCGTCTTTTAAGCCGTATATTTTCCATTTGACTTTGGAATGAATCCCGAGTCATCCCAGCAAGTTCATATGGTTATATAGAGTCCATATATAGGTTCAATTTCATGAATTAATGGTTTAAGATCAATTCGACTCGTAATGGTTCGGGTTGGCTAAAAGACCCTTTCTTGGTTTGCTCAAATTGACTCATAAGACCCAACCAATTTTCTCTCATTTAACTTCAATTGGGCTTTATTTATGTCCTAAATATGTTTAGAAAGATCGATTTTCGATTGGGAAGGCATTCGGTTTGACCTCGTGTACAAACCCAGCTTAGCGACGGTGAAGCACCATGGTTAACCACCTTTGTAAAACCCAACCATGCACCCATGGTTGAGGATTTTTGTCCTAAAATGCCTAAAAATGTGTTCCCCTTCGAAACACGGTCGTTTTGGCTTTTATTTCGTCAAAATCGAACTTAATTTGAGCATTTTAGGACTTCTACAGCAAGTGGGAGTCAAAACCGGAGAAAAAATAGAGGACCCTCGGGTAACCGTCCGGGGCTGGACGGTCAGCCGTCCAAGCCCAGACGGCTAACCGTCCAGGCCTAGTTGGTCACCCGAGGAGTCCTTCTTTAAGTCAAACTCTGACTCTTCTATCCCTCTTTTGACGGTTTCCTCCGCCAAAACAACTTGTCTGAGCTTAGGAGTGTGTAGGTTTGAGTTGTTTGAGCACCAAGAGAGTCTCTAATAGCCCTAGGATCATTATTTAGTGAATTAATCCTAGCCATTGGTTTAGGGGGTCAGTTCTCTATATAAAGGACATGATATTCAGCACATTGGAGGAGGTTAATTGCACTTTACACTTAGAGAGAGAGGGAGCTACGAGTTTAGAGAGCTAGAAGGACTTCAAGAGGAGGCTCTTCAACCCCAAGCAAGCAAGGAAACAAGAGGTTTGAAGACAAGGAAGAGTCTACACGAGGTAAGCCTATCCCTTTAGTGCTGAACATGAATTCTCTGCTTCTCTTGCTTCTCTTTCTTCTTCTTCTTCTATGGTAGTTCTAGTGCATGATATAGCTCCACATGTTAGGTTAGTTCCATGTTTTTAGGATAGTATATGAATGATTTTAGGATAGTTTATGGCTTTATATGCTTGATAATCCCTGGTTTACCAAGGATTTGATAGCCTGATTCGTTCTATCTTCTTAAATCATGCATAGTTCACATGTTTAGGTTGCTGTGATAGTTATCATGTGTTGATATTCCTGTTAGTTAATATATGCTATATGAATGATATTCATGATAATTTGAGCATGTCTTAGAGTCGTTTCATAGGTTTTAATGCATAGTTGTGAGATTAGGGTTTCGATAACCCTGAATTCGCATAGGTCTTATACAGCATGCTTAGCTTAGCTTTTTGAGTTGTTGCTCATCATAGTCATTCTATATATGCTGCATATAGTTGAATCATGCTAGGTTTGCATTCATATAGTATGTTTTATAGGTTTTTTGGAGACATTATCCTTTTCTAAGGATAATTATCCTTTTCGTTGAGTATGGTTTTGCATGAGAGCCTTCTGTGATGTGTTTAAGCATGAAATTCTTTCTGTTGTGTTCTAGGGTATATATTTTACGTAGGATATGTTGGTTGCACCTCCCCATAACGTCTTTTTTACGTGAAATTATCCTAGGATAGTTTTGCTTAAGAAAGCTCGCCGTAGGGAGGCCTGTTTGCATATTTTACATAAAATGATATCTTTTTCATTAGAGTATGCTTTGTTATCATGTTTATTGATGTTATTGGAGTCTCTTATGCTTGTTAGTGTGTATTTCATAGATTTTTATGCATGTTAGTCGAGTCATTGCATGCAGGAATGAGTTAGAGTCCTTAGTTATTCATTATTCTTGTTGTTTGCATGATAAATGGATAATTTTAGGCCTTATCAAGGTTCTGTCCAGATTTGCATATTGCTTTCTTTGCATGATTTTGTGCACTTGTAAGGGTGCAAACAGGTACAATGCTTGTCCTATTGCAAATAGGGCTGCTATGGTCTGAAATGGCTAATGCTAGGAGCTTGTGCGCTCAGGTAAGTAGGGTTTGAAGGTGCCCCAATTCACCTTTCTTTTTCTATCTTTTCTCTTCTCTCTCCTAGGGTTAATTCTTAATTCAAGCTTATGGTAATTATCAAAGGTTTCCTTTAATAATAAATTCTGGTTTTTATCAAAGTTTTCCTCTCGTGGAAGTTTTCAATTTTGGATTATTCGATGTATTTTCAAATGAGGAAACCTAGGGTTTTTACCATAGGTTTGCATTAGGATTTAACCCTATTCTTTTCGAACTACGTGGACTTTGATCCATGTATTTCGCTGCATGGTACGTAGGCGCTCTTCGTGAGGCTCAAGTCCGTCCTAGGATCCAAGTATCCTAGGTTTTTCTTTTCTTTTCTTCTTTTTTCTGTTTTGTTTTGTTTGTTTGATTATGCATGAGATGATTCAATGGAATATATGATATGCATGCTGCCTTGTGATGATATATGATGATATTTGAGTGGAAAAGATATTAAGTTAGCCCAATTAAATTAAGAGACCAACTCGGGCGATGTGGGTGCCTATGGGCTTTTGCCCAGAACCTTCCCACGTCGTAACTTAGCCCCCGAATCCAATTTTCTGGTTTCAAAGACTTTGCTTTTCCTTTAATGGAGTCATGTGGTTTTAAAAATAAAACATTTTTGTGGTTTTCTTCTTTCCCTAAAAAATGAGGTGGCGACTCCCTTTTTTGTTTGTTGTCTTTAAACCCCTTATATAATTCTTGCCAAACCCTTGTGGGCTCCGCGCTTTTTCGTGGGTTCACAGTCCCATTGATTGCAAGTAGTCCAATTCCAATGACCCCTTTTTATGCAATACTTTTACCCAGTATTCATTAAGTCCATTTAATGCATGATTATGCCCAACATGCAGTGCGATAAACCATAAAATGATTTTTAACCAAAAATCACTTCCAAAATATACCACATAAACCATAGTGGAAATAATCACATAATTATACCAATTTATGATAACATCATAAATACCCGTAAAATCAATACAATTATATTCCATATAATGTATAAAATAAACCAACTCATTAATAAACATAATTTCCAATTTATGTTATCAAATACCCAAAGTCCCATTCAAGATTTATTCCATAAATCATGTATATTCATATTCTAGGCCCAAGAATACCAAATAATATGATAATATATACCATATTATCATGTCAATAGTTTAAACCTATGTAAATTGCACCTACCTCAACCAAATGCGTGGAAAAATGTAACCTTTGAGGTTGTGGGTATGAAGTCCAAGCCCGAGGATGCAAATGCACACTCCCAATCCAAGCCCTAGCTCCCAAATGCCATGGATGATGTTGGTGACGGAGGTCCCAACTCCAAATCACCGCCAAAACTCCCCAATATGCATGAATAAACCTATAAATGTAAGAACGAGATGATAAACCAAAAGAAATTACAAACCTTAACTCTAAAATATGAGAAAATACCTCTAAGAATGCAAAAGAGTTGGTGAGGATGACAATCCATGCCAACACCCATGAAATCCAAGCTCAAATCACTATGAGCAAGGTCCAAGCTCCACCAAGAGGTTGGAGAAGATGAATCCAACCATAATAATGCATTCCCAAGCATCAAAGAGAGAGAAAAACCCAATCCACAACTATATGCGCGTAGATCGGGCCAAAATACGCTAGATCCGAGCTCGCCGGCATCGGATCGAGGTCGCCATCCTCCGGCGAGTCGCCGTCGAGCCTCCGCCCCTTCTTCTCCTTCTCTCCTTCTATCTCTCTCTCTCCATGGTCAAAAAAACCAGATCTGGTCTAAAATCGTAGGGGATGGGTTTTTATAAGGGGTGAGGGGCACATGCGTCATTTTACGCAAAAAAATTTGCAAAATCCACGATACACAATCGATCGTGGTCTGAAGGCACGATCGATCGTGGAAAACAGAAGTGAAATTGCATTTCTGGGGCACCTATGATCGATCGTCTTCAAGGCACGATCGATCGTCCATAAGCCAGGATCGATCGTCCCCAGGCCAGGATCGATCGTTCCTTGCTGAAAATGCTCAGTAACTCAGGCAAATGTGTATAAACCCATACAGTACACACCACTGTCTTATTTTCTTTCTTTTCTCCATTCTTTTCTTCTTCCTTTTACTTTAAGTTATTTAATGAAAATAAGTAAATAACCCCCCATTTGAATCCAAATAAAATACCAAAAAAATCAAATACCCAATATATCAAAATCTCATTTCCAAGTTTTAGTACAAAATCCGTCTCCCGACAAATTTTCCTAAAACAAACATGCGTGGAACCCAATCCAAACATGCTAATAAATTCCCATAAAATCACCAATGTCTTATAATATTATAAACTCCCATTACCGCCAAATATTATCTTTTAAAATGAAGATTTACAAAAATTCACTTTTTCCCCACACTTAGCCAAATTTCAGCAACTTAAACCCTTAAGTTGCAAATAAGGCTAAACGCACCCGAAAGATACTCAATGCACCAAAACAAGCATCCAAACACATCCAACATCATAATATCATACACATGCATTACCCATGCATGAAATCATTCGAAAAATCAAGGGATTAACTACGTTAACCATAGATTAAACCCTTAATACCCTATTTAAAAATTACGAGTATTACAATTATAGTCCCAATAAAAGTCCTCTTGGATTGATCGAAATTGTTCAGATCTGAATGAACTATGTTAGGCTTGATCCCTTTTGGGTACATAGGCAACCCATAAAGGTGTAGCCATATCGTTTAAAGTTCATGTGGAGGTACAACTACACTATCCAAAGTCCATGCTTAGGGGCATGAGCAAAGGGGTTCATATGTGACAGTTCAAAAGGACAAGCTGTGGAACTAATTCGCATTATCATATCTTCTGTAAGCTTGGGAGAGGATAGCCCGCTAGGTTGAAAACCCAAAAGGCCAGCTTAGGGAAAAGTTAAGGCATTTTAAAGAAAAAAACAAAAAAACAAAAAAACAAAAAAAGAAAGAAAGAAGGATAGAATGAAAGGAAAGAAGGGGCAGAAAAATAAAAGAAAGAAAAAGAAGAGTGAGCTCTACAGATATCAAAATTGGATTGCGAAGGAGGTGACTTCAATCTTCGATCAAGGGGCAACGCCATCAGAACCGTCTTACATTGAAGCTGATAAACTCTCTTGATTGCTATGTGTGGATAGGGTATGACTAATCTTGTAGAGTATTGAATGTCCTTGTTAGTGTAAGAGTTGACCAAAGATAATGGAATTTTGTGAAAAGTAACCAATACATCATTGATCCTCTTTAATTGACTCAGAAAGAAAAATAGAACAATTGCATGAATGAAATGAAATTTAAGAGAGACACAAATGGAATGAGTGAGGTTAGTGCTTGTTTTGTCATTCTTGGTTTTATCCAAATTTTTGTCCGTTCATTATTCGTATTCTTGTTTGAATTTCTCCTTCACTTTGTCATTCACGTCCATATGTCATCTATGTGTGTATGTCTGTGGGTTTGGTACTTTATGGGGGGCAGGCTTTGGAGTGAGCTTCAAGCATTTACATTCTCATAGCCTTTCAGAAGTGAGTTCTGTCTTTGTCGATCTCCTATATGGTGTTATGTTTTCTAGATTCATTTGTTCCTGAGATCTACAATGGTGCTTAGGTATGTAATGCGAACTTCTGACCATAAGAAAAGAGCTACACTCAGCGTTGTGAAAATGTCTTGATAAATGTGTTGAAGGTAAAGATGACATTGACGAGGTGAATGAGTACATATCCCGATGAAACTGATGACCATGTCCAACCTGACAATAAATAAATGAATGAGAGAGCAATAAGTGACCCTGTCGTCAAGGCCTCAATTTTGATTAGATTGCATGTAGGATGGGAATGGGTTCCGAGCAGTTTATGCTTGAGTGCTGAATATTGCTTTTGAATTTGAAGTCTTACGTGGATCTTTGTTAGGTATGTTCCTCAAAGGGCATCTTTGTTTAAGATTGGAATTTTTTCATAATGTCCTTTTGTGGTTTGAATTCCTTTGGTGTGTTGAATTCCTGCTTGTGATGTTGAGTTCCTACCCTTGATGTGTTCTCTTTAGGGTCTGAGTATGTTTGGAGTGTTTCTCTTAGGGTCTGAGTACCCATGATCAGTTTTCATTGGGATGAATTCCCTTACTAGGTCTGAGTACCCTGATTTGATTTTGGTCTGAGTACCCTGATTCGACTTTAGTTGGGATGAATTCCCCTGTTGGGTCCGAGTACCCTGATTCGATCTTGAATGGGATGAATTCCCTTGACGGGTTTGAGTACCTTGATTTGACTTTTGCATGTATAAATTCCTTTGATGGGTCTGAGTACCCTAATTGGATTTTGGGAGGGATGAATTCCCTTGACGGGTCTGAGTACCCTAATTCGGTTTTGAATTGTGATGAATTCTCTTGGTGAGTCCAAGTACCCTTATTTGATTTCCTTTGATGGGTTTGAGTACCCGATTCAATTTTGGTAGGAATGAATTCTCTTGATGGGTCCGAGTACCTTGATGGGACATTTTTCCCTGAATTGTGATGGATTCTTGAGATTTGCTGCGGGGATCTCATTTTGCCTTAGTTGGGCAATCACTTGAATATTCGACTGGAATGCTGCGGGGCCAGTCACGTCCTGATAGGACAACTTTACCTAGAATTGCTGCGAGGTTCTAGTATTTCCTGAGATTTGCTGCGGGAATCTCATTTTGCCTGGATTTGGCTATCATAAAAATTCGATTGGGATGCTGCGGGGCCAGTCACGTCCTAATGGGACATTCTTTGCTAGGAATTGCTGTGGGGTTCCAAGTTCTTTGGGATTGGCTACAAGAATCCCACATCGCCTTGATTAAGCAATCATCTGTGCTTTGACTAGGATGCTGTGGGGCTAGTCACTGTCTTACATGGACATTTTCTATCTAGAATTGCTGTGGGGTTCTGGAATGTTTAAGGGATTTGCTGTGGCAGTTCCCATAAAGTTTTGTTTATTTAATCGATTACATTTGAACTACGTTAGGTCTGATCTCTATAGAGTACGTAAGCAATTGGATACGTCCAATACGACCTGATGCATTGCATTGTGGCATGTGTGTGTGTGTGGACTTCAAGTTACCAATCGGATAAATGGTTTGTCTTCTCAAGGCTTTTGACTTTCATTTGCGAGGCAAACTCAGTCAAAAGAGGGGCAACTGTAGACACCCCATTTTGTACTGATTATTATCTTGAGTCCTGGGTTCCCAATGATGAGGTCAATGTTAGTTTATTGCTTTAGTCAATCAATATTTGACAAGAGAAATGAGCACAGTGAATTTCGGAGGCAAAAATACTAGGAAAAGCCAAAATTTGCTGACCGCGTGTACGCGCCGTATGACCGTGAGTAAGCACCGTTGATCGCACGTACGGGCTATATGACCGTGCGTAAGCATTGTTTACCGCGAATAAGCGCCGTTAATCGCACATAAGCGCCGTTTGACCATGCGTACGCACTGTCTGACCGTGCGTACGCACCGTCTGATTGCGCGTACGCATATTCTGAATATGCGTAAACATGCTGTCCAATTGCGTTTTTTACCCAAAAATGAAGCTTTTTTGCCTATTTTGAGCTCCATAAACTTGGAAATCGGGGGAGAGACTTTCCTAAGGTATTTCTAACCTAATTTTCACTATAAATACCCAATTTAAAGTGGAGAAAAGGGATTTTGAACCCTGGAGGCTAGAAAGAAACCATAGAGAAAGAACCTTAGGGAGAAAGACCTTAGAGAAGGATAGTCCACCTTGTGCCTACCAAGAAGAACTTGGGGATTCACCGTGCTTATTGATCTTAGAAAAGGAGATAGACAACAAGCATTCACAATAGACCTGAAGGAACCATGAATCAACCATAACATTGCGTGTGGTAAAACCCTCCCTTAAACTCATGCTTTATTGCTTATGTGGTTAAGATATTATGATACTTTTATATTGAAATGCATGACATAGGGTGATAGAGTTAATATTATTTACATGATAGGATTAGTCCTTTGTTTATTTGGTATCATGATGTGGAGAGCATATTAGGAATTCTGTGATAGCTTTTGAGAAGAATATTTGGATAAATTTGGGTTTTGGCTAATATTGTTTTGCAGGGAAACTAATATTTATTTTGCAGGTAGATGGTGTGTACGCATAGTGTCCTACGTGTACGCGTTATCTAATTTATGCGTACGCACAGTGATACATGCGTACGCACACTCATTTTATGTGTACGCACATCGACTTAGGCTAGATCTGATTTCCCTTCTTTATTGCTTCATTTTACTTATTTAATTCTTGTGTTACGTTATTGTATCATTGTATTATCTGCCATATGTGTGTTTAATTGGTTATTGCATGAACTAGGGTAATTTTAATTAAATTGGATTATCAAACATGATTAATAAACACAAAGTGGGGGCCGATCCTCGGATCGGGCGTCATTGGGTGCCTAACACCTTTAACACCTTCCCAATGATGTACCCTAGCTCCGAACCTTCTCTGGTTATGACGAGTTAGACCTTGCAAGGGGTCAAGTTTGGTTCCCGGGTTTCCTGGGTGGCGACTCCTCTCCGCGCTAGCCTTCCTGGCTAGTGGCATACTCCCGAGCCGCATGGTTCAGGGCGCGATGCTCACAACAGTAATTCAGGGTTCAATCTTGGTGACGATTTGGTTCAGAACCCTAATTGGAAGATTTGGGGTTCATTCGAGAGAAATTAGGAATGATAGGCTGGTAATTGGGGGTTTATTTCCCTGAAAAATTCCTCAAAAAGCTAGAAAAGGATCACGTGGTTGTCACGTGAGCCCTAATTGGGCGAGAAGCACACATGAATGCCACATAGGCTCCACATCAGTATCATGTGCACATCATGTGTGCTTTCTATCAAAAACACTAACAGCCGTCACCCTCTAGCTCACATTGAAATAATAAGTTAAAAGTTATCACTAAATTGAGACAATGTGAAGTTTGTGAACTAAATTGAAATTACCCCCAAAGTTGAAGGTATTAAAAAATAATTAACCTAATTAATAATCATCAAAGAATCAAAGAGAAGCATGTTTTTAGGATATACCATCACATCGCAAGAACACCAATTTGATGGAAATTAGAAGTTTTTGGGTGACAGGGCATTTTGCTTCCAAACTCCGCTATAGTTTTAATTAAGCCTAAAATGCCAAAATGGTATTTCTAAATTTAAAAAACTTTGAAAACATCAACTTGATGGAAACCGAAGAGTGAAGCAAAAATGACTAAAACACCTTCCAAGAGCCTTTTGGCTCCATTTTATTTATAGGACGCTCACAAATCGAACCATGTTGAGCATTAATTGGAGATGAATCATTGCACTCAATGTTCCTTAGAACAATGAGTATGAAAATAGAGTGTGTACAAATATATTTTTCTAATAAAAAAATAAAGAAGAGTTAAGGATAATTTACCTATTTTTATGTAGTTGTGATTAAAAGGACAATGTGCACTTGGCAACTTACGGCGGATGAGGAACTCTTCCCTAACTCCACTTGTCTTTCACCATGTGTCTAAAAGAATACAATATGATGAGAATTATTTGTGTGCATGTATCCTAATGTTTATGTGATTATAAACATGTATTAATGTAAACATAAATGCATGTTCATATGTTTATGTCGTTCATGTATCTATATATGATATATTTATATCCACATTTCAATATTTTTGTTAATTAAGTATGACATGTGGTACTCATCCCCAATATATATATATATGACACCTGGTATAATATTACGAGTAAAGGTGAGGCAGAGCTCCTCTTCCACCGTAAAGGCTAAAGTATTTTAATATTTAAAACTTTCTAGTATATAAATTTTTGAAAAAAAAAAAAAAAAAAAAAAGAGAGGAAGACGAAGGAAAAAAAAAACAATAAAAAACCAAACAAACCTCTCTCTACGCACTTGCTCTGTTTCTCTCTCTTCACGCCTCTCGCATGCCGAAAAAGGTGACCTTGTATCGTAACCTTTTTGCATGGTCCATTGATTTATGGAGGACATTAATGTTCTGCGACTGATAATTCTCTTGTTAGTTGTGGCAATTATTACAAGAGGTCCTCATATTCGATAGTTTCCCCAAATCGCACGTCAAGGTAATTTTCTTTTTCTTTTTTTTTTTTTTTTTTTGGGGTGTTTGGGTGGGGGGGGGGGGGTTGAATAAAGAAATGTAATGGTTAAATCACATGAGAATTAATTAGTTAAAACTGGAGTCATACGTTGGCATTCTTGTGAATCATCCATTTTGGGGATGATTCGGCCGGGTGAGGAGGGATATGGGGATCATTGTTTCGGCCCACACAAAGCACAATTTGTAATTAATAACGTATTAATAAGATATATATTGGATCATAAAATTATAAATGCTGGCCATTGTATTGATTTAGTAAATGTATCTTAGGTGATTTAGTAAGGGATTTTAGTCTTTAATTCCACAATCTCACAAACTAAATGGGGTGGAAACTAAGTTATTTGCATACAAGGTAGCTGGAAAAAGAGAAAAAAAAAAAAAAGTAACACAAAATTAAAGCAGCTAACCATGCATTTAATTATAAGGAATTTATTTTCCATGTTTCATAGTCACCAGTCAAGGTAGGTTAATCTTGAATGTTAACTAATGCAAAATAGGTGATGACTTAATTCGTGAATGAGGAGATTTGTCAATCCAAATATCTGGATATCTGAAGAAAAAAATGTATAATTTTGACACATATTATGCCAAATTCTCTTTGCCATTTCTTTGTTGCATCACCTATAGATAGCTTGTTGGACTTTATTTTGTCCTGGCTTTAGTGATTTACATTGCTTATGCGCGCAGTTGTGCTGTTGTGATGGGTACTCATGCACTTCGTGAGGGCATATGATTTTACCGCTTGAGTTGGAAATATAATAATCCGGTGAGATAGGGATGTATTGATATAAGTTATATTAGTATCATATACGTATTGGCTAAATGTATCCAGTAACCTATCAATGCATAGGATACAACTTCTAATATATATCTATATATATATATATATATATATATATATGTATAGTGTCCCATTATCTTGAAATTAATTTCATGCAACCTTACGTAAAATCACCCTCCAAAACTCTTCACGTGACTCATATAGTCATATTTTACGAAACTAATCGTTGGATTTGTTAGCCTTTTTATGTAGGTGATGCTTGCCAAGAACAAAGTTGATTTGAGATTGATTGCTATTCAATTCAAAACTTATATTTTCTTAATCAAAGACAATCACTCATTTCTAAACATATATGGATCAATGAAGTAACTTTTAATCTTGGATCAACTTGATATTTACTATGCATAACCTTCATATATTAGTTAGTTATTTGACTAGAAGTTATTTGCAAACAAAACATTGGCCAAAATTAACATGTGGTTAAAAGTTGTTTATACATGAAAAAAATTAATCAATCTGAACTGATAGCCCAGTTGCTAAGGGGCTTGCTTGGGATGAGTCGTAAAGTCAAACATCCTGAGTTTGATTTTTCTTGGTGTTGTTAAATGGGCTTACTTGATAACTGTGGTTTGTGAGTGATTGCAGTTATCTAAGATTTTACCCTAATTCCACAAACAGTCAACGGGGGTGAGGTTGGAGGTTCCACGCCATAAAAAAAAAAAAAAATGAAAAAAAAAATGGAAAATGAAAAAAAAAAAGCACATGCATCTCAAGAAAATAACTGCTAATAGCATTTATCAATGGTTACAAAGGAGCTTTATAGATACAACTATACAAGAGAAGATCAAAAATTCAAGGGGCCATCAGCCATGCACTAATTAAACATCATCTAGCCTATCTTAGTCTTAGCCTAGTTGTAGCCTAACTTAGTCAATAGATTATTCCTTTATAACGTAGTATCTTTCACTCGAGTTCATTTCAAAGTGACTTTGCTTTGCATATGCTTGTGATCCAAGTACAATGACTGTAAGCTTCATTTTGAATTTATCATCATCCGTATTTAGAATTATCTCTTTGGTGTGATAAAAAGAATTTTTTTTTTTTTTTTTGTTTTTCATTAAAAGGTAAGATAAACGTTGATCTGAAAAGAAAAGAATCTTACGCTTAAAATAATAGCCTGATTTAAACAATTTTTTAATAGTCTACTAACCAATTGAGAATCATACATTCTTGATTTCAAGTCATCGATTAATTGTTTCATGCATGGGATCGTTTGTTGATCAATTTAAACTTTACAAATTTTGGCACATTTTATTTTATTTTTTGATGAAAGGATTTAAACTTACTAACTTGGCGAGAAGGGACAGTAAAAGTAGAAGTAGGGGACGAGTAACAATTGTCCCTCTACATTCACCCGCATCCAGCGTCATTTATGCGCACGCGGACAAAAGAAGCGCATGTGGACCACTTGAGGTTGAGTGCTTACTGTTGGGTGTGTGACAAATATGAATGATTCCACCTTTCCTTTTGGCTCTAATTTACTCACAAGCTTTTCACCAATACATTTAATAGTAAGGAAATGTTTGGAAAAACAAACAAAGAAACAGAGACCAAGCGCTAGCTGCCAGCTTCTTCCCTACAAAACTTCTCTTTTACTCACTGTATCCCTATCATTCACTTCCCATTTGTAAATGGGGAAAAATCAGTATTAACAAAATTAAAACAAAAAAAAAAAAACAAAAAAAAGAAAAGAAAATACAATACAGGAAAGCATTATTAGCAGAGCTACTTTGGTTACACATAAATGGGTCTTTAATTCCACTTTAATTTGTTCCATAAAGCAACCCAAACAGCTCTGATAATAATCCTTTCTAATACAAATATATATATATATATATATATAGTTCAAAAAAAAAAAAAAAATGAAAGAAGAACAACACATAATGCCATATATGCAAGTGCGCAGGCCCTCTTTGGATGATTGATTACTAACCTGTGGTGCTACCATTGTTAAAGACCGAGCACTGGTTCTTCGGCCTCGAAAGCTGCCCGCCGGCGCTAGCCGGGCACGCCATGAGGCCCACCGGGGGTACCATACAGTTGTAAGACAAGCATAGCGATACCGAATCGGGCAACCCCAACCCGGGTTGAACCAGGAATCCGGATATGTAGTTGTGTTGCAAGTACAATGTTTTGGTGCTACCGCGGTACACATTCTTAACGTACTCTTCCGGTACGGTCCCAATCAGACGGTTATTATTCAAGAAGAGACTCTCCACACCAGTCAAAATGTCAGACAACTCACCCGTCAGGAAGTTATGGCTCAAGTCGACGATGGATCCCTCACCGTACGATGACGTACCATCAACGGCTGTGATTGGACGAGGTGGGAGCCCACCAGACAAATTGTTCCGTTGCAAGAGCATTGATGAGAGTGTGGAATGGAACAGGGAGTCGGGGATGGTCCCACTAAATTGGTTCATGCTTAAGTCGAGGTACACTAACTCTGAGAGAGATTCTAAGACGTTGAGTGGGCCCCACATCGAGTTCTCAGACACCGACAAGTAACGGAGCGATGACGGAAGTGACGGCGGCAGCCGTCCAAAGAAGCCGTTCTTTTTCAAATCCAGGTGGAGCAGCTGAGTCGACACGCTGGGTAACGCTCCGGACAAACGGTTCGAGGCCAGGATCAACACCTTCAGCTGGGGTAACTCGGTCAGACGCGGCGGGATCGACCCGATGAGTTGGTTGTAACTGAGATCGAGAGTGTGTAAGTTTTGGAGGGTTGAAATGGTGGTGGGGATGGGACCGGTCAAGCGATTAGTGGTCAGGGAGATGACTCGGAGGTTCTTGAGGGTACCGAGTTGGAGTGGAATGGGGCCGGTGACAATGCCGGGGAAGAGGACGAGTTGGGTTAACTCGGAGAGGTTGGAGAGAGAGGGGGAGAGGGAGCCGGCGAGGCCGGGTGAGTCGGAGAGGCCGGTGCCGAGTGTGAGAGAGGTGACTCGGAGGGTGAGAGTGGAGGGGTCGAGAGAGCAGGTGATGCCGGAGAAGGAAGAGCAGGGATCTGGCGAGGTGAAGGCCCAGCTAGAGAAGAAATCGGTGCCTGGGATATCCGTTAGGCTGTTTTTTATGGCAAGCAGTGCAGCTAAATCAACGGCACTGATCTTTTGTCGTTGTTGTTGTTGAAGTGATGGGCGAGCGTAGTAGAATAGGAGAAAGATTAGCAGGAGCAGAGAGTGAAGATTGGCCATGTGTGAGAGAGAGAGAGAGAGTGTGTGTGTGTGTTTTTGTTTCAAAGAGAGATAAACAGAAGTTGAGTTTTGTTAGAGGGAGGGTGGCGATGGAAGGGGGGAAGAAGAGGACAGTGACAGTAGGGAGGATGGTAGACAGCAGATATGGGGGGTCCTATTATTATTGTGTGTTTCTGTTAGTTGCCAAACCCCTGATAAATTGGACAGTTCAAAAGAATAAAAGTAAAATAAAAAAAAAAAATCAACCCCTTAACAGTTACTATTACCATCGTTCATCACTGTCAGAGTAAGACAAGAAGAAAAATATGGAAAATATTGTTAAATTAAATAATTTTTTTGTTTTGTTTTGGTTTTAATTTACTTGTCCAATGGTCATTGTCATATCAATAACAATTATACTTTTAATGTATTCTCTCTGTCTCACAAAGATATATAGGTTATGTTTGATAAAACACGTAATTTAAAAAAAAAGACATCATTCCATTGACTTGTCTTTTATGAAACTCTATTTTTCTAAAATTATCTTTTCCTACTTTTTTTTGGGTTTCATGTTTAAAGTAATTATTAAAATAACAAAGGCTGTAATATAAGAAATTCAAAAAAATTATGATTTAACTTTTGGACAAAAAATATAGCACAATTTGCAAAAAAATATTCTACAATCCCAAAATGTTTAATCAAATACAAACGTGTACTTGTATAGATAACAACCTAATGGATGCTTACAAATGGTGATAGTATAAAGGAAACACTAATTGCGCTCTGAAATAGGTTTTTTGCACTCAAGTGAATGTGAGAGTGAAGAGTGTAAAAGGATTCTTTTCGAGTGATAATAATATTTCCATAGTATAAAAATAGGGGTAAAGATTATTTGAAATGTAGCATCACATCACTTTTAAGTGCATTGAAAGTGGTACCAAATATAGAAAAATTGCATTCAAATGGCTACAGAAGTATAAGTTTAATGTTAGGCCTACTTCTGACCTAACGCAAGTTCTGGTCCTATACGGATGTTCAAGCAAATATACTCCACTATTCAATTACCCATTTACCCAACCCATGGCCACTTCTTTCTGTGCGTGTCAGCTACTTCTGGCATGTTCTACCATAAGGACTTGCACCCCTCAGAGACTACCACTAGTTTAGGTTAAAGTGATAAATGCTCAATTTTGTACCAAACCATTCTCGTCCATTCTTTACTTTTCCAAAAGAAAAAATGGTTTTGATTTTGGTCAGTCCAAAAACTTTTACACCAATTTTACTTCTTAGAATGAAAACAGAAAACAGAATATGCGACTGCAAGATCTTTAGAAAGAGGCTCAAAACATATAAAGATGGGGGCATTTTAGTAAATTCATTATTATTATTATTATTATTATTATGTTGATATTTTATGAATAGGCTCTTCAATTTTTTAAAATCTCAATACGTGCGTGCACGTGTCACACACTCGTCCATATGAAATTGAAGAGTTTCACTAGCCACTTTGTCATTCTTTAAAATTTTGTTTGTTTCAGCAATTCCATAACTCTGATGGACTTTTTAACCTTCGGACAGCAATTGAATATTCTAAAATTCATTACATTTTTGTACTGTAAAACAATTTAAAAAAATCAGTTAAATTCATCACATTGTGTCAATTATATGTAAATACCAGAGTACGCGCGTATTGGGATGCATAGCGTGTGTGCTCCTCAATTTATTAATCTCATTGTCTCTTTTAGTTATCTGGTCAGTGACATTTGAACAACTGTAAAGAATTTGATGGGAGAGAGTTGGAAGTTTAATAACTTTTAATTACTATTACACTCTCATGCGATATAATTAACTGAGTGGAGTCCAAATGAAGTGGCAAGCAAATTAAGGCATTCTCGTGGGGTACAGTGGAATGTGGTCAGTCATTAATTACCGAAGAGCAGAGGGAAGGCAGAAGTGGGTTAGGGCAGGGAGAATCCGGTTTGACATGAGAAAAAGGGCAAAGTGCCATGGGGAAATCGTAGTGATTTTACTTGAACGTGATTATAATAATTATTTTGTTTATTGATAAACTATTGACAAGAAGAGCGTAGACGGGCCTAATAAGCGAAGAACCGCAGATAACTCCTCCGATCATAGCCTGATCTTAACCCCATCAAAGATTTGTAGATAGTGTATGACTAGGACCATTAAGGAACAAACACACGTCATGTCTCAATCCCCGATACACAAATCCTGAGTTTCGGGTCTCCTACGTTTTTTTCACTAAACCACCACCCTCGATGGTTTTTGGCAAACTCCAGAGTTACCTCAATCTGGAGCTCAATGTTGATGGGGAATGGAACAAGGAAAAATGAATAGGTAAAAGTGCACGTTTCTGGAAGTCCAGTTATTGAATCCTCAAAGGTAAAGCGTTGTGACTTACTGCACTGAGTTACATACTCAGAAGGGTGGAACTGCTTTTAAGGACAGTGTTTCGTACATGCCTCGATCGATAAGTGTTTTTCATTTCTGCAGTTCTTGTTCTGAATTTCTATTATTCACAATAACATCAATCTATATTGTTTTCCAACACTGACTTCATAGGGTATAAATTGTTTTGCAATATTGACATGACAAATTGTAATCAACTACGTACAAGCTAGTCTGTATATATCATCATAATAAAATAGGACTTCGATCATTACAGGATAAGGTCCATGAAGTAGATCAAGTTTGCTAAATATAGGCAGAATTGGTCGAGTTTTTAATCATATGATTTGTACATATTATTAAGCGTAATTTTATGGTACCCACAAGGTTTTTAGGGTACCATACCCACTTACCATTTGAAGTGGCCCAAAATTACCCACTTACCATTTGAAGTGACCCACTTATCATTTAATGACTACTTATCATTTCAAGTGATCAATTTATTATTTCAAGTGACTTACTTACCATTTGAAGTGATCAACTTACCATTTCAAGTGACCTTATGGATATGTTACCTAATTTTTTGCTAGGGCATCTTAGAATTAGCCTATTATAAAATGATAACAGCAGAAGGGATTACTATACATCTGGCACATGGCGAGTCAAGTGTAACAAGACACCAGTATAATTTTTTGGGTTTATTCTACAATATGTAGCATGTTTTTGGGTTTGAGATAGAAATATTAAGAAAAATTTGTCCATTGAATTGGAACAGCCGAAGTCAATAATAAATTGAACCAGCTGCAAATGTGAACTTAATCCAACAAGTGGATACATTTACCAGTTACCAGAGGTACCTTGGTAAGTCCACGAGCACCCTACGAGCTAGGGTCAAACCCATAAAATTAAAAAAATTTAAAGGAAAAAAAAAAAAAAAAAATCCACCTTACGAGGGTAGGATAGGGGACCAGAACAAGTATTTGTACAAGTGAGAAAGCAAGAAAGCAGCAGGTATTTGGGTCACAAGAAACATTGTACGTTCATTCTCTGCTGCTTTGGTTGCAAAATTGTACCTTTTTTGTTCTTGTTCTTGGTTTTGCTAGGCTAACTGAAAGTCAGCTGCACCCATGGGAAAGGGTAGATGAGAGCAAGTCTGAGGCCAAAATAGATGAAATTAATAAACGAGTGTTTCTATCCGATCTGCACATGAGTGGCCTGTAGATGATGGGCAAATTGGAGTCCGAAGTGGGATGTCCATGAGTTCTTGTATGACAATTGAGGTGATGCCAATATTGATAGCAAATCCTACATCACTAATTAATATGAAACAGTGTTCTTGACAGTCTATCACTGTAAAATTAACACAGAAATATCTGTTCGTAAAAACATAGAGGCTAGATGTAGGTCCTTATGTCTTTAGCAATGACCAACAGTGATCGATGCCGGCCAGCTAGCAGGATCGAGTTCTCTAATTAATATATAAATACATACGATTCAAATGAGGGTTAACTGTTAATTAGTTTGAATTTTGAAATGATCAATTTAAGAAGGAATCGATCTAAGCTCATATTAAAAAAACGAAGGGGGTGATGGAACCAATAAACTAAAAAGTAACGGATATCAAGGTTTAGGAAGTTAGATATCTTTACATTATTATAGTGCGTGGCAGCAAACTACAAGGGATTAGTAATCAATATTTTCATACTGTCAAATATTTATTTAAAAGTAATTTATTGTATTTTTAGAATTTTCTTTTTTTTTTTATTTTTAATATTAGGAAGTTGTTTGTACTCGACTAATCACCCTGGGCATAGGTAGATTACTCAGTCCACCCCTCAGTGTCAATAATTTATGATACCAAAAAACCTATAAATTTTGTGGGATAGAATATATAATTAACTTGATACTCAAGCCTCTAGAGCATAAACTTCTAAGTTCGACTCGGCTTATGGGGCAAACCACTAACTAGACTTTTTCAAGTGTTAATCAATACAAAATGGATGGTGGTTTTATCTTGATTTGAAGATTAGTGGACAGTGGCCAAGTCCTAATATCTTACTCTCTGTAAGCCTAAAACAACAGATGCATGTGACCATTAATTGAATATATATAACTCCCTCTTTTATATTAGTAAAATTTTAATGAGGTGATGTTGATGCAATTACTTCGATCCTCTCATGGAAGATTTGAAGCTTTGCTTATTAATTTCCTCTCATGGGCAATTAAAGGCTTAAACATATGAAAAGGAAGGAAAAAGAAAAGGAAAGGGGAAAAACTGGCGACAGTGGTCTAAACTGGCTCTAGGGATGCATGTTCTACATTTAAAAAAAATAGAGAGAGAGAGAGAGAGAGAGAGGGCGCACATGGATGAGTGTGGGCACACATGAATGCCCACCACAAGATGTATATTTTTTTATGGATGGCAACGACAAAAGATGTAATTAATTTTTCATATTATAAGCAAGGAAATGACTTTATTGGAGCCTGTAACCTAACATTGGATCGATGGAAATTTCGTGACGCTACCGCTGCGAATTGAAGGATTCTAACTCATTCCCTTAGAATATTGGAAACGAAAATGGCCGCCTGACTCATCTTATGCGTGTCTCTTTATTCATCAGTTCCCATGAGCACCGTCCTCAAAATAATTCCTAATTCCCCACACTTCAGAATATCCATCACTCCTTAATATATGTATAGACAATAATGTTTCTTGTATTTTTCTTCCCATATGATGCAATGGAATGACAATCGCATGCCACAACCTTACATTACAAAAAATAAAACAAAAGCACAATTTATTAATTAATTAATTAATTTTTAAGAGGCCAACAACAAAGCGGAAGGGGATGGCCTTTCTACCATAGTTCGCCGTCACCCGACGAACCCCTTTGTACTACTTCTCTCCCACCAAAAAGAAAAAACGTAAAAAAAAAAAAAAAAGGGAGAAAGTGGAAAGTTGGTGAAAAGTCCCTCAAAACTATTCTTTCATTGCATAAGCCCGGCCATAAGTTTTTTTCTGGAAAAGGCCCTTGAGTTTTAACTGTTTATTGGTCAAAGACTCTAAGTCTACCTATTTGTCTAATATACTAATTAAGGTTTTAAGAGGTTTGCAAGTATTTGTTGCTGGATATTTAGAAGAGCTTTTTGTTTGTTTGGTGACAATATATGTAATAGCACTTCTAACCCAAAATTTGACTATAATAATCTCACCATAAAAGTTCTCTCTCTATTTCATAACCCATTCTTTAAGTTTAAAGTGATAAATTTTAAATGTTTATTGAAATTATTTTACGATCATTACAAGAACATAGAGATTGAAAAAAAAATATATTTTGTTAGAAGAACATATATATAATAATTTGTATTAACTATTATTATTGTTTTTTACTAGAGAGATTTATTTTACAATCATTACAAGAACATAAATTTTGTTGGAAGAACATATAATATAACACACTTCGTTGGACACATTTTGGTTGGTTATGATCACAATGCCTTAATTAAATAAGTAAGAAAATCAAAATAAATTAATAAATATATCGAGTAAGAGAAATTTATTTATTTTTTACCACACGGGTCAATAGATTAATAGTTGAGTTTATATATATAGGATGATGATGATGTGAGCACATGCTGATAGAACTTATATCAATACTCGCATTGGGAGTTGTACCTCATGCATTAGTGGGTTACAAGGTACATTGGGCCAATGCACGTGGTACAACCCCCAATGCATGGTGCTAATATAACTTCTATCACTATGTAATGACCTAATCAGAACTGATATATATAGGATGATGATCAAGTAGACACGTGCTAATATAACTTATATCAACACCCGCATTGGGAGTTGTACCTTGTGCATTAGTGGGATATGAGGTACATTAGATGGGTACAACCCCTAATGCATGGTACTGGTATAACTTGTATCAACACGTGCTAATGGGAACATAACTATATATATAGTTGATGCTAATTAAGCCAATTTTCAATTTCTATATATAGGATGGACTAGCCCATTCATTGATGATACTAAAACTACATTGAACTGAGTTTATCCATATCAATCGATCAAGTTAACAAGATTAATTTCGTGCATCATGTGGGCTACAGCTCGTCTATAAACAAAAAATTTTTGTTGACCAATAGAGAAATTCTCTATCAATCAATTTCTCTAGCCGAAATAGAATTTCGATTCACATAAATTTTTTCAATATGTTCTTTCAATCTTGAGATTGACATAAATGTTATATATTGGGGATTTTTTTTCTTCATATTTTTGGAATAAAATAAAGAGCTTCACGCATTAAAAAAAACACCTAGCATCCCAACTAGGTTAGCATCCTAGGCACTCCATAATCATGTGCTCTAGGCTCAGATTTTGTTAATAAAAGAACAGAGTACAATTAATGAAGGGGCAGATAAAATAAAAGTCTAAAATTAGTGTCCACATGCCAAAGCTCAGAATCTAAACCTATAAGTAGGCCTACTAGACATATCTTGCTCAAAGAGATGAACCACATCCTTTAGAGCAGACCACCACCAATGAGCATCATTCAATTCCAAGCTAAGATTAGAAATCTTATTAGCAATGGCATTACCCTCTCTAAAAATGTGAGTACAATGGAAGCCCATCTACTTTAAGTAGTGTTGAAAATTAAACCATCGAATTTTAAGCCTCTATGGAAGCGTACATGCAAGATTATTGAAGCAACTGACAACGGAAGTTAAATCACATTCTAGCCAAAGATTCTTCTAGCCATGACGCTATGCTTGCTCAATACCATGAAGAACATCAACCAATTCCACAAAGAAAGCTGAATTATTCCCTGGGCTAACACAATAGGCTCCTTTCACAAAACCTCCACAACACCAACCCCCCCCCCCCCCCCCCCTTTACTACAATTGGCCCAAGATTGCTATTGGCAAGTCCATCCACATTCAACTTCAATCAAGCGAGGATAAGAGGGTACCATCTAACTAGTGTAATGGATAGAGATTTTTTACAAACACCCACAATACCAACACTGTGAAGCTAGCACAGGAAGATCTAGAATAGAATTGCTCATAGTACCCGAACTTACTTTCCCAATTACTTGAACATAGCTTTAATATGAAATTTATTGGGGAATGGATTAAGATAATTTTAGAAATTCGTCCCTCACCTTCATATCATGATAAGATGATATCATTCCTGAAACTATACACTAGCTTGTCCATCATTATTGTTCGTCGTCTCTTTAAGACTCAAAAGTCACCCATCTACGTAAATAAAAGCGGTAACCACTAAGCTAGACAACTCCTCTATATATTGACGGTGGCATAAAGCTTGGGACCTACGTAAGTAAATGTGTTAGCCACAAAAAACATCTGAGATCAACGACATCTTACTTTCCATATACATATGCTTCCCCTTCACTACCAAATTTACATACATAATAAAGATGAACACATCCAACACTATGGCTAGATCTAGATTTTATTCAACTTCAGGAATCAAGAGCATCACCATTTTGCTCATCTGGCTAAGAGTAAATGTCAAAAGTTGATAACTAAAGAAAGAGTTAATGAAGATGAAAAGTCTAAGTTGTATGTGTTGGCTGTTCCATTTCCAAAAGGAGTCAAGTTGTTAGTGTTTAAGTGAGTTGAATCCATCCCAAAGTTGGAAGTTTAAGTTCTTACATGTGTTTTGGGTCCTTTGGGATGGTAGGTGGCATTATAATTAGGTTAATTGCATAATCATGTGAAATTTCGATAATACTAATACTTTGACCTAGAAGGGGGTGAATAGGTTTGTAAAAATTTACCAAGTAATTAAATTACCCAATTCAAATTTCTATAACAGTTAATCATTAAATCATCAAATTGCATGCTAAATATCAAATTAATATATGAAAATATGGTGAATTTGATTAACCTACTTAATTAAATATATCAATGACATATTTTAATCAAGCAAATTAACAAGACTCAAGACAAACAATCAATCACAAAATATGCAAGCAATTTTTACGTGGAAAACCCTACAAGGGAAAAACCACGAGACCTTGTCCATTTTGAGTAATCCACTATGAGTAATCAAAGAATACAAGATTTACCCAACACATGACAGACCAAGTCTTACTCCACACAACGCTCCTCGAGTCTTATTCTATGTAACACTTCTAATCTTCGATTTATAGCCGCACTTGTCAATTCCCTCGAATCCGCCTCATATGAATCGACTCCCACGAACTCGCAAGTTCGATCTCCATCACAACGGCTTTGATAAGCATCGACCACACACACTCAAGGTTGTGTTTAGGATAGGGTTTGAATGATCTCTAGAGCCTATAAGTGAAAACCCTAAGTTGAAGAGCTCTAAAGAGAAGGAAGCAAGATATTCAATGAAAACCTAATAGGGAGAGGCTTGTTTCACCTCCTCTATTGTAATAGCTTCTATATATAGAGACTAAGAGACCCTAAGAGAATAGGAGTCGAAATCAGATCAAATAGGAAGGTTCTAATAAATTGAAAATCTAATTTTTATGAACCTTGATCGTTCTAGGTCTAAGCCCAATCGATCTAGGGGTGGTAGAGTGAAATTGGGCTTTCTAGGATAGCACCAATCGATTGGCCATCAACCTTGATCGATCGAGGGGTGACAAACCTAAAAGGCATTTAGAGACTGTTTTTGATAAATCCGAGTAAAAAGTCGATTGATCCAAAGTGCTCACAAAAGACCAAATTGATCCTGAAACACTTCAAGTGACCTCTAACCACAGTATAAAAACCTAGGATAAAGATGTATACAATAAAATTCTATGATACGGACACCTATGGTCTCTTACCTTCCCTACGAATGAGTGTGAGTCATGTAGTTTTGAATAGTTGATCTTTAACACACCTTTGAAGCTTCACATGTCTTATATCAACCCAAGACTCAACCACACTTAGCATGAAATTTGACAACATAAAAAACATAGACTTTACATCATGATTTCCATATGTTTCATATGCATACGTGTTTAGAATTGTATTAAGATTTTATATATGGTCTTTATATTGCATTTGAAGGTTTATTTGTCATTATGATATGCATAGTAGGAAGACCGTAGGAAGTCATGCATTATAGGAAGAAAATATACTTCTTGGAAACAACCTTAGGATGAATCATAGGAAAAATCTTTCTTACGGTTGGAACCAGTTTTGGAAAACGACTTTCCTTTTATTAGTCAAAATTACCTTACTTGCTTGGCACTCTTTAGTGGCTTAGCACAAGTTTCTTTAGAGGCTTTAGAGATAAAAACCTTAAGAAAAGTCTTAAGAAGGAACCCTAACCTCTATATTTTTACCTTCTAGCTTTTCATGCACTAGATTTCTTATTGCTAGGATTCATTAATTTATTCATCCTAGTTGCATCTCATGCATCTCTTCTAATGCCACAAACCATATCTAAGACACAATATTAATTGTGTGGAACCGTTGCGATGGAGATCAAGCTTGCGATCTTGTGGTTTGAATGTTCATTGTGAGAGAAGGTTAGATGCATTTGAAGCCATTGAGTACATGGAGATTGATCATGGGATCGTGGTGAAGTTGATCAAGACAACCATTGGGATTGGATTCATGTGTGATCAAGTCCGCAAGGTTTGCGTCTTGTACTTGTTTTTGTTCTCATAGTGGAATGGTTTTTGTAAAGTCCATGTTTTTTATGTTGTCAAATTCCGTGCCAAAGTGTGGTTAAGTCTTGGGTTGATTGAACACATGTGAAGCTGCAAAGGTGCATTAAATACCTAGTGTTTAAAACTGCGCAGCTCATACTCATTCGTAGGGAAGGTAAGTGACTTTAGTTGCCCTATACCTTAGGTGAAAAATTGTTTTTAAACATTTCTGTGTTTTCAAGAATATTTTGAAAAGATTTTAAATTTATTTATAAGGTTTTTAAAAATATAATAGGGCAATACGATCGATCGGGGTTGAGGGCCAATTGATCGGTACTATTTTAGATTTGCCATTTTAGCTCTACTATACCCCGATTAATAAGGGTTGAGGACCCGATCGATTGGGCTTCGTAAAAATTAGTTTTTCAACTTATTAAAACCTTCCTATTTGATCTGATTTCGACTCCTATTCTTTTGGGGTTTCTTAATCTCTATATATAGAGGCTATTACAATAGAGCTGGCTAAGAAAGACACTCCCTATTAGGGTTTTCATTGAATATCTTATTTGCTTCTCTTTAGATCTCTTCTATCTAGGGTTTTCACTTATATGCTCTAGAAATTCATTCAAATCATAACTTTCAACACATCATTGAGTGTGTGTGGCTGGAGTTCACCAGAATCGTTGTGACAAAGATTAAGCTTGTGAGCTTGTAGGTTAGAGAATCACTTGAAAGAGATCGGATGCTATCTGAAGCCGTGAAGACATGGAGATTGATCGACAGATCTTGGGAGTGAAGGTGATTACTTAAGTCCGTGGGATCTATAAGTATTGTGTCTTGTACTCATTGGTTTTTTAGTGAATTCGTTTTAACTGGACGAGGTGCCATGGTTTTTCTCTACTAGGGTTTTCCATGTAAAAATTCTCTTGTGATATTTTTACTGCTTTATGGTTTGATTTATTGTGTGATTGATTGATAGATTTTAGGGTTTAAAAATTGGGTAAGGTAAATTATAGTAGCTATTCAATCTCCCTTATAACACCCGTAATTTTAAAATAAGGTATTATAGGTTTATGTCATTGAAATTTGGTTAAGTGTTAGAAAAAAATGAATCTTTATAAATCTTTTTTTTAAAAGATAATTTTTTGTGGTAATGGAAGTTTATAATATTATAAGACATCTGTGATTTTATGGGATTTTATTAGCATGTTTGATTGGGTTCCTCACAAGGTTGTTGTAGACACCCCATTTTGTCCATATTTGATGGTGAGTTCCCGATGACGAGGTCCGTGATGTTTATTGTCAACTTAGGTCTTTTTTCTGCGAGCAAAGCAAGCAATTGGGTTAAGTGCATATATATATGTATGTATATGTATATAAGACCAATTGGGTAGAGTTAATTTCTTCCTATACAACCTTCTCACCATTCTCATTCATCTCTCATTCATTTGAGCTCATTCCCTCTAAATTGTGTTCATTATCTCCAACCAAAACCTTCTTTATATAGGCTCACATTTACCTAACATTTAAAGTGGTGACAAATTCATTTCCCATTTACCAAGAGTGTATCCATGATTTATTTCAAGTGATTCATCCACCATTACCAAGTGTTGTATCCACCATTTATCACAAGTGATTCATCCATCACTTAACTCAAGTGATAAAAATCTGATACTGTTTTGCTTCAAAACGACTGTCAACTTTACTTCTGCTAGCAGCCAACTTATCTCAGATTAACTGGTAACTTCACTGTTTCAACAACAACTTTTCTTTTTAAGTGAGAAACCCACTCCAAAAAGGGATAGAAGTGGTATATCCAGCATTTATCTCAAGTGATTCATCCACCACTTATCTCAAGTGATTCATCCACCATTACTAAGTGTTGTATCCACCATTTATCACAAGTGATTCATCGACCATCTATCTCAAGCGATAAAAATCTGCTGCTGTTTTGCTTCAAAATGACTGTCAACTTCAATTCTTTGGACTATCAACTTATGTCAGATTGACTGGTAACTTCACTATTTCAACTTCTTTTCTTGTTAAGTGAGAAACCCACTCCAAGAAGGGATAGAAGTGGGGAATGGTGGGGGAAATTAGGTAAGTGAATAAGCTTGCACTTTTATTCTTCCCTATAAATAGCAAGAGTTTGGGAGAGTTCAAGGACACAAAAAATTATAGGGTTAAGAGGGAATGTTACGATTTTGAGAGAAAATAGAGAGAAAGAGAGACTTGGGGAGGAGAGTTCTTGTAAGGAAAATAGTAAAAAAGAGAGAAGTTGCATTGAGAGAAAATAAAAGAGAGATGACTTGTGAGGATGGGAAATAGCTTGTTTGGCTTAACGGAAGGGATGCTGCCAGATTGACAGTGAACTTGAGGGATAGTTTAAACACCAACCAATTTCATTTGCAAGAGGTATGAATCTATATTTGATGGTAGAATTGTATAAATTATATTTATTGTTTATTTGATTAATATGTCATTTGTGTGTGTTTTAATTATTGCATGATATATGGGTGATTCAGATTAAATGAAAATACTAAATAGGGTCAATGAATACAAAATGAGGACCGGTTTATTACCGGGCATTGTTGAGTGCGTAACACCTTCCCAACATGTACCTTAGCTCCAAACCTTTCTTTGGTCAACAAAATTAGTCATGGATCCTTCTAGGTGGTGACTCTTATTCATATGCTAATCCTCTGGGGTTAGCACCACCATCAAAAGCAAAAGCAGGTAAAATGCATACAGGTAAAAAAAAAAAAAAAAAAAAAAAAAAACACTTGGTGAAAATTAGTGCGTTCATAGTTGTTTTTGAAAAATATGTCAGAAGACGGATTTTGTAATAAAACTTGGAAATGAGATTTTGATATAATTGGAATTTAATTTTTCTGATATTTTATTTGGATTCAAATGTGGGATGTTTGCTTATTTTCACATTTACTTAAATGTTTTGAATGAAAATAAGACTATGGAATGTTTTTTGTCTGATTGAGTCAACTGAAATGTAAATTCAATTGACTGAATTACACAGAAGCTAAATCCTTCAATTTTGGAAATTTCAGTTGACTAAATGTCAATTCAGTCGACTGATTTGGGGTAGCAACTCACATTTCAGCTTTCAAGTTGAAATGACGCATGTGCCCCTCTGTGGTTTTAAAACCCCTTAGCTCGAACCTAGCATCCCCATTTTTGTATTTTGAGCTCCAAACACTTAGAGAGAGAAAAACACAGGAGAGAATGAAAAGGAGCTCAACGGTGTGGAGCATGATCGCCGGAGCTCAGATTCGACCTCGCAATGCTTGGATATTGCAATTTTCACTTCGATCTGCGTGTGTACAACCTTGGATTCATTGCTCTAGCTACCAATTAAGAGGTAGGTGCATTTTCATGATTGTAGATCATTGTATGCATGATTGATAACATTATCATCGGTTTTTGCATGTTTACATGATGTAATACATGTTTACATGGGTTTGGGGTTTGAATTTCTTAAAATTCATACATTTGGGGAAATTAGGGTCTTATTTTACACCCTATTTAGTTATATTCATGTCGTATCTCAAATCCTTACATGATTTTGGATTAAATGGGTTGAAATTGAAAAGCCATTTGGTTAAATTCTTGTAATTGAACATTGGGGGTCACTTTTATATAAGTGTTGGAAACCCCTTTTTCTACCATTATAAATAAAATGGTTTTGAGAGGCTAACATGTAAATGAATGTGATATGGAGAGCTACTAGAGATAGGATTACTGTGATTCTGAATGAAAGGGACGTCTTGGCATGTCTTCCTATCCTTTAATCTTGGGCTATGTGCTCGAATAGAGGTTACTCGGTCCCATGTAGGGATGTCTTGTCGTGTTTCCTCTTGAGGTTATTGCGGTCCTAGATAGGAATGTCTTACCGTGTTTCCTCTTATTTCCGTGCGCAAGGGCCCCGTATAACTTGGGGAGGATTGTTCAGTTTAAAAAACTGATGTTATGGATTTCTAGATATAGAGGATTATGTTATGGATGATTTACATGTTCTTCCATATTTATTTTAAAATTGTGATATGCAACCCTTCTTTTTATATCATGTCATTTAAATGCTCAAATTGGTTTTAAAATCTTGATATACAGCTTTGAAAAATGTAATCTACTGAGTTTATACTCACGCCTATTTCTAAAACATTTTTCGCAGATTATGATTTAGGCAATGATGACTCATATGAGGAAGCATCGCATCGGGGCTAGCATGGGCATTTCATGATGAATGAGTATTATTTATGGTCTATACATTATTTAAATAGACTTTTGTACTCTATATGTGTATGTTGATGGTAGAACCTTATAGATTGAATGCCATCTTAAATTTTATATTTTGAACTGTGAATGGTTATGAATTCTGTTTTAAATTGTACAAGTTTTAAAAGTTGAGAACATGGTATGTTCTATTTACAAATGGGACCATGCCGGATTTTCTTAAAAATATTTCCTTAAATTATGATTTGAATTACAAACCATCTTCGAGTTTTATATAATTTAGATTTTATAATTGACACGTCATGGCCTATTTTCTGGGTCGTAACACCCCTTCTAGATATTACATGCTTGATAAAACTAGAATTTCAATTGGTATCAGAGCGTAGGTTCACTCTTAAGGTTTAATAGACTGAGTGTTGATCTTTTCATTCGATTCCGGTAGTATGGAGCCTATAAAACCTTCAATACCATATTTTAATGGTAACGATTATGGGTACTGGAAAGCTGTTATGAGAACTTATCTCAAATCCATTGATGATAGAGTGTAGCATGCTGTGATTGATGGATACACTCCACCTAAGGTGGAAGTGAAAGGTAATTCCATTAACAAACCTAAGGATAAATTCCATTAACAAACCTAAGGATAAATGGACCAAAGAAGACTATGAAAACCTTAAATGAAATTCTAAAGGTATCAATGCTATTTTTAGTGGGATATCTCAAGATGAATTTTAAAGGGTAGCCCATTGCAAGTTAGCAAAAGATGCTTGGAATATTCTTGAAAAAACTCATAAAGGAACATTATCTATGAGAAACACTAAAATTCAAATGCTTACTACCTTGTATGAACAAAAGACTATGAAAGAAAATGAAGTGTTTAATGAGTTTAATGCTAGATTGGGTGATATT
This sequence comes from Liquidambar formosana, assembly GCA_039720395.1. Classification (NCBI taxonomy): domain Eukaryota; kingdom Viridiplantae; phylum Streptophyta; class Magnoliopsida; order Saxifragales; family Altingiaceae; genus Liquidambar; species Liquidambar formosana. The sequence continues at coordinate 26,453,808 of CM077824.1, read as the reverse complement.
GTCAATTCTAGGTTTTTCTTAAGAGATGTTATGTCTGATGCTACAGAGCATCAATAAATAGGAAAATTCTTAGATTTTTGCCTATTAGGTTCCTTCCTAAGATCTCTTCCATTGAAGATAATAAAGATTTAGATACCATGAAAAAGGAAGACTTGGTAGGTGAAATTCAGAATTATGAGATGAAGTTTTGCAAACCTAAGAAAGAACCTAAGAGCACTGGAATTGTCTTGAGTACTATGAGTGAGAAGTCTAACAGACATGATTTTAGGACTAACTCTGAATTTGATATTTTTGAGAAGGACATTGTCTACTTTGCTAAAATTTTTAAGAAATTCTTCAGAAATCCTAGAGGTAGTGTTTCCAATTCTAGAAATAGTAATGGTGCTAGCTCTTGTAGGAACAATGAATTTATAAATAGGTCTAGGTCTCAGTCTAGAGCTCAGGAGGAGATACCAAATGAAAAGAATGATGAGAGAGATAAAGTTCAATGTTATGAATGTCATGGTTTCGGTCATATTGCTCCCGGATGTGCTAATACAAAGAAGAAATAGAGTAGTGGTCAAAATAATGGAAATGGGTATAATGCTACTTTGAGTGACAATGAGACTGAGTTTAAGTCTGAAAAATCCTCTCAAAGAGAAGAGGATAACTCTAATTTCATGGCCTTTACTTCTATTCACGAGGTTAATGGTAAAATCTCATTAAGTGTTATTGATTCTGAGAGTCAGGAGGAGTATGAAAAAGATGAGATTAATTTTGAAAATTTTGAAAATTTTGAAAATATGATTAAATCTGATAAAGAAGAAGAATACCTTCAATTAGCTTATGATAAGTTGTTTAAAAAGTGTCTAAAAACTAAAAAATCTAATAAATCTCTATACATTAAGGCTAAAAATTTTGAAAAAGAGATAGAGACTTTAAAGATGAAATTGTCTGAATCTAAAGGTCATGAGAATTAATTGAGCACTCAGAAAGCACTTCTTGCTAATGAAGTGATTCAACTTGAAAAGGATAAGGTTGAGTTGTCTGAGTCTAGAAAGAGTCTTGAGCTAAGACTAGTAAATATTGAGAAAGATTTGAAGACTAAGATAGGAGATCTTGAGAAGATGTCAAAAGGTAAAGAGGCCTTAGACAAGTTATTAGGTACTGGTCAGACTTCTAGTGATAGGCATGGTTTAGGCTTTGTTAGTGATAGATTACTCCTAGTTCATCTAAAACCATGTTTGTCAAGGCTCATGAGTCTCAAGTGATTAAGTTTGTCATTCCTCCACCTATTGTGCCTTCAAAGCAAGTCCCTACTTGTATTCATTGTGGCTTGAAAGGACATATTAGACCTAGATGCCCAGTCCTTATGAAGAATCTGTTAGAGTTATGCCCTAGAGCCAATCATAGAGATGATTGTTTAGGGATAAAGGAACAATCATTTGATTTCATTTATGTATGTCACATTTATTATTGATTTAATAAAAGGGCTTATTCTATTATGTTTGTATGCATCATTTATATTTACATAATATGTCCAAGGAGTTAGAGTTGAGAATATTGAATTACAAAGAGTTGTAATTATGAGACTGTAAATATATCTCTGTACTAAACTCCTAAATCATTCCTAGTTGAAGGTTCACTATGATGGACAGTAATGAACCATAGGACTAGCACTTGTTAGGTTGACTCTATAGGAGGATAGCTGGTCTCAAGCTATTTGTGTAGAGACACTACAACCAACAGGTGGGTGCCTGTTAATAGAATAGGTACACTGAATGTGACCAAAGATTTGAGATAAACTGAATGGAGTTTTAACCTGCCTGTCAATCAGTTTCTCAATGTTATAGTGGTACAAGTAATCCTTAGACCTGAGACACCATAGTTACCTTATGCATGTAGCTTTAGAAGTTTGATAACACTAAGTGCAGATTCTATTCATGGGTCTATAAAGGTGTTCATTGGCCCTATTGCTATATGTATGAAGGCATATGAGTGATCGACAAGGAATCCATTACTCTCAGGAAAAAGAGAGAGAATGTCTCATATATCATTCATAATATAACTCATTCAGTCCATGGCCATGGCAGTGTGAATATGGAAAGGAGTTTCCATAAGTTCATCATTGAGTTGATATTTATGAATGAGTATAAAGTAATTGAACTAGGGACTTGACAGACTTCCATGTCCTATTAGTTCAATTGGAGACATTGTGTAAATGGAAGGATGCAATTGTAACCTATAAACTATAACAGAAGGGTTCTTTGATAGATACATATTCACTTCATTAAGGACGACACCATGAACCATATGCTAGGTGTTATTCATGGTTAGTAGAAGCCCTAATTGATATAAGTGAGTTATAATCAATTAGGGAATTGGAAGGAGTTCCAATTAGACCCTAAATGGAAAGAGTTCCATTGTGCACACCTCGTGCTATTCCTACTACTTGATGATGTGAACCCAATGGGTCACACACTGATCATGCAAGATGAGCTTTAAAGTCTATGAGAGAAAGGGTATGAGTGCATAAAGAATAGTTCTTTGAGGCCTATTTATATTTGATATAATTTATAGGGGTTATTGTGCAATTTAGAGAAATTGCATCACACCCTAATAGGGTTTCCCCCTATGGCCGGCCCCCCTAGTGTGGACTATATAAGTCACACTTTATGATGTGTGACATCATCACAAGAAGAAACCCCAAGGTGCTGGCCGAAATTTTCCAGCCCCCTCTCTCTCTCTCCACTCTTCTCCTACACTAGCAACAACAAGGAAAAAAAGGGAAAGGACTTGAAGCTCTAGCTAGGTGTGGATACCGTTGGAGGCAGCACACTTGGGCTGCTCATTCACCGCTGTCCGGAATCAAAGCTTGGAGCAAAAAGGAGAAGACAAAATTCTGTAAGTGTTCTAACCCTCTTCATAGTTAGGGTTTGATTTTGTATATGCATAGTTAGATTCATGAGCTGTGGAATCAAAGGGAAAAAATTTTTATATTCCGCACTTCTATTCTTCCCTCTTGTATGATTCCCAACAGAATCAAGATTTAACAAGGAAGAGTCCACCTAGGAGGGTAGATAGTGAATTTCATAGACCAGTGAAGAGATTTAATGGATATGATATTCCTTATGTTTGGGATAGATCTTGTCCTAGGAGTTCTCCTGTGTGTCACCATTGTGGTGAGGTTGGTCACATTCGTCTTAATTGTTTTCATCTTATGAATGGTATTTCTAGGGCTTCTAGAAATCATATCTTGAGTTGGGACAATGTAGGTAATTGTCTTAGGAAATTATGTCGAGAGGTTTCTAATTTGAGACATATTACCCATAGGGTGATTCTATACATGCTGTGAGTATTCCTAGAAAGAGATTCATTGCTAGGAAAGAATAGGTGAAGAAAAAGGATTCTGAATGTCTTAACCCATTTGCTAGTGTTGTGCAAAAGGAGGGTAAAGGCATTGTGCTAGGTTCCAGTTGAGTTAGCTTAAGTTCGAGATGACTCTAAACTACCTTTGGTCCGCAAAGACCTTAAACTATCCATAGTGCTCTAGGTTTGATCTTTTCTCTATGTTATTCATGTTGTTCCTAGAGTTATGGAGATTTAGATTTATTGCTTTTGTGTGTGTGTTTTGTTTTTCTTTGGAGTTTATTTGTTTTTAGTTTTCATTGATATGAAAAATATTTATAAAAAAAAAAAAAAAAAAAAAACAAACAAACAAAAGCAAAAAGATTTTCTTGTGTGCTTTGCCATTCTTGGCTAGTTGTGTGTTTTAATTATATATGATTTGCACTAAGATTTGAGACTATATCCTTCGTGATTGTCATATTGAGTTGAAATTTATATGTTAATAAATTTGATATTTAGTCTCGCTTTCTTAAGCACACTTAGTGGAGTAGTTTGGAATTTGCATGCTATACACTTTACACTACACCAACACATGACTTTGGGGTTATAGGCTAATTCTATGAATTGTTTAATCTATGTCTTAAAATTTCTTGGAATGCCAGAATTTGAATAACCTATATGTTATGCATATCCCTATGTCTCATGAAAAGGACTACCTTTGAGTTGTTCGAAGCTAATGTGAGGTAATCCATGGAGAGGGCTGGCTGCGTGAAAGTGTGAAAGCTATCATGTTGATAATTATATATATATATATATACATATATACATATATATACATATATATAAATATATATATATACATATATATGTATATATGTATATTGATGTTGAGCTTCAATAAAATACAAAAAAAAAAAAAAAAAAAAAAAAAAAAAAAAAAAAAGGAGGAAAAATATGGGAAAGGTACAAATACTTGATACCTACAAAATACTTCCTAAAGCTCATAGAAAAAGAAAAGGAACAAAATTACAAAGGGTGAAAGCAATCTTTTCGATTCTAACATGATTTGAATTCTTTTTTTTTTTTTTTTATTTCTTTGAAATTGTTAGACTATGGTTAGCATGAGTAGTTTTGCCAACCAACCCGTTAACGTTGTCGGTGCATTATACACTTAGCATGTGAACTTTCTTGAATAACTTTTCTAATCGTGCATAAGTGTGTTGGACTTTATTGCACATTTACAATTATGTCTTTAATGACTCATGTGCTTCTATATTGTGGGATGGTGTCTCAATTTTAGTTCTTTTTCTATATTTATGGAACACACTAACATATCCTCGTATTGTCAAGTGCACATGTTTTTGTTTTTTTATTTCTTTTTGTGTATTATTTGAGGGGGAGTTAAGAGTGATTGAGAAAGTGATTGTGTGTTGTTATCTCTTATGCTCTCATCTAGAGTATATATTCTTTTCTATATATACTCTTGATATGAGGATTTTTCTTTTTTTCTTTTTTCTTTTTTCTTTTTTATTTATGAGGAATGATGTTGATGATGATGGTGTTGAGATTGGATCCTAGTTTAGAATTTATTTATCTTGTTAGGTTTATGTTAGCTTTTAGCTTCATGAAGTCATGCTTAGGACTCTGGTGTTACTTTGATGTATTCATCTCTCTAATATGATTCCTTAAGCTTGGTTAATGAAATCCCATGGTTTCATTCTTTTATATATGTGGTTTCCTTTATCAATTCATGACAAAAAAGGAGAGAATATCTTTGAGTTTGTATGCTTGAGGGAGAATATCTTTGATTTTTTATTGCATATCTTGAGCTTGTTCGTTTCTATTCCATGATATTATGCTGAGCATTGTTTATTATTGTTTGCAGATCACAGGTTGATAGGTTGAGTGTGAGAGTTAGTATTTTTTTTGGTTCTTTCCATGTAATATTTCTTTACCTAGTTGTAATTCTCAATTGAGTTTGGGACTTATTCAGTTTTATCGTTTGGGAATAGGTCTTATACTCATGTTGAGATTTAGGTTAGTTTTGTCACAGAATTGCCAAATGGGGATATTGTAAAGTCCATATTTTTTATGTTCTCAAATTCCGTGCCAAAGTGAGGTTGAGTCTTGGGTTGATTGAAGACATGTGAAGATGCAAAGGTGCGTTAAATATCTAGTGTTTAAAGTTATGCGACTCATACTCATTCATAGGGAAGGTAAGTGACTTTAGTTGCCCTATACCTTAGGTGGAAAATTGCTTTTAAACATCTCTATGTTTTCAAGAATATTTTGAAAAGATTTTAAATTGATTTATAAGGTTTTTAAAAATATAACAGCGCAATCCGATCGATCGCGATTGAGGGCCGATTAATTAGTACTATTTTGGATTTGCCATTTCAGCTTTGCTATACCCGATCAATCGGCTCAATAGATCAAGCTTTGTAAAAATCAGTTTTTCAACTTATTAAAACCTTCCTATTTGATTTGATTTCGACTCCTATTCTTTTGGGGTTTCTTAATCTCTATATATAGAGACCATTACAATAGAGGAGGCTAAGCAAACCTCTCCCTATTAGGGTTTTCATTGAATATCTTGCTTCTCTCTAGAGCTCTTCTATCTAGGGGTTTCACTTATATGCTCTAGAGATTCATTCAAACCATAACCTTCAACATCTCCTTGAGTGTGTGTGGTTGGAGTTCACCAGAGCCATTGCAATGGAGATCAAGCTTGCGAGCTTGTGGGTTAGAAAATCACTTGAAAGAGGTCGGATGCTATCTAAAGTCGTAAAGACATGGAGATCGATAGATGGATCATGGGAGTGAAGGCAATTACTTAAGTCCGTGAGATTTATTAGTATTGTGTCTTGTACTCATTGCTTTCTTAGTGGATTCGCTTTAACTAGATGAGGTCCCATGGTTTTTTCCTGCTAGGGTTTTCCATGTAAAAATTCTCTTGTGATATTTTTACTGTTTTATGGTTTGATTTATTGTGTAATTGATTGATAGATTTTTGGGTTTGAATTAATTGGATAAAAATTGGGTGAGATAAATTATAATACCTATTCAACCCCCCTTCAAGGTATTACAGACTTGGTAGAACCGAAATTTCAGTTTTAGGTGGACTGTGGTCTCATGGTTTTCCCTTTATTAGGGTCCCCACGTAAAAATTTCGTGTGTCATCCTTTGCTTTTTCTTTACTTTGTTTATGTGATTGAATGGTATGTGATTGGGGGAATTTCATAAATGGATTAATTAAATATTAGATAAAAATTTGAAGAGATCTATTCAACCCCCCTTCTAGGTCTTATATCCTTGGTAACATCAGAAATTTAGAAGATACTCATCTGTTTCCATTCATTTTCAATGTGTGGAAGAGATCCAACATGAGTTTTCAGGCCAATGGATTCACAATTTATTTAAGTGAGATCAGGAAGAGGAGAGAGATTTGGTTGATGTTGTCGTTTTACCGCCATGAGGTTGCCATCGTCATCATTGTCTTAATTAAAATGCTTGTTAATATGAAGTTTAAGGAAGATAGTCCTATTCCAATTTCTTAATTAAAAAAAGCTTGTGGTTGATTAATGCATGTGATTACTGATTATCCGGCCTCTTCCTCGTGGTTCTTCCATTTATCAGGGAATATTAACCCTAAACCCTAATTTTTTTGTCATTTTAATCCAAAATTCAACTTTTATCTTCCAAAAATCATATTTTTAATTAAATTAACAATTTTATCCTTTTTTTTTTTTTCCCTTAACGTTAGAATTTATGGATTTAAATTAAGTTTATATTTCCACATGAAAGGAAAAATCTCTCTCCCCTTTGGAACTACTTGGACTTTGATTTTGTAAAGAGGAATATGGGTTGTTCACTTGAGCCTAAGTCCAATTATGACAGATTTTTATGTGTTTATTTTGTAATACTATTGTATGATTATGTCTTGTTTCTTTAATTTTTGCTTTAAATTAATAGTATGAGACCAAATCCAGTGAAGTTTAGTCTTCATAAAATTCCTTCTTTAAAAAAAATTATTTTTTCTAAGAATTTCGGAAAGGCTATTGCGCTCATAGGTGACAACTAGAAAATGTGGAAAGACTACAGAGTTCACTAGTGACAACCCAAAAAATTGTTAATCAAACCTAACCGCTATAAAAAAAAGTTCAGTTTCTCAATTACCCAAGCAAAAATAGCTATGAAAGCTTTCGACCAAAACGGTCAAGGTATTCCATACACTCATTAGTAATAGGGTGCTTAGCTCTTTATGGATTCTCTAGTGACTTGATCGTTGAAGTTTCTTAGATAGGCACCATACCAACACCATTATCAGTATCATAATACTTCTTTTTTTTTTTTTTTTTAAGGTAAGTTAGTATCATAATAATTCCATAGGACATCTCCAATGACTTGTGATTTTTCTTTATCTCCAAACTTATAACGTTAGCCATGGTACCTTATCAAGCTGTAACAATAACCTACATTAGCACCTAAGGTAACCAAAATGCTCAAGAGAGTGAACTAGTTAGCTACGACATGTTGATAGCCTTTCAAACTCAAATGGAAAAGCTACAAAGGTAGATCCTATTATAGCATGAAGAACATTAGCAACTAATCAATTAAAGCGCTAATTGTGAAAACGAGCTATTTAAGGCCACCTTTCTAAACAACCGCCGATGTGCTAACCTTATGGAAAACCTATTAGCATTTGGAGAAGAGTTATTCATTGTAACAACAAATGGTTTACAACTACTTTCCAAAGATTCAAAAAACAACAAAACTTGTACTTCCTAAAGCACAATGCATCTTCATTCCATCCGCCAATTAATTCACCATGTTTTGGGACTCATTCAAATTGTCTACAGTAGGACTATCTTCCTTACGATGTTTCATATGTCTGACGTTAGATATATCAAATCACATAGCCTACAGTAGTATTCTTTTGATTATACTTTTTAGATCCATCGAACTTGAGTTTCATCAAACTAGGAAGGGGAATATCCCAAGTTAAAGACCTGCAAAGCAAAAAGAAAGAATGCAAACTCTGATGATTGTAAGCGGTACGTATTAGGAAAATGAATATTTTTTTGGTTGCTATTAAACTCCTTAAAATATTTTGTTGCTATTTCCAAAATAGAACTCGGGTTTGGTTTATGACCTTGAAAAATCAGTTGATTCCCATGATATATTCCAAATTGTCCAACAAAAAATTGCTATATTTTTTTTTTCCAAGAATGGGAGTATTTCCGATGTGGAAGAGTCTTTGATTTTCAAAAATCAATTCCATCCAATCACTAAACTTTCCTTGAAAATTTTCTGAAGTAGGACAAGATTGAGCAATATGATTCCAAATATCCCTGGTGAACAAACAATTTCAAGGATGTGAGTTATATCTTCCAAACTATTCTTGCACAAGGGGCAATCTTTGTCCAAGATGATTCCTCTCTTTGATAAAAAATAAAAAATAGTAGGAAGACAATTCTGAATGAGCAACCACATAAACACCTACAAACGAGGAAGGTTATTAAGTTTCCACACCTTACTGAGTAACTTGGCCTTAGGATGATCCAGATGTTCATTTCCTTTATGAAGCCATATGACTTATTTGATAGTAAATTTTCCATCATCTGAATAATCCCAACAAAATTTGTCTTCTGCTCCATTAATAGGAATAGGAATGGCAGTAACATCATTAACTATATTCTCCAGGAAAACTTGCTTAAGAGGGATGGTATTCTAATAGTTTTTCTTCTCATGATCAATAAAATAAGCCACTAGCTTTAAGGTTAGTATTTACAATATCCCAATAATCACATTGAACCATTTCATATAATGGCTTAGAAGAAACATGGGACGAGTTTCAAGCAATTCCGATCCACCATATCATAGACATGAATGCAATGTCTCTCCACTTGAGTTTATACCCAAAACTTGGGTTAGTAAAAACTACAATGAAGAAAATATGAAGTTGTCTCTTTGTGCTTTACAAACCTTAACCTTCCACTACAAAAATAACCCAAATTAACAAGACCAAATCTTTTGAGACAACCCATTACACTCAAATTCCTTAAAAAAAAACGCTTGTTTGTTTTGCTTAAAAATTTGGATTTTGATTTCTCGGACATTTCAATTCTCGTTATCCACAAGTGATACAACTCTTGTCTTAAGTGGATGGAATTGGCAAATCCTGCATGTCACAAAATCGAAAAGAATATATTTTTGAAGTTTTTCTATACTTCCAACATCCTTCTCTTCTGCTTACTCCATCAGAATGCCTTGTCGTATATTTGCAAAGAAACTTCCCATAAAGGCCTCTCCCCTGCTCATAAGATAATAGAAGATTAATTGGGTTAATATCTCTTCTCTTCTCCCCTATAGATCTTGCATTCTTTTGTTCGGCCTTATTCTCTCCTTAAAATCCCTTTACAGATTTGAGATTCTAGCGGCTTTTCATGAGAAAACTCAAGCTTTTTTGCTTTGTTTTTCTTGAAAATTTGGGTCTTTATTTCTTGATTTTGGTTTTTGAAATCTTGATTTTTTGATCTTACACCAAAAACCCATTTGATTAATCTCTTGAGATTTTGATTTAACAGCAAAACATTCAAGCTTTTGTTGAGATATGTCATAGGTGTTTGTTCTGACATCTCTATAGGAAGACTTCCTTTCTTTGAATATTGTAGACTTGCGCCCAGGCCATATCATAGCCCATCACTCAACCTCGCCTATCCTAAGCCGCTAAACTTCATATAACTAATAGCACTTGTGTTAAAAGGGTTTAATTTTATTAATTTCACACTTAGACTAGGACCCTTTTAGTTCAATAATCTTTCTCTGTTGTATACGTATATTGCTTCTAAAGTTTATTCATAATCTCTCACCCCTTCTTTAATACTATAGTATATATTAAAAAATTATATCTATATATATATATAGATATAATTTCTCATTACCGTCCGAACAAAGGATTTTTAATTCTCAAGGGTTCCATTTCTCATGAGTTTGAACTCTTGGGGAGTTTGAAATTTTCAAGAGTTTTAACTCTCACCGAATGAACAGACTAGAGTTTTGAAACAATTGGAAGAAAAGTCAAAGCAAGTCCTAGCTTCTCTCTTGTATGTTGTCTTGTTTTCACTTCTCTTAGAAGTATTCTCTTGTTGGAAAAACCGATTGGAATGAGAAATAATAGAACAAGGCTCCTCGCAAATGAGTCTTGCACTTGGGTCATAGCTGTCATGGACCTGGACCCATAAGCCCACTGCACAACTCAAACAACCGTGATAGTTCCCTACATTGCTTTTTCCTTTTTTGGGTAAAATGAAGAAAACCCTCTTGAAATATAAGGGGTAAGTAGATAACCTCTTGTAGTTTAATTTTGTTAATATGCCTCCGTGTGTTCTAATTTTTCACAATCTACCCCACTGTCGCTCGCTGTTAGTGTAAATCGATGGTAGTGAGTCACATGCTATGCCCGTTTTGCCCAAAATACCCTTATACGGGTGATACGCAGCGTTTTCATCTCTCCATCTCCTTCTTTTGCAGTAGCCATCCCCTGCACAAACCCAACCCCTACGTAGGTGAGGATGGATCGATGGCGGTGTGGATCGACGACAGTGTTAGTGAAGGATGGGTATGGATGTTGAAGATGGAGGAAAGGTTAATCTCAGCATTGGCAATAGAGTTTCTCCGGCAGCGGCAGCGGCTGCGGCGACGACTCCTCGACGGGGTAGCCATCCCCTGACAAACCCAACCCAGATCTGAACGCGAGCATGTCACCATCGCTGGCGAGGACAATCATCTTCATCAGCGAGGGCTTAGATGTGACCTTTGGGGTCAGATTTTTCAGCGAGTTTGGACCGAATTTAGGTCAGGCGCAGGTGAGACGGTCAGGTTGCAGAGAAGCTTCTTTGGCTTTCTTCTCATGGAAACGTTTCCATTGTCATTTGTTGATGCCACTGGGGAGGGTCCAATGTCCATCATCCATGGGTCAGGCGAAGGTGAGGTTACAGAGAAACTTTGGAAGGCTTCGTTTGCTGCTGCTGCTGTTGCTGCTTGAATTTTTTTTTTTCTTTTGTGTTGGGATTATGAAGAATAAATCCGCCAAAAAAAAGTGGAGTTTTAGTTGGAAAAAATGGTGAGGTCCTTGTTACAGCCCAACCCGCTAGAAAAAGTGCAATGGTTTTTTGGTCTTTTTACTATTTACCATTAACACTAGTAAGCCTAAAATTCCCAAATGAGCACAGGGGTACATTGACAAAATTAAAACATAACGAAGATTATCTGCTAATCCTTATACTTTAAGGGGATTATTGGCAATTTACACTCCCTTTTGTTTTTGTTTTTTTTTTTATTTTTATTTTTTTGGGTAAAATTCCTCACATTACTTTGCTTTGGTGGGTTTATGCATCGTTGTAAAAGTGGGAAAAGGTGGCCTATGTATATTAGCCAATTTTTCTATTAATGGAGACGATGGAAAATACGTACTGGAGATATAAATCATGCTTAGGGGTTACTCTAAGAACGTGATTTATTATCTCGAAACCAAGCCTCAATCTCAATTGTTTCTAACCAAATCATCTACCAATAGAAGAGGGTTGAGCTACCTAGCTACAACGTTGACCATAACGTACAAGTTCAGAAAATTTCTAGTTTGACTAATCAGTCTGCATGTATATGTCAGACATGGTCATATGTGCTTTATACACTATAATTTCTCTTGGCCTGTCTGGTTGTTCAATTTGAAATTAAATAATTCAAAAAACTTTACATAGATTTGAAAGCATAAATCTATCACTTTGAATTAAAATATTTTAAAATGTTGTAATTATCATTATAGTTGATGTTATAGAATCAATTTTAAAGAATTCAAGAAATACCACTATTTTGAATTGCCACTTTTATTTGTGATGATAACTATCATTTTCTTAAATTTGTTAAATTCAAGATGATAAAGTGTGCCTTCAATATTATGTAAAATTTCTTAAATTATTTAATTTCAAATTAGACAAGCAATTAAAAAGACGGTTGACATTCCCCAACATTATGTTGGGGAAATTCATGGATTTTGTGGAATACGACACTAAACATTTATTAAAATTGTACAAGAATATAATTTACAATCCAAATTAAAAATCACAATTACAATGAAATTGAACTTGGATAAATAAAATAATATTCACAATTTGAATTAACAAAATCAACACAAGAAATATATTTAATTAAAATAAAATAGAGTAAGAAGAGCTGGATTGTGGGAAGGCACGTGAGATCATGCTGTCTTAAAGGAACTACTACCTCCCTACATATAGGTGCTGATGGACGATAGGACCTCTAAGATACAACCTTAAAGCTTGCAGCTCCCTTTTCTATGAGTACGTCCACAAGAAAAGTATGGGGAACCCATTCACAATCAGTTGCCTGTAAAAACAATATATAAAATATCTAAATAAAGCTCTTATAAAAATATGAAGAAAATAATGCGAATCCATCTATCATCCATGTAGAAAAAGCCCAATATTTATAATAGAATATGGCTGAAATTAGTTTAGGTTAATAAATGTCATAACAATTTTTATAACAACCCAATAAATAACATGAAATAAAAGTCCAACGGCTAGTAACCGACACTTATAAATTATAGAAATTATGACCTAACGGTCTATGAAATAAAACTCATAAAATCAGCCCATAAAGTCACGTGTGCACCATTTCATATCTCTCATGAGCCACGCTAGGACACAGCTGGCTAGTCCAGGTCGACGTAAGCTACGTATGTGCGTACATATGTGTGGTCCGTAGTTTTGAAACTTTAAAGAAAATCACCTATTTTCTAACAATCCCCCACAAGATTCAAAACTTCAATAAATAAATAAATGAAATAAATATATACATAGATAAAATATATATAGGGCAACTATATACTATGGAATAGGCGTAGGTGTTTTCTAAACTTAAACCTCACTTAGTATTAGCCGTTTCCATTTGAGGAGTCATAGAAGCAAAGTCTTGAACTAGACCCCTTGAGCCAGACTTCAATAAGTCACACACATAGTATTGATATGGGACGTGGTTCTAAGCGGGCTAGTGCAATTTATAGCCATATGCTATATCTTGATTTTCATGAGCGTTTTTAGGGCCAGCCCAAACCCATAACCGCAGCCTCACGGTGGCTCTCACATAGGTAAGTCCTCCAAGTGTACTGCGACTATACCCTGCAGAAGTGTTCCTGCCTTTTGAACTTATTCAGAGTAAAACTCTTTCTTACTATCACATCAATAACACTTTTATCATAGGGATGGAGAGGAGACTCTCTCCTAGTAAAAAGTGCTTTTTATGAGTCACACACACTGTGGATTATTCCTACCTATTGAACCTTCTTCATGGGATCTCCAATCACAAAGGTTAGGTTATCTCCATTGGTGACTCCCTATGGGCTCAAGCCCCATCCCCCTCGATGGATAAAATAAATGCATTTTTTCACAAACCTCTAGTTGGTTGATTAGCCACATTTCACACATCATATTCTGCATCTCATCAACATATTAGCATTATCATTTTGTTTCCTACATCACATAATGCTTCACATAGACATTAGTCAAACTTTAAATGATATAGACATGCCAATATAGTGAACCCCCACATTAAGATTATTTATTTTATTAATTTTAATTTCATGGCATTTATCAACACATAATCATATTGTCATACTACCTTGTACAACATGTGATTACATTCACTAACACAAATTATAATTTCCTATAAAACTAAAGAATATCAATGACAATTGGCCAATAAGTTCAGTACTCTGTATCAAACATAAGCAGATTTGAAAAAAATAATTAACAAATACATGTTCTCAATCCACGAGTAATTTAATAACTCTCAGTAAGAATATTTAACTACCTTACTCAAATGAGATTCAACTAAGAAATGTCCGATCGAATTCAATTACAAGATATTTTAAATAATCCTTTTTAAATTTCAAATGTAACAATCATGCCACATATATATGATTTCCTAGAAATGATTTTTATCAAGACGATATTTTAGATATTTTTAAGAACTTCAGGTATAGAGCTATTGTTTGGTCAGACGTTCCGAGAAAGGATTTAAATAGTCTTGAGCCAAATAAACCTTTACACCACACAAGCATCATACATTCTAGTCTAGTAGAACTATACGTAATTAAATCACCTTATTCACGTAGTTGCAATTGAAGATCATGTTGTATAGACAAAAAAATTGAACTCGTCAATTTAACAATATCAAGATCTCAAAATATATATATATATATATATATATATATATATTTATCAAACACTATAATAGATAAATATGATCAACTATTACATGATTCTAAATACAACATATCTGAATTTGAAAGAATAATAGTAATAACAATATTGATTATCAATACAAAATCTCTGTCTATTTGTCAATATTTATCTCTACATATAAACTTTGAAATTTTTTTTATTTTAGTTTTTTTTAATATTTATAAAATATTTAGTAAATAAAATTGATACCTCACTAGCTATCTGGAAAGGAAATTGCAATTGCATATATCTATTTAGCAATGAAATTGGATACACAATTTAAAAGAAATATACAAGAAATGAAACTTACAAATCACATTCCAATTACCCAGTTAACTTGAACAAAATGGAAATAAGAATTTAAGCTTTAAGGGCAAATATATCACACTTTGAAATTATGTTGATCCTACTGTGCCCAAATAAATTTTCACATTTAAAGTAGTGAACTAGATAAATTTTCTGCAAATTTATTTCAAACATTTTTCTATGATTTACTTCAAAAGTTTAAATTCTAATAAACCACACCTTATTTTTTAAAGGAAACAAGGAAAACCCTAAAAACCAATTTTGTTTTAAGAAAATAAAACAATGACTCCATGTTTAAAATGGAAAGGCAAAAACAGTCTTTTGGAAACCAAAGAAATAAGGGATTCGGAGGCTAAGTTATGACATGGGAAGGTTCTAAGCATAGCCTATAGGCACCCATGTCACCCTTTCGGTCTCTTAGTTTATTTGGGCTAAATCAAGATCTTATCATACAAAAATCAGCAAGATATCATCACAAGAATTGCATGCATATCATATATTCCATCCATAACAAACAAACAAAACAAAGAAAAACTAAACTAAATTAGGATACTTAGATCCTAAGGCGGACTTGAACCTCACGAAGAGCGCCTACATACCATGCAACGGAATATATGGATCAAAGTCCACGTAGTTCGAAAGGGAATAGGGTTATAACCTAATGAAGGCCTATGGTAAACCCTAAGTTTCCTTCTATAAATAAAAGAGTTTCCAAAGATAAATGATTCTCAAAAGATCTCTAGAAAATATGGTATTTCAAGTAAAGATAGAAACTTTTATTTGGAAAGGAATTTTTCTATGAAAAGGAAACTATAGTAGCTTACCATATCCCCCTATTAGGAAATAACCCTAGGAAGGAGAAGAGAAAGTTTTAAGGAAAGAAAGGTGAATTAGGGCACCTTCAAACCCTACTTACCGTGAGCAAAAGCAACCTGTCGAAATAACCACCCTATTTCATAAGGTAATTACTTTATTTGCAAGATTTTATCTTGCAATAGCCAAAATAATCATTCCCCATTGGTGGGGTAATTTCACCTATCATATCCCACTTTCTATGGGTTTGTACCTGTCATGCACCTGCTATTTGCATACAATATCCTCCAAAAATACCAACAAACCAAGCTAGTTTCCAACCAAGCAATTATCATGCTAAAACATAGACAATCACATGCTGAAAATATGACATTAAGGACAATAAACAGATCTGGACAGAATTGAACTAAGGCCTAAAAATACCCATAAGTCATGTGAAAAATACGAATCATTAACTAATAGAAACCCTAATTCTGCCCTATATGCAATGACATGCAAAAAACCCTAAAATCCACTACCACGAATGCTTAAAATATAACATTAAGGACAATAAACAAATCTGGACAGAATGGTATTAAGGCCTATATTCATCCACTAAACATGCAAACAACAAAGATAGTGAACAATCATAAACCCTAATTTGATCCTAGAACCATGACATGCATAAAAACGCTAAAATCCACTATATGAATGCTGAAAATATCATAGTTATTCTATATGCAGTACATATACAGCAACTATGAAGGAAAAAACAAATAAAAACCCTAAGCTATCATGCTATATGCAACTTTCCTAAAACAAGGATGATAGAAACCCTAGAATCACAATTGTGCATAAAATCACATGAAATAACTTTAAATCATGCAAAACCAATTATAAACAGCATTCTAATCATGCATATTAACCAATGGAAGCATCAACACATGATAAAAATACTAACTTGCACATGAAATATAGCTATTCTAAGCAAAAACTCAATTTCAGCACAAGAAATCCTAGAATCGCAACCATGCATTTAATCACATGAAATAATCCCCTAGCATGCAAAGCTAACCATGAACACAATTCTAATCATGCATATAAATTAATAGCAGTATCATCACATGATAAAAATGCAAGCTTGATCATGAAATATGGCTATTCTAAGCAAAAACCCTATTTCAGCACAATAGCAACCCTAAAATCCCAACCATGCATTAAATCACATGAAATAATCCAATTACATGCATAACCCATCATGAATAACATTTAAACCATGTATATTAACTATTAGAAGCATCAATACATGACGAAAATACTAACTTGAACATGCAAAAGAACTATTCTAAGTGAAACCCTAACTTCCATAGCAAAGGAATAGAGGTATACCTATGGTGGAGCCTTCTTGCTGCTGTAGAACATCTCTTCTCCTCTTGTGAACAAGTTGAAAATCTCTCCTTTAAGCCTCCAAGCAAAGCTCCAGCTCTCCTTGAAACTCTCTCTCTCTATCTCTCACTCAAAAATTAGGTTAGAATGCCTTAAGGATGGCTGTGATTGCCTCTAGGTGCCTCTCCTAATGCTGAAGTATAGAGGGGTATTTATAGGGTTTTAGGGGAATCCATCAATGGTTGGGATTAAAACCCTAAATATTGATCCAAGGGTCATTAGAGACTTCCTTGGGGCTCAAGTAGGTTAATTAGGGTTAAAAATAAGGTGGAATGGTGGCTGGAGGCGGAATAGTTCGAAGAAAATAGGAAGGGATCCTGCTTCAGCACTCAAAAAAAGGAAAGAGGCTCGAGTGACCACCTAGCGTTGGGCGGCTAACCACCTGGGCTTGGGCAGCTGACCACCTGGGCTGGACGGTTAGCCGCCAAGCGCTAGGTAGTCACCCAAGCGCGTCATCAGCAATTGCCATTTTCGCACTCTTTCGCTTTCCAAAAGTGTTTCAGGGGTCAAATGGAGTCTGATTTTGACGAAACGAAAGCCAAAATGACCGTGCTTTGAAAAAGAATGTAATTTAAGACATTTTAGGGTAAAAATACCTAGCCATGGCTGCATGGTTAGGTTTTACAAAGACGGCTAACCACTATGCACCACCGTTGCTAAGCTTACGTATGCACACAGGGTCGCACCGATTGCTTTCCTAATTCAAAATTCAACCTTCCAAAACATCTTTAGGAATGAAATTAAAACTAATTAAAGTAAAATGAGTAGGAATTGAGTGAAAATCATGAGCCGATTTGAGCTAACCCGAAATGGATCTCTTAGCCACCCTGAACCATATTGAGCCATTTTAATCCCGAACCATCAATTTATCAAATTGAACCCATAAATACCTCAAATGCATCCATATAAACTCTAATTGACAACTTGGAGATCATTTCAAGGTCAAATGGAAAGTTTGTGACCTAAAAGATGATTATGCCCCTCAAGTCGCAAAAGTTATTATTAACCCTTAAGATCAACTCCAAATCAAACCAAAATTCATACATATCATCCTCAAGGCCCTAGAAACTTAATGTAAAAGACTAGACTCAAAAATGAAACAAAAAGTTACATGAAATGACGACCTCTAACTAGGGTGACAAAAATGGGGTGTGACAGAAGCCCCTAATTGGTGAACAAGTTTCACTTGTGAACCAATGATAGAAGAATAGCTCATTTTTGCTTGGGGATTAATTTCATCAATACCCACTGGGGAAACATATATTACTGAATCCTATAAGTCAAATGCCACCAACCCATAGAATTCATCACACATAAACCTTCTACACACAAAAGTACTCCTCAAAAACTCTTCACACACAAAGGTACTCCTTATGAGTTCTACAGAACTCTTCACACAAAAAGGTATTCCTCATGAGTTCCACAGAACTCTTCACACATATTTCTCATATTGTACGCTAGTTGTACCGATGAACAATACGAGACATCCATAGATTACACTGGAACTACGTTCGATGAAAGGTCTTCCCATATCACACCAGTTGCACTGGTGGACCAAATAAGGTACCCATAGCTTACACTGAACTGCGTTCGATGAAAGGTCTTCCCATACTACCCCAGTTGCACCAGGTGAATAGTATGAGGTATCCATAGCTTACACCGAACTATGTTCGATGAAAGGTCTTCCCATATTGCACCAATTGCACCGGTGGACAATATGAGGTATCCATAGCTTACACCGAACTGCGTTCAATGAAAGGTCGTATAGTACACCAGTTGCACCGGTGAATAGTATAAGGTCTCTATAGCTTACACCGAACTGCGTTCGATGAAAGGTCTTCCCATACTACACCAGTTGCACCGGTGAATAATATGAGGTATCCATAGCTTACACCGAACTGCGTTCGATGAAAGGTCTTCACATACTATACTAGTGAATAATATGTGGGGAAACTATTCAAATAAATGCTATCAAGGTTATCACAAAACATGAGAAAGATCGCATCCTTCTCATATTCAAGCCATCAAGGTTATCACAAAACATGAGAGAGATCGCATCCTTCTCATATTCAAGCCATCAAGGTAAGGGTAAGTTTCTACTTACCAACACTTAATAAGTTCACAAGTTTGCCAAGTCATCACATAGAGAGGCTATTCATGCCTCAACTCAAACACCAACTCATATAGGAAACACATTCGTCTCATGAAAGCAATCATTCACATGAATAATGACAACAAATCATAGCGATAGAGGAGGGAATTCAACCCTAATGATCATAAACCACATATATAGCGAGGGTCATTTAGCCCTATTAGCAAACCATGCCCTACACAAAGGCCACCAATGCAATTCATTTCAAAATCATTTCATGCTAAACAATATCAAGATATTCATTCACTTTTCAACTCCAAATAAGCTTGAGATTTCATCTCAAAGAAGGTTCAAAGGCGCAAATAGGTGAACAAAGGCCAAACGGGCGAACCAAAGCGTGCGAGGCAGGCTAACCACCTGGCTTTGGGTGGCTTACCGCCCAGGGCTGGGCAATTACCCGAGGCTATTGCTCCCAATTTGAGGGTTTTTAAACCCTTGACCCCTCATTTGATGCACACAAGCACCCAACCCGAATTTGAGAGCTTCTCTCTCTAGAAACTCATTCCATCCTTCTCCTAAACTCTTACATACACATTCTCATTCAACGTTGCACTTTCAAATCAAATTATGTGTGTGAAATAACATCAAGAACAAGTCATTCAACAATAACAAGGATTAATCATCATCTTGCAAGATCAAGTTCATCATCTTCCTCATCAAACCCATTTTTCTTACATACAAGCTCAACCATCAACAATGGATTCTAGCAATGATTCCAACATCAAGTATCCATACTATGTGGTCAAGAATACATACAAGGCACCAATCTATGATGCATCCCAAGACAAGGTTTTGCTTGAACCCAAGAAACATCTCTCATTCTTCTATTCCCAACAAGAGGTTAGTTCTTCCCAACTTAACATGTTTATCTTGAAATCTTGATTTCTATTAGATAAAATGCATTCCTATGATCCTTTTTTGATTGTTTCTATCATTTTTAAGCAAAGTTCATTGATTTGGCAAGGATTGAATGTACAAAGAGCTTGTTTTCCAAAGCTTGAGAAAAGACACCCACCAAGTGTTTGATAAAATGCCTAAGAGACAAAAACATATTCAATCCTTACAAAATCAATAGGTTTGCATTGTAGAACAAAGTCCATTGATCTTGGCAAGGATTTGATATACAAAAATCTTTTGTTCAATGCTTGAAAACAAGTCACCCACCAAGTGTTTGATAAAATGCCAAAGAGACAAAAATATGTTCAATCCTTACAAAATCAATGAGTTTAAATACACAAAGTCATGAGCATTCATTTCTAATTCATTTCATGAACTAGAAACCATATTTCAAAACTTTTGAAAAACTATTTGAAATCAATTACCAATGTATGCCCAATATCTCTATGTTTTCAATGCTAACTCAATAAACAATCTTTTGAAATAGCCCGATTTCAAAAAGCTCCGTACAAGGACATCAATGAAAGGGCTCATCGCATGGTGGAAATATATGGAACATGTCCAACCACGTGTTCGTAAGATAATAAAGAACGCGGGTTTCGGGCCCTTCCTAGATGCTCTATGGAACGAGCAATGGGATAAGCAAGCATTCTTTGCCTTGTTAGAGCTATGGTGGGATACCACCAACACTTTTCACTTCAGTTTTGGGGAAATAACCATGACCCCTAAGGATTTTACCATGATAACTCGGTTGAGCTTAAAAGGCAAGCGCTTAGAATACTATGAACATGCCAACACAGATCAGAATTACATAGTGGCTCCACTTGGGGTTGAAGCGGAATTAAGTCTATCACACCCCATTTTTGCACCACCTTACTAGGGCTCATCATTTCATGCATGTCTTTGTTTTGTTTTTGAGTCTAGTCACTTGCATTAGTTTTCTAGAGTCACAAGGACAATGGATATGAATTTTGGTTCAATTTAGAGTTGATCTTGAGGGATAATAAGAGCTTTTGTGACTTGAGGGGCATAATCGTCTTTTAAGTCACAAACTTTTCATTTGACCTTGGAATGATCTCCAAATGATTAATTGGAGTTCATATGGATGCATATGAGGTATTTCTAGGTTTAATTTGATGAATCGATGGCTTGGGATTAAAATGGCTCGATGTAGTTCAAGTTGGTTAATTGACTCTCCTTTGGGTTAGCTCTAATTGACTCACAATTACCAATCAAATCTTTTCAAATTGACTTTCATTAGTCATCATGTTATTCCTAAAAGTGTTTTATAAAGTTTAATTTTGATATGGAAAGCATTTGGTTTGATCCTATGTGCATACCTATGCTTAGCAAAGGTAGAGCATAGCGGTTAATCGCCTTTGTCAAACCTAACCATGCCCCCATGGTTAGTGGTTTTCACCATAAAATGTTCAAAAATGTATTCCTCATCGAAACATGGTCGTTTTGGCTTTTGTTTCATCAAAATCAAACTTCATTTGCCCTCTGAAACACTTCTAGAAAGGAAAAGAGGCAAAATAGGCAAAAAATCCGAAGTGGGCTCGGGTAACCACCCAGCCCCGGGCGGCTAGCCACCTGGGCCCAGGTGGCTAGCCGCCCAGGCCCTAGTGGTCACCCGAGAGCACTTTCCTATTTGTTCTCTAACTCCTTGCTGAAGCGGATTCTTGCCTATTTTGACGTATTTGGGTTCTTTTGGACGAGTTTCCTTCTAATTTTTGGTAACTTCTGAGTTGCTTAAGCCCCAAGGGGGTCTCTAATAGCCCTTGGATTAATTCTTAGGATTTTAATTCCAGCCATTGGTTAATCCTAGTTGAACTCTATAAATACCCCCCCTATGCTTTAGCACAAGGGAGCCACTTTATGCATTAAAACCTAAGTGTTTGAGAGAGAATAAGAAAGAGAGACTTGAAAGAGAGCTAGAGTTCCTGCTGTAGCCTTGAAGAACATTGATTCAATTCATCCATAAGTCAAGAGGAGAGTCTCTACAGCAGCAAGGAAGCTTCTTCTTAAGGTAACCTCACTCCTTATTTATGCTGAATATGGGTTTTCTTATAGAATAGACTTATTGCATGTTAAAGGTAGTTTTTTTATCATGTATTAACACTTTAGCTAGTTAATATACATGAAATACCTACTGTTTATCATAAGCTTAGCATGCTTTAGGGCTATTCTATGTGTTTTTAAGCATAGTTGTGATTCTAGTGCTTCTGTTGTCCTTGTTTTAGAATAGCGTCATTGCATGTTAAAGTTAGGATTTTTATCATGTTCTATTGCTTTAGTTAGTTAATATGCATGATTTAAGTTCTGTTTAGTTTGATTTTAGCATGTTTAGAGTTTGTTTTGTGTGTTTTTAAGCATGTTTGTGAGTTTAGGGTTTCTAGTGTCCTTGTTTAAGTTAGTTTCATACAGCATGTTAGTTTAGGCTTTTTTATTGATTTTTCTTCATAGTTGCTGTATATGTTTTACATATGGAATAACTATGATATTTTTGCATGCATGTTAGTTGATTTCTAGGGTTTTTATGTATGATATGGTTCTAGGATTGTGTTAGAGCTTATATTTGTTCACTGTTTTTGCTGTTAGCATGTTTAGTGGATGAACTTAGGCCATAATACTATTCTGTCCAGATTTATATATCATTGTGTTTGCATGGTTTTGAGCACGTGTAAGGGTGCAAATAGGTGTGGTAATTGTCCTATGGCAAATAGGGCTGTCATTGCTTAAAATTGCTAATACTTGGAGCTATTGCGCTCAGGTTAGTGGGTGTGAAGGATGCCCCAATTCACCTTTCTTCCTAACTCTTTCCCTTCTCCCTCTTTAGGGTTAATTTTTAATATGAATCTATGGTCTTAATCAAAGGTTTCCTTTATAAATAAAATTTTGGTTTTTTTTATCAAAGTTTCCATTTTGTGGAATTTTTTCTAAATTCAAACTTGGTTTATTCAATTCTCTTTCAAATAAGGAAACCTAGGGTTTCTACCATAGGTTTGTATTAGGATTTAACCCTAGTTCTAATCGAACTACGTGGACTTTGATCCATGTATTTCGTTGCATGGTATGTAGGCACTCTTCGTGAGACTCAAGTCCATTCTAGGATCCAAGTATCCTAGGTTTATTTTCTTCTTTTCTTTATTTTCTATTTTTATTTGCTTATTATGCATGGGTGGATGAATGGAATATATGATATGCATGCTGTCTTGTGATGATATTTGATGATTTTTATATGGAAAAGATCTTAATTTAGCCCAAATAAACCGAGAGATCGAAAGGGTGACATGGGTGCCTATAGGCTTTGCTTAGAACCTTCCCATGTCATAACTTAGCCTCCGAATCCCCGATTTCTTTGGTTTCTAAATGACTTGTTTTTGCCTTTCCTTTTTAAAAATGGAGTAATTCAAATTGTTTTCTTAGAACAAATTTTTTTTAGGGGTTTTCCTTGTTTCCTTTAAAAAATAAGGTGGCGACTCCTTTTGTTTTCTTTTTCCCACGAACAATCTTTTTGCCAAACCCTTGTGGGCCCTAATTTCCGAGGTTCACAAAGTCCAAAGGGTTTACACTGTACTTGGCTCTACAATACCTTTGCCACAGAAGAAGAGAGCGATGGAACGGATCCCCAATACATTGTGAGAACATTCTTGCTCTATATGATTTCATGTACTTTCTTTACGGGCACCAATGACATGGCCCAACTGGAGTAGCTAGCTAGCATAGAAGATGTACACAAGATTGGGAAATACAATTGGGATGGAGCTGTTCTTGCAATCATGTACTGCTCTATGTTTAACATGTCTCGAAGAGTTGCAAAGAACTTTGGGGGACTTCCTTTTGTTTGGGAAGTAATAAAGAACATTCAATTCTCAACTCTCTCCCGAAACTTAACTCAATATGATTTCTCTTGTCTCTTTGATTTTTAACAGATCTGGTACTATGAATATCTGAACATGTGCCGCCCAATTCTTGCTAGTGATGCCATGTCATGGCCTATCCTCCAGAATTACGCCTCATCCTGCTTGGCCACGTGAGCCTCCAACCATCATGATTATGCCCATGCAAGGGCATATCTTG
The DNA here is from genome assembly GCA_039720395.1 of Liquidambar formosana. NCBI lineage: Eukaryota > Viridiplantae > Streptophyta > Magnoliopsida > Saxifragales > Altingiaceae > Liquidambar > Liquidambar formosana. Next base: position 26,429,499 of record CM077824.1, on the reverse strand, counting down.
CCAGTTTGACTATTAACATGGTAAATCCTTTCTTTTCCTTTCTCTGTTTATATTTTCTTTCTTACTTCTTATTTTAAACTCAACAGGTGGAATGGGATCCTTGGAGGCTATAGAAGCCTAGGTTACCCGAGAAGTATGCATCCTATTTAGGATTGACAAGCAAAAGGGTTCTTTTTGAAGGTCCCATGGGTAGGTATTGGTACCTAGAGGAACAAGTCTTGCGACAGGTCCACGGAAACATGAATGCAGCTGTAACTCCATCCATGCCTCCAGAAAACATGAGGCATGCCAACCATCTTGTGGGAGATGAATTGGAAGAGGCTTTGAGGGGTTGGGATGCTGAGGAGTTCACTTCTCCCCATATAGAGTACATTGCCTTTTGTCGAAAGTATCTGATGAAACCCAAGGTTATTGGTCTCCCACCTCAAAGGGTGAGTCCCCAAACTCTCAAACTCTATTAGATTATAATAAAGACTTCTCTTGACAAGCATTTAAATTTCAGGGCCGACAGGCAAGAGGACATAGCTCTACAGTTGGTTCAGCCATAGGGATGACTTATAATGATAAGGATGATGACCTTGAGGGAAATCAACCTCCACCCCTCCCACAGCTAAACTTGTATGTAAACTTATGCAGTGGGACAGAGTTCATGAAGACTAACACCACCCATCCACCTTTTGATGAATTTCCCAATATCGATCCATATTATGAGAATGTGAGTTCTAAACCTTTACCTTCTCGAGGTTAGATTCTTTCATTATTATTAACCATGTTCATACCTTCCCAAGTTCCACGGGGCTATGCCTAGGAATGCCTTGAGCTCAATGAAGGATTGAGGAGGGATCTTGTGCGAATGAGTTTGGAGAACTTAGTTCTGGAAGCACGCTTGAATCCCCAAGTAAGTGATCAACTTACTAGCTTTCAACTAGGATTGGCACCATTACCCTATTAAGCTATTATCTTCTTTGCAACAAGCATCATCATCTCGTCCACCACAAATTACGCCCCCTCCTAGAGCTCCTCGTTCAGGTCATGATGGAGCTGGGCCAAGTCGAAAGAGAAGGCCCACAAGGAATCATTGAGTTTTACTCACCTCTTGTTAGGAATGTTGGAACCTTACTACTATCTTGTCATGTAATAGCTAGGAATTTCAATTCCCAAACTTGAATTCTCTATTATGGATACTTGATGAACCTATGTTGAACTTTATTGCAATGGTGTGATCTTGTATTGTGTGAAAAATGGACTCAAATTAAGCACATAAGGGTCAAAACACCTTAAAAAGGGCCAAACGAAGGCAAAATAGGGCAAAACAAAGTGGTGGCTTTGGGTGACTTCCCTCTAGGAATTCTGAAGAACTCCTTAACTGAGAAAGGTGACCCATATGAGTTCCACTGAACTCTATATACCTTTGAAATCCCATCTTTGCATGGAGCATTTGAAGCGATTGGGGAAAATTCCCTTTGATTCTTCTGTGAATATGTTATTGGCCTGGCCAAAAGACGTGCAACTCATACATGTTTAAAACATTCATCATTTTGATCAAATTTCTCCCATAGAACTTTTTAGCACAGTCATGTAATTTTTCTAAAAGCATTTTTCTTTCAAAATTTATGGTCAAGCCTTTTTAGGAAACAATACATTTCAAGAGGATTTAATCAAACCCATGGATTCCTCTTCAAGGTATAAGGATAGAGTGGAAACACCTCTTCTTCCTTTCTTCTTTCTTCATTTCTCTTCAAAACCCTAATTTTTGCCTAGACTGCCCTTATGGGTTTTCAATCTAGCGGGTTGCCCTAATTTTTTCCTAGGCCGCCTTTTCGGGTTTTCAACCTAGCGAGCTTTTCTTCTCTCCTTTTCTTTTCTTTTTCTTTTTCTTCTCTTTTTCCCTTTTCTCCTTAGCGCAAAGAAATTCAACTTATGAAGCCTCAACCCATTCTCTTCATTAATTTATTCAAGTTCTCTGACCAAACAAACCAGCCCCAGCACACCTTCAAATTCTTCTTCAACAAGCATAATCAGCCCCTGGGTTCATAACACATTCACGTTCTTCGATTGAGCAAGATAAACCAACCCCAGCTATATAGAAATTAACACCCATTCTTCCAATCTCACGAAATCTCATGCCTTTGGCTAAAGCAAATCATTTCATAGTAGTTACTACTACTGCTTTTCCATCATCAAATCCATGACAAGAATCTAAGTCAAAATTAAAGTATAATGGGAGAAAATCTTATGGACTTTACAAATGGATTATAGTGAATGAATGCTTTTAAAGGACAAGGTCAATGACCATTCGAGACACACAGGACTCAAGAGAAACAGAGGACAAAAGTGGAAGGACACACGAAGAAATTGTGAAAGTCAAACAAGAACAAATTGAAAAAGAATAATAATCAAATCAACTCTCTCAGTGGCATATTTTAAGCTCACTAATTAAATCAATGAAACTGCTTCTTCTTAACTTAGTCACAAAGAATTGCCTTCAATAGTTGGTTAAATGCAAAGCCCCTTTCTTTTTCTTTTCTTCTTTTTCAATAAATTGGACCGCACCTAAAGTAACTTTATGGGCTGCCTTCATATCTCCGCTTTGATCTTTACTAACATTAATCAAACTAACATTTCTTTTTTGGTGGAGAATCAGGTCTTCATAGTTCAAGAGATTCATTCCTCACCTTTTCCTTTTCTTTTTTCTTCTTTTCAAAAGCCCTAACTTTTGCCTAGGTCGCCTTTTCAGGTTTTCAACCTAGCAGGCCTAGGCTTTACACATAACCACATAGGGACCACCCTCACTTGGCTTAAACTTCTTCCGCAAGTCACGAACATAAGTTGTAGTTTTCTTTAATCACAAGACTTTCTTTTGATTGTTGTTGATCTTCTTTCTTGATGTTTTGGATGTTAATCCTTCCCTTTCTTTTTTCTTTTTTGTACTCTTTTCTTTCTTTTTTTTTTCTTTTTTTTTTCTCTCAATTTTTTCTTTTGACTTTTGTTCTTTTCCTTTTGAGGGAGAAGGAAATAAACATCTCCAAAAGCTTACACCATGCTAGTTGATTTCTTCTTTGAATTGCTTCTTATAAGGGTCTTAAGATCTTCCCAAGTTGCTTGGCCAATGTCTTCATAAAGTGTACTGGGCGGGTAGCCTAGGTTTACCATTTTAGACTTCTCATTGTTTCCAAGTTAATCAATTGCAGCTCATTCATCATTCATTATGTTTGCTCTTTAGTAGGAAGTGCTTTCAAGCTTTTTAGGGAATATTTTAATGCCACTTTGATTGTCAATAGATTAATGAGAAGAGAAATAGAGACACAATGGAATTATTGAAATCAAACTTTTAATTAAAGGAATGAAGGAGAACACATTGACAATGACTAGGACTCAAAAGACTCAAAACTCCAAAGGACATTTGACTTGAAGATCAAAAACAACTAACTAGAAAACAAACAAAAGAAACTTAAACTCTTTATCACGGATAGTCATGATAAAATTAGTGTAGTAAGCACCAAGAAAAAACTCATTATCTTTCCCAATAACCTCAAGGCATCAGCATCTCCTCCTTGTGGATTAATCATTCTTGTTCTTCATCTTGACTTATGTCGCCAACATTATCTAAATCCTTGTAAGTGTTAAAGGTTCCTTGAACCTCATGAAGTTCCTCAAAATCAAGATCCCCCATGCTAGCAAGAGTTTGAGTATCCTCTGAATGATATGGGCCATGAATTGGAAATTCTTGCTTAATTGCGGTAAGAGATCTCGGTGGATTGGCATATGGCTGGGCTAGAGAGATTGGGTTTAGGGTTGCCAAGAATGGGTTTATAGAAGAGCTTTGAAGAATATTTGGATTACTGGTGGGCTTGGGAAAAGTGATTACTCCACGGTCAATGAGGTCTTGGATCTCATGCCTAGGGTGGAAGCAGTGGTTGGTTGGGTGGCCTTTGGTTTGGTGAAACTTACAGTATTCATTCTTATTATAGTTCTTGGGGAAAGGGCTAGGTGGTGGTCTTGGGTCAAGAGGTTTCAACAAGCCTTGGTTCTTTAGCTTTTCAAGCACCTTCTCGAGTGACATGTATAACTCAGTGAATTGACGGGGCTTCTTCTTGATAGTTTGGACTTTCAAATCTGCTATGTTGATTCCCTAGGACTTAGTAGCCCCTGAATTAGGCTCATGATGATTCATAGGCTCATATTGGGGTTGAGGAACAACTTGAACAATCTTCAAGATATTGGTCAACATTTGCATGATCTCACAAAGCATTCCCCTAATTTCTTCCAATGTTGTATTGCCAACTCCAGCCATGAGAGAGTAATGGGTTCCACTCTAATCCTTAATCTCTAGAAGATACCACGGGTTTAATCCAATCCTCCTTCAAGAACAAAATCCCCTTTTAGGCTATTACCAAAAATATTTTAATAAGATGTCCATGACTGTGCTAAATTTGATAAGTGTGGTCCTATAAAGCATTCCCTTAGTTAGACATCTTAACTCCAAGGATACCTTGAAGTGTAAGGTGACGTACTAAGGGCATGAAGGATGAGTCACTTAGTTTTAGGTTCTAACCACTAACCATCACAAAACCATTAAGAGTCACTTTCCCCTCAGTGTAGGCAAACTATGAGCTAGGTCTAAATAGTATATCTCCTTAGTTAGACACCTCATCCTTAAAAGTGTCCTTAAGACGAAAAGTGAGGTAACATACTAAAGACATAAAGATGAATAAGCCCCTGTTTCTTAACCCTTAATTAAACACTTCATTCCCAACAAGTCCCTATTGATTTACTTAAAAGCCCATGATTAAATGGTCTTAACTCACATACCTTTAATTAGTCCATCCTTCCTTTTTGGGAGCCCCTTGGGTGAAGGGTGGAGGTACTTACTAAGGGTATGTAGATGAGACCATATATTAAATATCGATCATTACCCATGGTTAAAATAAACCTAAGCCTACAACACAACTTATGAGCATAGCAACACAACACAAGCACGGCATGATATCATTACAATCAAGTGTGGGTGCATAATAGTGGCCCAATAGTGTCCTATAAGTTTGTCTACATGGACTAATGATAAGGGTAGGCTGGGGTCCTTCACTTGCTTGAACTATCTTTATACCTAACCACATGTGGCATCAGGAACGCCACGTGGGTCCAGTAATATGTGATTAGCTCATTTGATATACCCAAGGGTAAGCCCAAGAGTACTTGGCAATAGAGGTTGATAGCTTTCACCCCAACACAGGGAATCAGGAAAACCAAGGTTGAGGCTAGGCCCATCAATGGCAAGGATACATCAAGGGACATCGGTCCTAACATGCAAGAGTTTGCGCACACAATGCAATAAATGAAAGCACACAATCAAGCAGATGCAATGTGATTGATTTTGATTAAACAAAAGAAATTAATTTAGCCCAATTAAACTTTATAGAGTCTAACCCACAAATCCCCAGTGGAGTCACCATACTGTGGACCCTTAAAACGCGACCCACAAGGGTTGAAAAAGAAAAGGGGTTGAAAAAAAAAAAAAAAAAGGAGTTACCACCTTATTTTTTAAAGGAAACAAAGAAAACCCTAAAAACCAATTTTGTTTTAAGAAAACAAAAGAATGACCCCATGTTTAAACAGGAAAGGCAAAAACAGTCTTTTGGAAACCAAAGAAATAAGGATTCGGAGGCTAAGTTATGACATGGGAAGGTTCTAGGCATAGCCTATAGGCACCCATGTCACCCTTTCAGTCTCTTAGTTTATTTGGGCTAAATCAAGATCTTACCATACAAAATCAGCAAGATATCATCACAAGAATTGCATGCATATCATATATTCCATCCATAACAAACAAACAAAACAAAGAAAAACAAAAAAAAACTAACTAACTAGGATACTTAGATCCTAAGGCAAATTTGAACCTCACGAAGAGCGCCTACGTACCATGCAACAGAATACATGGATCAAAGTCCATGTAGTTCAAAAGGGAATAGGGTTATAACCTAATAAAGGCCTATGGTAAACCCTAAGTTTTCTTTCATAAATAGAAGAGTTTCCAAAGATAAATGATTCTCAAAAGGTCTCTAGAAAATATGGTATTTCAAGTAAAGATAGAAACTTTTATTTAAAAAGGAATTTCTCTATGAAAAGGAAATTGTAGTAGCTTACCATATCCCCCTATTAGGAAATAACCCTAGGAGGGAGAAGGGAAAGTTTTAAGGAAAGAAAGGTGAATTAGGGCACCTTCATAACCTACTTACCTTGAGCAAAAACAACTTGTCGAAATAACCACCCTATTTCATAAGGTAATTACTTTATTTGCAAGATTTTATCTTACAATAGCCAAAATAATCACCCCCCATTGGTGGAGTAATTGCACTTGTCATATCTCACTTTCTATGGGTTTGTACCTGTCAAGCACCTGCTATTTTCATGCAATATCCTCCAAAAATACCAACAAACGAAGCTAGTTTCCAACCAAGCAATTATCATGCTAAAACATAGACAATCACATGCTAAAAATATGACATTAAGGACAATAAATAGATCTGGACAGAATTGAAATAAGGCCTAAAAATACCCATAAGTCATGCGAATGACACGAATCATGAACTAATAGAAACCCTAATTCAGCCCTATATGTAATGACATGAAAAAAAAACCCTAAAATCCACTACCACGAATGCTCAAAATATAACATTAAGGACAATAAACAAATCTGGACAAAATGGTATTAAGGCCTATATTCATCCACTAAACATGCAAACAACAAAGATAGTGAACAATCATAAACCCTAATTTGATCCTAGAACCATGACGCATAAAAACCCTAAAATCCACTATATGAATGCTGAAAATATCATAGTTATTCTATATGCAGTACATATACAGCAACTATGAAGGAAAAAACAAATAAAAACCCTAAGCTATTATGCTATATGCAACTTTCCTAAAACAAGGATGATAGAAACCCTAGAATCACAATTATGCATAAAATCACATGAAATAACTTTAAATCATGAAAAACCAATTATGAACAGCATTCTAATCATGCATATTAACCAATGGAAGCATCAACACATGATAAAAATACTAACTTGCACATGAAATATAGCTATTCCAAGTAAAAACTCAATTTCAGCACAAGAAATCCTAGAATCGCAACCATGCATTAAATCAAATGAAATAATCCCCTAGCATGCAAAGCTAACCATGAACACAATTCTAATCATGCTTTTAAACTAATAGCAGTATCATCACATGATAAAAATGCAAGCTTGATCATGAAATATGGCTATTCTAAGCAAAAATCCTATTTCAGCACAATAGCAACCCTAAAATCCCAACTATGCATTAAATCACATGAAATAATCCAATTACATGCATAACCCATCATGAATAACATTTCAACCATGTATATTAACTATTAGAAGCATCAATACATGACGAAAATACTAACTTGAACATGCAAAGGAACTATTCTAAGTGAAACCCTAATTTCCATAGCAAAGGAATAAAGGTATACCTATGGTGGAGCCTTCTTGCTGCTGTAGAACATCTCTTCTCCTCTTGTGAACAAGTTGAAAAGCTCTCCTTCAAGCCTCCAAGCAAAGCTCCAGCTCCCCTTGAAACTCTCTCTCTCTATCCCTCACTCAGAAATTAGGTTAGAATACCTTAAGGATGGCTATGATTGCCTCTAGGTGCCTCTCCTAATACTGAAGTATAGAAGGGTATTTATAGGGTTTGAGGGAAATCCATCAATGGTTGGGATTAAAACCCTAAATATTGATCCAAGGGTCATTAGAGACTTCCTTGGGGCTCAAGTAGGTCAATTAGGGTTAAAAATAAGGTGGAATGGCGAATGAAGGCGGAATAGTTTGAGAAAATAGGAAGGGATCCGCTTCAACACTCAAAAAAAGGAAAGAGGCTCGGGTGACCACCTAGTGTTGGGCGGCTGACCACCTGGGCTTGGGCGGCTGACCACCTGGGCTGGGCGGTTAGCCACCAAGCGCCAGGTGGTCACCCGAGCACGTCATCAGCAATTGCCATTTTCGCACTCTTTCACCTTCCAAAAGTGTTTTGGGGGTCAAACGGAGTTCGATTTTGACGAAACGAAAGCCAAAACGATCGTGCTTTGAAAAGGAATGTAATTTAAGACATTTTAGGGCAAAAATCCCTAACCATGTTTGCATGGTTAGGTTTTACAAAGGCAGCTAACCGCTATGCACCACCGTTGCTAAATTTTGGTACACACACAGGGTCGCACCAAATGCTTTCCAATTCAAAATTCAACCTTCCAAAACATCTTTAGGAATGAAATTAAGACTAATTAAATTCAAATGAGTAGGAATTGAGTGAAAATCATGAGCCGATTTGAGCTAACCCGAAATAGGGTCTCTTAGCCACCCTGAACCATATTGAGCCATTTTAATCCCGAACCATCAATTCATCAAATTGAACCTGTAAATACCTCAAATGTATCCATATGAACTCTAATTGACAACTTGGAGATCATATCAAGGTCAAATGGAAAGTTTGTGACCTAAAAGACGATTATTCCCCTCAAGTCGCAAAAGTTCTTATTAACCCTCAAGATCAACTCCAAATCGAACCAAAATTCATACACATCATCCTCAAGACTCTAGAAACTCAATGCAAAAGACTAGACTCAAAAATGAAACAAAAAGCTACATGAAATGATGACCTCTAACTAGGGTGACAAAAATGGGGTGTGATAGATTGTACGTTACTAGCATGGCGGTTTTTAATTTTCCACATAGGTGCCATATAAGGGTAATATTGTCTTTATAATTTTAAGTAAGGCTATAATTGTCAATCAATTTTTTTTTTTTGTTTATTTAAAAGACTTTTGTAAGTAGTATAGATATAGATATTATAACACCCGTAATTTTTAAGTAAAGTATTAATGGTTTAATACTTTGTTAGTACGCGTATTATTGGATTTTGTCGGTTTGTATTTATGCATGGGCATGGCATGATATTGATTTTTATATGCGTGGGCATGTTTATTTTATGTTTAAAAGTCATTTTAATGGTTTTGGGAAGGTTCCGGGTGATTTGGAAGCGTTTGGATGAGTTTTTGCTAAATGCTGACAAAAACTCACAAACTGTGAGGGTAGCGATCGATCGATCGGGGTAGGGGGCCGATTGATCGGTACCCCTCTAGAAATGGCTATCGGGTACTGTCAACCCCGATCGATCGAGCTTTGTTGAAATAGGTTTTTAACATGCAAAATGACGCATGTGCCCCTCCACTAACCTTATATACTCAAAACTCAACCCTTTGAGACCAGATCTGTTCTTTTTTATGCTAAAGAGCTAGAGAGAGAAAGGGAGAGAGAAGAGAGAGATGAGAGAAATAGGGCTTGTTTGGAAAGAGAAAAGTGCATTTTTTTCTCTTGCATGTGTGGGTTTTTCTCTCTCTCACTTCAGGAATGCATTATTATGGTTGGATTCATCTTTTCTAACTTCTTGGTGAAACTTAAAGCTTATTTATGGTGGCTTGAGTTTGGATTTCATGGGTTTTGGCATGAATGTTCATCCTCACCAACTCCTTTGCATTTTTGGAGGTATTTTCTCACATTTTAGAACTAAGGTTTGTAATTTATTTTGGATTGTCATCTCATTCTTATATTTTTGGGTTTGTTCATGCATATTGGAGAGTTTTGGTGGTGATTTGGAGTTGGGACCTCCATTACTATCATCATTTATGACATTTGGAGCTAAAGCTTGGATTGGGAGCTTGCATGTGCATCCTAGGGCTTGGATTTCATACCCACAACATCAAGGTTGCATTTTCTACACATTTCATGAAGATAGGTGTAATTTATATAGGTTTAAACTATGGACATGAAAATATGGTATATATTATCATAGTATTTGTTATTCTTGGAATTTAGAATATGTGTATAGACGATTTATGGAATAAATCTTGAAATGGAACTTTGGTTATTTGATAACATAAATTGGAAATTATGTTTATTAATGAGCTTGGTTAATTTTATACATTTCATGCAGTATAGATGTAAGGATTTTATGATTAATTCCATGTTTAATTGATGTTTTCGATTATGATTTTAAGGCTATAATCATAATGAGAATTTATATTGTTTATCATAATTTGGTATAAATATGAGGTTATTTTATTGTGGATTATATGATATATTTTGGAGATGATTTGGTCAAAATCATTTTATGGTTTATTGCATTTCATGTTTGGCATAATCATACATGAAATGGACTTAATGAATACTCGGTAAAAGTTATATGTATAAGGGGTCATTAGAATTGGACTACTTGCAGTCAAGAGACTTTGCGGTATTTTCCTTTCTTTTGGTCCTGGGTACTTTCCAATTCCAAGCAGGAACCCTTGTGTTCCCAAATTGAGGCTACTTTTCGGGCCAGGTAGGGATCCGTAGTGTTGTCCTCATAAGAGGCTACTTTCCATCCTTGTGAGAGTGTAGTGTTGTTCTCTTGGAGGTTTGGTTAAATCCTCCCTTTCTGCGCGAAGACTCCTGTGGGAGTGGTTGGTAATTGGTGGAATTAATATAAATTGGACATGAGTCACATGCATTGGGTATTATGCATTATTTACTTTAAGTTATGGATTATAACTTGATTTAGATTCTTTTTAATATACACGGTTAGTATAATTTGATTTAAATGATATAATTGGATTTTATTTATATCATTGCTTTAGTTTACTATGTTAAATTTTATCTACTGAATTGTCGAACTCACATCTATTATTTTAAACGTTTTTCAGATAATTAAGGATTAGTTTATGCTATCATAGGTAGAAGCATACTTAATGGAAATTTCATTATGTTGATTATTGATGTATTTTCAAGGGAAAAATATAATGTATTAATTTGGTTTTCTTTTGGACTAATGTATATGTAATTAAGGATATAATTTTAATTATTTATGGATGTGAGTATATGTGGAATATAAAGCATGGGCAGATACCACTTGTATGGATGACAAGAAATTTTTATGAAATGAATTTTATAACAGGTTTTATGATGGTATGTCCCATCTACGGATGGGTCATGCCTGGAAATATTTGAAAATGGCTGATGTTTTGACATGTCATCTACGTTTTATCAAAGGATTTATTAAATAAAGCTTGTTTTATTATTATTGATCATGACTTAATTAATTTGAATCGTAACAGATATATATCAGGATCAACATACATATTTTGTTACACAAATTTTTAGATAACCTATCTGTGAACGTTGAAAATCGGTTCACATAAATTCATATAAAAATAAGTAGTCGCCACCTCATTTTTAAAGAACGAGGAAACCATAAAAACATTTAATTTTCCAAAAAACATAAATGACTCCAATTTAAAAGGAAAGGTAAATTACAGATAACTCCCTCATGTATAAGGGGTAAACAAATAACCCCATTATGTTTTAATTTTAACTATGTGCCCCCGAGCTCATTTGGGATTTTTTGAACTTAACGGTGTTAACGGTAATAGTAAAAAGATGAAAAAACCTTACACCCTCCCCTTACGTGCACCCACACTCTGGAGAGGGTTTGCCTCACTAGAGAGGGTTTGGCTCTAGTTGATCACCATCGTCGTTGATCGAAGCCGTTGATAAGAGGATTCTCTATGGGTTTAATGGTGTGGGTTAGTATAAGTTGATGTGATGGAAGCCACAACCTTCGAGCCAATTGTCGAGTCCTCGACCACCATTTTCAGACCCACAGCATCACCATTGCCTTCCCTTTATTGTTGACACCCACCTTTGTGCCAACACAAACTCAATTAAGAAGCTATCACCACTGCGATCAACCCAATCACAACCGACAAGCCCTCTTTAATTATGACCAAAACCCCAACCAACATCATTATTAAAGCATCATAGACCCAAGCCTTTTCTAGCCAATCACCGTCGAACTATTACCACTAGATCTAGATTCAAACCCTTAATCGATCATCACTTCCAGGTTGCCAAATTAAAGTCCACTATTTCTGTCAAGTATCGTTGTTGATCTCCACCCCATCAGGTTTCGCCGTCAAGCTCATCGATGGAGATAATTGTCTTTATCGGCGATGGTGACATACTCTTTTTTAGTTCTGGGTTGGGTTTGTGTAGGGAATGGCTATTGCTGAATAAATTCCATGGTCGCCACTATTACCGTTCAGATCTAGGTTGGGTTTTCAATTAAGGAGTCATCGCTGCTTCTGAAGAAACTCCATTGCCAACGCTGAGGTTTAAAACTGTCCTCCATCTGCAATATCCATACCTATCCTTCGCTAGCGCTGTCTTTGATCCACACCACCATCCTGATGATACCCCTTTTCCATGTTTATAACCTAATTCGTCAGTGACCTAAGCTACTCCTACCTCCAAACCCATCTCCTTTAAGCCCACCTCACCATCACCACACCATCAAATCTACATCTTTATTAAGCACAACAGCATCATATCACTCGACGACATGCTTGAGATTGGGAAGATTATGCAGCTACTATGGCTGCCATCAAGATCATCTTCAAACTAAACCTAAACTCAACCATAGTAGATTTGAATCCCAAACCAACCATCGTTAAACTCCAACCCATCATTGATCTGTATTGGGTATAACCTAGAAGGAAGGCGAAGGTTTGGCTATGGATGATGCATTATGCTGTTGGCAACGAAGGTTTGGGTTTGCAGGCAATCAAATGGGTTTGCATGGTCGAGTTGATACAACAAAATTTGTGAAAAGGTCGAGGGGGTTTGTAGACAATTAAAAAAAAGTTGCATTTCACCAGTTTAAAGGTATTTTGGACAAAACAAGTCCATTAACAGTGTCATGCATGCGTAGCACGTGACTAACTTTTGTCAATTTTCATCAACGGCAAGTAACGATAGGGAAGATTGAGAAAAATTAAAACATACGGGAAAGGCAATAATCTTAAACCAAAAGATTGAGGATTCGGGAGCTATGTTACGACGTGGGAAGGTTCTGGATAAGCCCATAGGCACCCACATTGCCCGAGTTGGTCTTTTAATTTAATTGGGCTAATTTAATCTCTTAATCACATGAAAATCAGTAACAATCAATAAAAAAACAACATGCTAATCAATTAATAATCCATCAACATCAACTATCAATCGCAAGAGAATAATGTAGAAAGAAGCCTAAAGTAGTAATGGGGCAAGATAAGAAAATAAAAAGAATGAAAACAAAACAAATAATAGATTAAAGAAGAATATAATAAAATAAAATAAAATAAAACTAGGATACTTAGTATCTTAGGGCGGACTTGAACTCAAGTGAGCACCTACTATAGACACCCCATTTTCACCCCCCATAAGTTCATGATAGCATTTGGTTAGGTTTAGAAGCATTTAAGAGTCCCTAAGGCTTAAAAGGAGGCCTTAAAGTACACTTTTGTCCTTTTAAGCCTTAGGAGAGTAGTTCATTATTGCATGCATATTTTTGTCTTATTATTGATTCCCATCAATTACATTTAGTTTTTAGGATCATTTAGGATGTGTGTGTCAAATTTGGTTCAATTCCAGATAGATTTGGATAAGTAATTAGAACTTTTGTGACTTGAAGGGCAATTTCGTCTTTCACTTTGTATACTTTCCAATTGGCTCCGAAACTTATTTCAAATTGTTCCATTGGTCTTAAAATGATGAAATGAGTCTAATTGAAGTGCCAATTTAATTATTGAATAGGTTTTGGATTGATTCACCATATTGCCCTATGGCTAATTGACCTTTTTTTGGTTAACCGTCATGTTAAAACCCAGCCACTTGACTGAGGGAAGGGATTTTTGGTCCAAGAATATTCTAGACTTATTCTACATTAAATTTTTGAAATTCTGGCTTTTGAATGACTCAAATCGGAGTTAAATTGACCAAGATATGGGCATTTTAAGATAGAAATCCGAATTAAGCAAGAAATCCTAAAAAACGAGGAGACCTAAGCTCGCTCTTGGGTGACCGGTTGGCCCAACCAGTCCAATCAGTTAACCCAACCGGTCCAACCAATTAGCCTAATCGGTCACCCAAGGACTTCATGTTTGTTTGCCCTATTTTGTAGTTTTGATGATTTTTGACTCTTTTATTTCGAATTTCCTTATTCCAAAAGTGTTTTAAACCTATTAGGAAGTGATTTTAAGTTGTCCAACATCTAGGGGAGTTAATAATAGCCTTAGATTAGTTTTATGGTGAATTAATCTTAACCATTGGTTCATATGGTTAGTTGGCTATAAATAAAGGCTCATTCATCAATATAAGGAACTTTTAACACTTTATATTTATAAGAGAGAGAGGGAGAACAAATTTGCACACACCCACACCACTTGGAGAGAATAGTCTACTGCAATTTTAAAGAGGAATTAGAAGGCAATCAAGTCCAACAAGAAGGAAAAATGCAGCAAAGACCTTTGCTTTGTTGTAAGCTTCCTTGCATCCTTGTTCTCCTTATTCTATGGTTCTTTCTTCTTCTACCCCATTCTTTGCATAATTATGGCTTAGTATTGAGTTAGGAATCAATAAGCTCTATATTTTAGAGTGTATATGATTCATATGATGTAAAAAGCATGCTAGTGGAGTAGGAATTGTGAATTGTTTGCTGGTAGGATAGTTTCTCTCTCTAGAATAGGGGTATGTTACACAGAAAATTAGTTGATGTGTTTAAGTTGTTTTTTCTTCATAGTTTAATTATATGCATGATTTTAAGCATCTTTTGTATAGGACACTTTCTGTGTAGACTTCATCTTCATGGGTGTATAGATGATTATTCTTTTAGAAGATAATTATCGTCCTTAGAGGGTGAGATGTGCATAGGTGTTTTCTAGAGTGTGTTTATGTGCGCCATGAGTTTCTTTGCATTCTTAGATATATATTTTACATAGGATATATGAAGAAATCATTCATGCGAAGTGATTTCTACGTAAAATTATCTCAGAATAGTTTTTCTTAAGAAAGCTCGCCGTAATAATGATTATTTCACATTCTTACATAAAATACTTATCTAATGCATCATGTTAGATTTTATTTCTGTGTCTTGGATTGTTATATGATATTTTCATCATAATAATTCATATTGGAATGTTTTTGATATTTTTATGCATGATAGTGAGTCTAAGGCATGTAGGAGCATATTAGGGTTTTTGCTTTGCTTTTGATTTTTATTTTTTGCATGAGTATCAGGTCATTGTAAGCATGATTAGTATTCTTTCTAGATTTGATTTAGGTCTTCTAATGATGATTTGGATATGATATTGGTTGTTTTGAGCATAATAATTTCCCTATAGCATACATAGGGTGATTAATGGGTGATTTCCCAATGTTTTGGGATTTTTTGACATATGGTAAGTTGGTTTATGGCGAGTTTGTTATGAATTGTTCTCTTCTCCCTTTTGGGTTATTCTTTTTACATTGAACTATAACTCCTAAGTTTCCTACTTTTCTAAAACTTCTCATTGAATAAGAGTTTTATCTCTTCTCAAATTCTATCTTTTCTTAAATTCCTTTTTTAGAAATTCTTTTCTTTTAAACTCTTCTTTTTCTTAAAAAGGAAACTTAGGGTTTATAGTTCATTGTAAAGGGAGTAACCCCTACTCAATCGAACTACGTGGACTTTAATCTTTACATCTTTGTATGTGGGGTACGTAGGCGCTCATTTAATGTTCAAGTCCACCCTAGGATACAAAGTATCCTAGGTTTTCTTTTTCTTTCTTTTCTTTTATTCTTTATTTCTCTCTCTGCTGCTTTCTATATCTCTCATATTTGTTCATGAATGTCTATGATGCTTTATGGATGTTTATGGATGAATGACTAGTTATGGATGATTCCTTATATATGCATGGTGACTAATTAGGAAGTGATTGAAATAGCTCATATAAATTAAAAGACCCATTTTGGGGCAACGTGGGTGCCTATAGGATGTTTCCTAGAACCTTCCCATATCATAACTTAGTCTCTGAATCCTCTCTTGTTTCGTTAAGACTTACTTTTCCTTGATTAGAGTCAACTAATTTTGCTTTTAAAGGTTTCCTTTAAAACTATTTTTATGGTTTTCCTCTTTTCCTTAACAAATGAGGTGGTGACTCCTTGTTTGTTTTGTTTTTGTGAACCTTTAAAAATAGATTTTTATTTATTTAAATCTCTACATCTTTTTAAAAGGGCCGATCAAAACCCGTGGTTCACACCTACGTATCTTACTAGTTGCCTAATAATACTCAAAGTACACGTAGTTCGAAAGGAGGGCTATTCCCCTCATAAGGAACTACAATAGTTTCCAAGTCTCGATACTAATCAAAGAGGAAATTTTAATAGAAGGGAAGTTTTCAGAAAAATGAAGGTTTAAGATAAGGAAACTTACAAACTGCCATAATTCAATACAAGAAGAATAGCCCAAAGGGGAAGTGGGAAGATTCAAAATTAATTGACTACTCTTAACTGCTAATTAATCCAAAATCAAACATGTATCACATCACAATCATATAACCAAAGTCATCACATCATCACAATCATATTACCACCAGAACATCACAATTTAAACACCAATCATGCTAGAAGCCACTATCATTCAAAAGACACCAAAATAAAGACTAAATGTCATGGCCCAGAAAATAGGCCAAGACGTATTCATAATGAGATATAAATTAAATAGAAATCATGGATTGTTTATGATTAAAAACACAATTTAAAGAAATATTTTTAAGAAAATCTAGCATGGTCCCGTTTGGAAATAGGATATACCAAGTTATCGACATTTCAAACCTATGCAATTAAATAAAATTATCCAACCATCCACATCGAAATCATAAAGTAAAGCTGGCGTTCAAGTTCCACAAAGTTCTATTGTAAATATATGCATTATAGAATACAATAATATACAGACCATAAAAATAAAATGTAATATTTGCACAACATTTTGTGCTATGCGCGCAATGCTAATCCCGATAAGATGCATCCCCAAAAGAATCATCATTAGCTTACTCAAAATATGTGGAAATCTTTTAAAATAGGTGCGAGTATAAACTCAATAGGTTACATTTTTTAAAGATGTAAATCAAGGTTTTAAAACGATCTTAAGTAATAAAAACATGACATAAAACCACATTTCACAAATTGAATAAGAAGGGAGAGCATATAACTAATCAATTCATCATCCACTGTATTTGGTGATCCATAACATCAATATTTCCAACTGATAAATCCTTCCCAGGTCATATGGGGTCCTCGCGTGCAGAATCAGAGGAAACATGACAAGACATCCCTACTTGGGACCACAGTAACTTTTATTCGGGTCTAAATCCAGGACTAAAGGATATGAAGATACAGCATGACATCTCTTTCCTTTAGGACCATAGTAATCCTGTCTCTAGTAGCTCTTAACATCACAATATCACCTAAATGTCTATATACATGTTCTCTCATAAGCATTTCATCACTAATGATAAAAAAAAGTCGAGACCTGTGAGGGGAAAATTGTTACCAAAAAAAAAGAAAAAAAAAAAAGAAGGGAAATGTGAAACCAGCAGGTAAGTGACATGATCGAAAAGCATGTACCTTTTTTAATAAGTGATGATTCACCAACTTGCCATTTTTGAAGTGCGAGTACGGACGCCAAAGTGGAAGAGATTGAGTCCTTAACTAGTAATGGATGAGTTGGTTGAAGGCCCCATGACCCATCTGGTTGCTGATTCTCCATAATCCACTTCAAGCATTCATGGAAATGAGGATGGTGTGGGGAATCCCTGGAAGGGACCATAGCCACCCAAGCTGTGTCATAGGAAGAAAAAGATAGCTCAACCTTGCCAAACTTCTCCTTGATTCTTGTTATTGGCCCTTGGCCACTCTGCTATGTGATTCAAAATTTCAATTAGTTACTAGCTCATACTGAAGTACATTATTTCAATCGCTGCTTTAGTCTGCTTTATAACTTGAAAGTTTGAATTAAGAATTGATAAAGACTAGTCTAATAGCTTACTGAAGCATCATTTTGGGCTCTTCCGATCATCTTTAGTCGAGGACACACATCTGCTTGAGAAAAAGGAAAAAGAAAGAACATATATGAATACTTTTTGGAAAGAACAACCAGACTAGATTGATAGTATGACATCCAAAAGTTGCAGCCAAATGCTTCACATAAAAACGACGGCCGCAGACTCATCATTCCTTGTAAACTTCTTGTCAAATGGAAATCGCAGTAAACACGCACTCCCATGAAATGATAAAGGATCGGAAGAACAAATTAGAGCAAGCTATATGAATGACGATTGTGACTATATATATGGGTAACTTCAAAAGATAATTTTGAAGCGTAACTTTAGAGGACAAAAAAAGCATTAATATTCTAATATGTACAATATATGCTTTATATATATACACACAATCTGACCTGATGGAATTTTGCTTTCTTTGATTTTGCGTTCTGAGGGAAAATAGAGATTGTTTCTGTTAGGCAGCAACATTTGTTCGTGTTGAGAGAGAGAGAGAGAGAGAGAGAGAGAAAGACAGGAGATACTAGACACAGATGGATCGTGAATTGTCTGACTCTTACTTATAACTATGATGCTTCGAATCCAAAAGTCGTAGTCAAAATCCCGGGCCTAAATTGTTGGATAAGATACGGATTGTTGTCTGTTTCTTAATACTACGATGCTTGGAATCCAAAATTTCTCGTCAAAGGAATCTCAGAGCAAAAATTTTGGCTTGATCACTATTTCTCTAAGGGTCCGTTTGGTGAGAGTTTAAACTCTTAAAAATCTTAAATTCTTGAGAGTTCAAATTTCTGAGAATTTAATTTTAAAGAGTTCAAATTTCATTGTTCGGGTCACCATGAGAAATAAATTACAAACTCTTGAAAATTTAATTTGGATTATCCGGATGACTCAATAAAATTCTTAGGAAATAATTCAAACTCCATTTGCAATAACATACAATATTTCACAATAATATATTTGTGAAGCATGAAAATCATATCAACCATAAATGCATAATATTAATAATTCATGTCTCGTGCTAAGAAATAAAAAAAAAAAACAATAGTAATAAAAAAGTAGGGCATTGCATGTTCTTACCTGTTCAAAACAATGTGATTGGACATTACAAATGCACAATTAAGAAAAGGGAAATGAGGGCATAATTTTTTTATTTATTTTTTATCAATGAAAAATGTATATATTATTAAAGAGGAGATTGAGAACATCTGACACCCAAACAGTGTAGCACTGACCCCTAAACTGAGAGCAGCGTCCCTCAACAAAGCAATAGGAAAAAGATACACCGCCGCCTATCAATCAAAAAGGAAAAAAACCTCCTCAAAAACAAATCAAACATCAAATCGTAAGGCAAAATTAAAAGAAAAATAACAGAGTATGAGGAGAAAAATAAAGCCAGCATATGGAGAGAAAAGGCGAGCCAACAAAAAGGAGGGCATAAAAGATGACTCAAATCAGATAACGTCGGTAGAAAGAGTTGCAGAGAACGTCGGCTAGTTGCAACGAGATTGCAGCCGGTAGAAGGAGTTGCAGAGAACGTCGGCCAGTTGTGTGTGTTTGTTTGAAGCCAAAAGTTCTTAAATCGGTCGCATGAGTTTCTTTTTGATTTCCCATGTCAATTGAAAGAGCAGGATTTGTCAATTCCATCGAATTTGGATGAGGGTTTTATCTCCTGTGCAAGGCAAGAAATGAGATCCTCTGAAAAATTGCAAATCCCATGAATCAAGCAATCCAAACAACCGAAGATTGATGAAATGTGAGGTATTTGAGACTCACGTGGATTCTACACAGGTTGATTTGGACCGGACCGAGGGGAAAATGATATATGACAATTGACAAGAAGTCCTGACATATTCCAATCGTTATTAATTTAACATTTTTGTTTCTTTTAGAAATTTAGGTTTTATTTTAATAGTTTTTAGGAAATTAACTTGTTTTCGTAGGTTTTCCTTTTCAGTGTATTACCTAACTAGCAAATTTTAGGGTTTCTATATATATATTTTTGTTTTTTTTTGTTTTTACTTCTTCTCTTTTCTTTTATTTTTATTTTTATTTTATTTTTATTTTAAAATCGACAATGGTATTTAAGGTTTTGATCTCAACTAATCCCTTGGGTATGTATAGTTCTTTTATCCCATACGCACCAAGTATTACCAAATCGTTTGGGCCTGGGATAGCCCTAAAGGGGATCTAAACTTTCGTAGAGTTTTGAACATTCAACCTATGATTTTCGAGTTTATCAAGGTTCGACTTGTCATTAGGCTAAACCGTTGAGGTTTTTATTTGTTTTTACTTACTTTCTAAGTAGTATTACTTTATATATATGGATGTAAGCCTCCAAGAGAAAAATCGATCAATTGAACTTTTGATTAATAAGATTATTATTTCAGAGTTTTTAACTCTTTCTTTGCTCAAGGATTCGAGTTATTATTTCTTCTCAAGAAGAAGGCGGTGTCCTTATTTTCAATATGCTTTCCACTATGTCAAAAACTACCAACCAACCCCCTATAGTGGTTTGCAAAGTTTCCAACCTACCACAAAACCATAGGTGTTAAAAATCGGTGGGTTGGTCAATTTTTTTGGGTAGTTTGACGGATTCTATTATAGCCTTTCTAATTGGGACCTTTCTAATATATTGGCCCTTGACTATTTAATTGTAAAATAAATCTAAAAAAAATATAACTATTTAAGATGATTATGTAAATATTGATATACACTTACATACTATCTTAACATTAGAATATTTGTAAATTATGACTTTATAAGAATACACACCTAATCAATATTAATGAAATTAGAGATAATTAATGTTAAATTAATTTCGAATCTTGCTGGAAGATTTAAAGCCTAGCACTCTAGTAAAGTAGCAATAAGAAAATACATTACTATGAAATTGGAGATATTTGATTCTCATAATTTTATACATATATTATTAAAGGTGGGTCGATTTAGTTTATTAGCAATTTGATAGAGTTGAACTCATCAATCAAGCCAAATCGTCATTCTTAATTCTCAATCCTCTCAAACTGCACCGCCCAACCTCTCAAACCACGTGGGTTGGTGTAGAAAAGAAAAAAAAAAAAAAAAAAACAAACAAACAAACATACATTTTGGTTTGATTTGATTTAGTTTGACGAATTACGTAGGTTTTTACACATCCATAGTTTTACATGAGTGCGTGCCTAGTGACCATGCATGTGCTTGGTGAGATTTTAGGCAAAATAACATGAACATGTGTCCAGCTCACCAAAGACTTAAATATCAATATCGATAAATAAATTGAGAGTTCAAAAATACAGATATATCGGATATATAAAAAAATTTTGATATCTATTTAAAGATATGACGAATATGGTTAGTTTAAATACGTATATTTAAATGTGTATGAGACAAATATATATTATAAGATGTAAAAAATGTGCCATACTAAACAAAAGAATTAATATTTTAAGAGAGTAAATGAAAGATGAAAGTTCATAATACTAATTTAAACCATTAGGCCATGTTTGTTTGATTGGAATGGAATGGATGGAATGGAATCACATTCCAATTCATTTCAAACAATGTGTTTGGATGAGGTAATTAAATAGGAATAGAATTAAATAATAGTAGTGAATTATAATGATTTTCATTCCATAATGCTTATTTCAATCTTATTCCATTCCAGACTATTTTGAGCATGGAATCAGATTCCATTCCAACCAAACAAACATGGCCTTAGTGTAATTGAAATATTTATATAAATCAATATTAAAAGAGTAAGAGATGATAATTTCGACATGATAACTTGAAAATGAATATCTTGATATCAGTGATATATATCCTTAATATAATCGATATATTCAATATATCGGTCATACTATATCAAAAAAAGAAGATACGAATATATCGAGATTTTATCAATCAGAGTACGTGGAAGCGAAACCTGCCATGTGTGTGCGCGCGCGTTGTAACCCTTTAGCAATGGTGAACTGATGAATTATTTACACGTACCAGAAGGTGCCCTCAAGATGCATGGTGGCTCCAAATTAACCCATACGCAAATTTTCGAGCACTGAAACTCAAAAGCCATAAAAATTTTGTAACTATGGATGTCTAAATTATTGATGAGCATTGCTATATGTACTAACTCCATGTCTAAATTTTTACTCCTACTCTCTCATAAGAGGGTGGAGCCTACACCCATGTGCATGATATCAAACAAGGGCAAACTCCATCCCCATTTGATAGAGTTGAGACATAGATCGAGTCAATACTTAAAATGTTTTTCCTTTATTTGACCTATCACACTATCCTTTTTGGCGTTGGTCTAGGAAATGAGAAATAAATTGTGTTTTCTGTCATCTGTTTCTTAATGGTTCAAAATTTCATGGCTATCTTAGATGAGAAAGATACCAAGAACTCAAACATCTTGCCAACTAGTGATTAAAGTAAATTGCAAACCTGATGTCACTGTCATTTGAGTAAGTTTTCAGTGTAATTATGATACAATCATATGGTGTCACAAACCAATTAATAGAAGTGGAATAAAGTAGGAATGTCGGGTCAAACTCTACTTTTATTAATGACTCGTGATACCATGTCACCCGTTTCACAATAGCATATGAGTTTTCTCCCTATGTACTCACGGTCTTAAAATACTCAAGGTCGTAACATTCTTTAATGCAATGGAAGCAACTAGAAGATAATGGTTGTTTATATATTGTTTAGTTTCCGCCATAGTTATTCGTCTGTTGTTGTGAATGGTTGCTTGTCCTTCATCACAACTTTCTTACAATTTTTGATGACAAAACGTCATCGTAGAATGGTTCCTCCCCAAGTGGTGTAGTCCGTCCAATATTGGGTCTAAAAATTATGCCCTTGGGCCTTGACCCCCTCATAAATAATGATCAAGGTAGCCCAATTTGTTCAAAAATTTTCCGCATTTTCTGTTATCTTTTGTATTTATTTGCGTCCTATTCTCACACTATATAAAGCAAATGCAGCAATGAGGGGAGCAGTGTTGGGCTTGGGGCTACCCCAATTAATAATCATGGTGGGAATACATGATCTTTTAATCCTTTATTAAGTAATTGAATTATCAAAGATTAATTTGTCTTTGTGATTTTTATATATAAATACATGAGATTATCAAGTTAATTGGAAACCTAGCCTTCTCACAAGATTGAACGCATTTTTTAAGGCATAGAAAAGCACATAATGCCTCTAAGGCTAACCATCTCTATAGAGTGCCTTACAATTACTTGAATGAGGAAGGAGACATAATTTGTAAATTTTAATTAGCACGAACATGCTTTGAATTAGTAATGGTATTGCCGTCATTTACTCGCTTCTCTGTGCGATGCAAACCAAACTCACTAGAGTGGATAAAAGAAACCTACGAGATCCTTAAACTAACTATATAACGAGCATTTCTACAACTAATAACATAATTCTATTTCTACCTGTTGACTCATTTATCTTAGCAGAGAAGGTGCTAAGGGAAAATTGTGCCACTGTTCATAATTCATGGTCACGGTGCCATCTTAGAGGAGAGGCTATGAAAAAACGATGAAGAGGCTCATCAAGAAGTAGGACAGAAGTCCTGCTAATGGTGCTTGCTGCATTGGAAGGGGAAATACACTGAGCTTGTAAGAATTTGTTCTGGAAGACAAGCAAAGTACATTGCCTCTTTTACTAGGTTCTGCGACCGGACAGAGATTAAAAAGGGCACATCCCTAAATAAAGCGTAGCTTCAAATCTAGAACTTCTGCAAGACTCAACTATATACGCTTCTCATTAAAGAAATATGCATGAAACCATTGCACATTACAATCCAGATGCATATACTGCATCATGTAGTACAATACAAGGTAAACTTCTTCCATCCATTTATCTACTTCTAAATATACTAATAATTGCATAGAAAAGACCAAGCCTGTTTTATGACACCATCAAAGCAAAACAAAGGACCGGTATATGAAAACCTAATTGCAACATTTTTCAACACAAGAAAATGTGATAAAATGATCAAAAGATAAACCATATCAAGCATCATAATCATCCAACAGTACTATCCTTCTGATCCACCAACTTGATGGACCATCAAACATATGGTTTTGCAATTACATGTCCAAAGAAACATTGTTCTAAAATTATAAATATAAGAATAAACTAACAGAACTGAACTTAGGAAGCCTCAGTGGCAGGCTGAGTCACTCCAGACTTCACCAACAACTTACTCAGAGACTCAGGTGAGCAAACCTGATATTTCACATTCCCAGAAGGTGAGAGGAATACCTCAGCCAGTTCGAGCTTATCTGAAGTAAGACTTGTGCTGTCCATGGTTTTACTGAGCACTTTCAGTGCAAGCTGAACCGCCTCTTCCCTCGTGATATCATCCTTGTAATCCTGTTTAAGCATTGATTGTGCAGCCTGGTTGTTAGCACCAATTGCAGCAGCCTTCCAACCACCATAATTTCCACTGGGGTCGCTCATGTACAGTTGGAAACCATAATTTTTATCCCATCCTGCAAACAGAAATGAGACACCAAAGGGGCGAAGCCCGCCAAACTGTGTATAGCCTTGCTTGGTATCACAAAGAGATTGCACTAGCTGTTCAACAGGCATCGACTCTTGGTATGCAAACGTGTAGCGTTGGGCTTGGACCCTAGCCGTATTGATTAAGATGTTTGCATCAGACATTATTCCAGCCACAGCACATGCAACATGATCATCAATCTTATACATCTTCTCAGTGGAAGTCGAGGTTTGGAGGAGTTTTGAAGTAACCTTCTTTTCACCAACCAAAACAACCCCATCTTTTGATAATATCCCAATTGCAGTGCCAGCATTTCCAATGGCCTCCATTGCATACTCGACTTGGTAGAGACGACCTTCTGGAGAGAAGATCGTTGTACGGCTATCATATCTCCGAGACATACTTAGTTGACTGTAAAAAAATAAAAATTATTCAAAAACTTGTCGAAAGAGAAAAAAGGCAAAATGAAAGAATAATAAGAGAGACAACCAACATATATTTTCAAAACAGAGGAAAAAAAGACAAAACTAGAAAGGGGGAAAAAAACCTAGATTACAGGAGTTAAGAACTACAGTAACTCATGATTCCGCATATTTTATAATGCATTAAAGGAGCATGAAGTGAAAGTATACATAGGCAATTCAGAAAAAGAGACTTCATATCGAAAATTACAACAAATAACTTCAGTCAAGAAGTGAGAGTATTCAGAGAAATCATAAATAATAGTTCAGCTAACTTCAATCAACAAATCCAGTAAAAATAAAGAGTTGGAAATGTATTTTTTTTTTTTTTTTTTAAATTCTAAAAAAGAGAGGAAGGAAGGAAAGAAGGAAGGATGTAATAAACCCATAAACGCAATAATTTATATTTCCAAAGAGAAACAAAGATACTTACCTAAGTGCTCAACTGCCTATACATTTCTATTTTCAGTTCCTAGATATACACAAAGCATGTAACTTTTATCAAATCCTCAACCACTACCACCCATTGCACCCTTAGCTAGTTGCACATTATAAGACTTGAGAATTAAACGCAAATAAATTTGACTTAATCCTTTTCGTTCCCCAAATAACTTTTATCAAGACACTATTTTGTTATGAACCTTTACGATTAATTAATAAAACCAGTTAGATTTTATATAATAACATTCCCTTCATACAATTCCCTATAGATGTGTGATTGATATATAAGGTTTGGCATGTATCAACAAATATATATATATGTATTTTTTTGATAAGCAACAAAACCTGTATTATTAAAGCAACAAGAAAAAGAAAAGATAACAAAAAAAGGGGGGACAAGGAGTCCACCCGAATCTAACTGACAAACAGATATTAATAAAAACAAGAAAAAAGAGGAATATCACTAAATTCCTCTTTGAGAAGGCAAAACAAGAAAAAACTTCCCATTCTAAGTACACACAGCTCTCCAATCAGATTTTAATATAAAAAGAGGAATTTTACCAAATTCCTTTGAAAATGAAGCCCAAAAAGATCCCAAAAAATGCACCCTATCCCAGCAACTCTTCGAAAGAAGATTCTCTATCTTGAAAAATCCTTGAATTCCTTTCGAGCCAAACGACCCAAACAACTGCCAGAAAAGCACAGCTCCAAAGAACTCTTGCTTTCTTACCCTTACCCAATCCCCAAAAATCCATCTCAAAAAACCTCTTTATGCAACCAGGCAGCACCCACTGCTCAGACCAATGCAAAACAGTTTCTGCCATAATTTGTAAGCCATAGGGCAATACAAAAATAGATGGTCAATTGTTTCAGCCACTCCCCTGCACATAGTACACCACTGTGGGCTAGCAAAAAGAGATGGTCTTCTCCTCTGAAACCTGTCATTAGTATTAATACTCTTGTGTATAAAAGTCCAGGCAAATACTTTAACTTTAAGGGGCACACATGATTTCCATAAGGAAGCAAAGGGAAAAGTAGAAGAATTAACAAAGTCCATAATCAACTTATCAAAGAAAGATTTACAAGAAAACACACCAGAAGAATTAGGACTCCAAACCCTCCTATCTGGAATGAGCATGCTTAAAGAAAAACCATCCAAAATAAACAACAAGGAAGCAAGCTCTGAACTTTCCCTCTCATTAAGATTTCGAAAGAATTTAAAATCCCACCCAAAAGACAAAGAATCATAAGAAACCATGGATGAAATAGAAGCGTTATGTGCCAAGGACAGCCTGTACAACCAGGGGAACAAAGAACAAAAAGGTGCATCTCCTCTCCAAAGATCCTCCCAAAAGCGAACCCTATCCCCTTTCCCAACTGACAAAGACGTGAACTCCAAGAATTTGGATAACTCCTGATAAATGAATTTCTAAGGACAACGAGCCGACACCCTAGAGCCTAAATGAGCATCCCAACCGTTAGCTTGCAAACCATACTTACTTTTGATAATAGAATGCCACATAGAGCCAACCTCGAGAGGAAACCTCCACAACCACTTTCCAGTCAAAGCAACATACCTTACCCGTATATTTCCCACGGCTAAACCCCCTAGTTCCTTAGATCTAGACACTATATCCCATTTAACCAAATGATCTTTCTTGCCTTCCCCGCTACCTTCCCAAAGAAAATCCCTCATCAACTTCTCCAATACATGAGCAACCTTAACTGGAACCCTAAACAAAGATAAATAGTATGTAGGAATGCTTGACAAAACTGACTGAACTAAACACCATACGACCACCCTTAGAAATTAAAGCTTTCTTCTAGCCATCCAATCTTTTCCTAACTCTCTCAATAACTGGACTCCAAAAAGACTCGGAATAAGGGTTCCTATCTAAAGGTAAACCCAAATAAGTTAAGGGCCACTCGCCGACTGAACATCCCAACTGAGTAGCTAATCATTGGATCTTCTCATTATCACAATTAATACCCACAATGGCACACTTCCCCATATTGACTTTTAGACCCGACACCAGTTCATAAATCTATAATATTGTCTGAAAATTTAAGAACTTTAACTTATCCCCTGAAGAGAAAAACAAAGTATCATCAGCAAATTGTAAATAGGAAAGAGAAACATTGTCATTACCAACCTCAAAACCCTCAATCAAGCCTACCTCTCTAGCTCTATCTATAATTCTCTCCAAAATATCAGCCACTATAGTAAACAAAAAAGGAGATAAAGGATCACCTTGCCTTAACCCTCTCGTGGCCATAAAGGATTTGCCTGGTTTACCATTAACTAAAACTAAAAAATTTGTAGTAGACAAGCAGTCCAAACATCCATTTCCTCCATCTATCACCAAAACCTTCTTCTCCAAAACAAAATCCAAAAAATCCCAATCGACATGATCGTAGGCCTTTTCAAAATCAATCTTAAACAATAATCCCTCCTTATTCCCAGCCCTATAACTCTCCACCGCCTCATTAGCTATCAAAACCAAATCTAAAATCTGACAACCTTCCACAAAAGCACCCTGATTAACTGAAATTGCTTCAGACAGAACCTCTCTCAATCTGTTAGATAACACCTTAGCCACAATCTTATACAATGATGATACCAAACTAATTGGCCTATAATCTTTAACCTTCAAAGAAGCACACTTTTTAGGAATTAAACAAATGAAAGTGGCATTAGTACTCTTATTAACAATTCCTTTCTTAAGGAACTCAACAAATACTTTCATCAAATCCTCCTTAATAATATCCCAACAATCTTGGAACACTGCCATGGTGAAACCATCTGGCCAGGGGCTTTTCCCTACAGCAGTCAAAAACTGCATTCCTTACCTCTTGCATCTCAAACTGTCTCTCCAACCTTTGAGCACTATCCGCACCTATAAGGGACCAAAACAACTCCTCTAGCACTGGTCTGACCCTTCCATCTGAACTATAAAGAGTAGAGAAGTAATTAAAAATTTCATCCACAATCCTTTCTTCATTTGCCACACTAAACCCTCTTTAAGTTCCCATTTTACTAATTATTTTCTTCCTCTTGCTACCATTAGCCACTCTATGAAAAAAATTGGTATTACTATCTCCTTCCTTCAACCATTTCACCATAGCTTTCTGAGCCCACGAAATTTCCTCCCTATATGTGACTTCCTCCAATTTCTCTTTCAATTCCTTTCTCTCTAATCTGATATTCCCATTCATCATACCCTCCTCCTTTAATAAATCCAACTCCTTAATCTTCTTGCCAATGTAACTCTTTACCAATCTAATGTCTCCAAATACATCCCTGTTCCATTCTTTAATATATTGTTTAATAATCTTCAATTTCCTCATAAATTTAAAACCTTCCCATCCATAAACATTACAATTATTCCACCACTCCTCAAAAGATTTCTTAAACTGATGATGCTTCAACCACATATTCTCAAATCTAAAGGGAGATGGTCCCCAAGACAACAACTCACTATCCAACAAAATTGGGCAGTGGTCAGAAGTAACTCTGGGGAGAGCCAACTGCTTTACATTGGGAAATAATGCCTCCCACTCCAGAGAAAACAGAAAACAATCAATTCTGTTACACACCAGGATTCTCCTGGAGATTAGACCAAGTAAATCTTGCGTTAGCTAAAGGGATATCTCTCAAAGCACAATCTCTAATAAAAAAATCAAAATCTCTCATACTTCCGGTGGTCCTACCTCCATTAAGTTTTTCGACAATGGACCTAATTACATTGAAATCACCTCCTAACACCCATTTTGGACTACATAAACCAAACAAACTAAAAAGCTCATCCCAAAAATCCTTCCTACTCCCTAGGACTATTAGGTCCATAAATACCCGACAACCACCATTCCTTGTTACTAATATCTTTCAGTTTAACTGAAACTGAGAAAGAACCACTCACCACTTCTAACACTGAAACAACTCGCTTATCCCATGAAATCAAAATACCCCTCGAACTACCACTAGAAGGCAGAAAAGTCCACCCCCTATTCCGAGAGCCCCACAGACTTTTGATCACCTTCCTATCAATCATTTCTAACTTAGTTTCTTGAAGAATCACAACATCAGGACTGATTTTCCCCAAGAAATCCTTAATAATACTCCTCTTCCTCCTTAAACCAAGACCTCTAATATTCCAACTAACAATGTTCATTCTAATGGAACATCACCCCCATTACTCTTAGACCCACCCATCCCATCATAATTGACATTAAATTCAAGATTTTTTAACTCTCTAACTCCCCTCTTCACCATACTACTCCTTCCTACACTACCCCCGAACCAATCCTTACCAGAGCCATTACTCTTCTCCTTTTCTTAATGAGAGACAAACTCATCTTTCCTAAAAATACTTTCAAATCAGCCAACCCCTCCTCACTAAGCCGAAAAGAGCTAAAATCATTTAGTTCTTTACCCCACTGAAACCCAAACTCAACCACCAAGTTCTTTGCAAGACCAACTCCCTCCCTATTCACCTCCAATTGAGAACACGGTTGCTCCAATGCCAGTAGTATAACAGGTTCCTCAACAAGAACTAACTCTCTGCCATTATTATTATCAACAGTAACAGAATGGTTTCTTGGCAGTGGAGTCAAAATTACTTCAACACAAGGCCTAGGAAGCATGACTTCATCCCCGTATAAACTCAATTCCCAAGAAACAAAATCCTGTTGAGACTCGAAGACGCCCTTCATCACATGAATTGGACTGCCCTTTCCAGAAAACCCCTCAACCCCCCCCCCCCCCCCCAGCAAGAAGAGTAGAATGAGAAGTCTGACCCTCAAAGTTAACTGATTTTCCTGCAGGAGTTATATCAAGAGTATGTACCTCTAACACAGGAGAAGAAGGAGGAGAATCCACTTTTTCTGTAAAATGTTCTTCGATCCCATGTAAATCAATCGACTAAGCAGCCCTTTTTTCCTCCTCTTCATCTTCAGTATCGCTCACTGAAGAACCAAAAGTCTCCGACACAAAGCTACTACCATATCCATCGACCAAATCAGCGATGACATCTCGAATACCAGAAAAACCATCCTCCTCCGAACCCGCATCTAATTCCTCATCAACACCCACCAGAACTGACTTTGAAGCTTCATTTAAGGTGACCTTCCCTCTGTTAGAGGTCGAAAGAGCTTCCCTTGGGACAGCAAAACATTTGCTGATGAATTGAACCGACAATGACCTCCGTCGTGATGATTCTCTGAAACCCAGCTTTCTTCTAGTCACGATGCATATGAAGACAATCACTTTACCTGACCGTTGCATCTTCATCACGATCCCCATTGGAACTGATCACCATCTCCGAAAA
Source organism: Liquidambar formosana (assembly GCA_039720395.1). Classification (NCBI taxonomy): domain Eukaryota; kingdom Viridiplantae; phylum Streptophyta; class Magnoliopsida; order Saxifragales; family Altingiaceae; genus Liquidambar; species Liquidambar formosana. The sequence goes on along the minus strand of CM077824.1, from coordinate 26,398,779 downwards.
AACCCTAGGTTCCCTTTGAACGAGACACTGGAAAGGAACCCTTGACTTATAGTTCCTTCCCGTGATTTGGGCTCAAATCCAAAATCCCCTCCCCCCATCAGCATCTTATTTCTTAAATTACTACCAACTAAAGGCCCACCCTCAAAAGTATTTACTTGGCACAATACACCTTCTTTTAGAACCGGCCCAATAATACTAGAATCACAACACTTAACTTCTAAGCCCTGTTCACCTAACATATTAGGTCCACCAGATGCTCCCCTTAAAAAAAGTCCTGCTATTATCTAAACTGTCAAACTCTCCAACTTCCACTTTTGTCATTTTCTGCTTTCCCTTACCTAATTCCAATGAATCCACACATGACAAGCCCACTTGCACCTAACCAAAGACATTCTGAATTATTGCACTTTAAATGATTTAGCAGCCTTTTCTCTACCACTACTAAAGTTACCCAAAGGTTTCTTACCAGAAAAAGCATCCAGTCCTATATTTACCCCACGTGGCTTAGAGACCCCGATACCTTCATCTTCAACCTCCTTGCTAGTGCACCAATATTCTGTACTACCACCCCCTTTCAACCTCCATACCAATCTGCCATCATGATTAGAGATACCTCTCTGCTTAAAATTATTAAAAATTACTCCAGAATTACGATTACTAGTATGTTTGCCCCATCGCTTATCAAAAACTCTCACTGACCAAACTCTCACAGTATATGTATCTTGTCCAAACTTCACATCTAAAAAATTCGGAAGAAAACCATGCTTCGTCCCTTTAACTCTGATACGTGCTTGAAAAAGATTATCCATGATCAAAGTTCTCCTATTAATCTCCATTAACCCACCCAAATTTTCAGCAATCTTCTAAAAAACATCCTCCCTCCACAAATGAAAAGGCAGCCCTTCAATGGAAACCCATCCCCCCTTAAACATGAACCGATGTCCTCTGATGGAATTAACGCCGGGAGACCATCGACTCAAAAAAACATTAACCCCATTCCTAAGGAGAATCTTTCCAGTAAAATAATCAGCTTTGTCCATGTTACAACAGAAGAAAACAACTTTGTTGAGTTGAAATGGAATGAGAAAAATTTGGCACTCCAGCAAGTTAGCCAGTTCCACTTGAATCATGTCCCACCCATCAGCCACCCTTTCTCTTGCACAAATGAAGGCTTTCTTCCAATCCCCCATAAGCCGCGATACATCTCTTTCATTTAGATCTTTCTTGACAGGGCCACCATTATGAAAAGCTAACCGAATCTTTTTCCTGACCTGTGCCCCTTTATCCTGAAGATGACAAGCTTTGCTGGATCCCGCCCTATTACCTGTACCCTTACAGCATGAACTAATGGCCTGCGCAAAATTTTTCCATCCATAAAAATCATAGCCTTTTGGAATAGTAATGAATCGAGAACCTCCATTCGTCCTAATCTTGGTTAATCATCCATACTTACCATTCTTATTTTGATGAAGTTCAAACAGCAAGGTACACTTTGATGTCCTAAACTTCCTGAACCACCCAAAATGGCCATTACTACAAGCCAGTTCTAAAATACAATTAAACAACCAAACACTGCTCTCCCTGTCCAAGGAAATGAGAATCCTCCACCCTCTACCATTTTCAAAGATTCTCAGAAAGACATCACCGATACCCCAACAGGTAATGTCAAAAGACTTATGCTCAATGCGTATAAACTTACTTGCCATAGACAAAAAGAGAAGCGAGAAAAGACAGGATGGAAAGAGATTGCAGAAAAGAAAGGTAAAGAAAGTGAACTAGGAAGAATCAGATCAGAATAGACCGGAAGAGGAGGAAAAACCGCCATTGAAGGAACACCCAGAACACCGAGAAGCTGAAAGGACCCATCTTCCAGTGGCTTCCATCCTCGATTTTCTTTGTATCAACAAATATTTACTATGATTCCTTTGATATAAAATAAAATTAAAATAAAATTGGTATGATTCCACATGATTGGTTGAATGGCTTGCTCCTCCCATCAAAATAGGCCGATCAATTAACTCATACAACTCAGCCATTAATGTTTTTTGATGGTTCGTTGTGATGATCCCACACCTTCCCAGGAATAACCACCACCTAATTCCCTATAGATTTGTGATTGATATATACGGTTTGGCATGTAGCAACAAATATTTACTATCATTCAACAAGATCGGTTGAATGGCTTGCTCCTCCCATCAAAAAAATAGGCCGATTAATTACCACATACAATTCAGTCCCAACTCAGTCATTACTGTTTTTGATGGTTCGTTGTGATCGATCCCACACCTTCCCAGCCACCATATCCTTGACTGCCGCCTGACCACTATCCAATACCTTTTGTCATTATGGGACATCTTCTCACCAAATAACCACCACCTAACCCCTTGCATTTGCCATGCTTTATCAAAAAGGGAACCTACACATTAAAATTTTGGTAGATTTTTTAACACTAAGATTTCACCTTTTTTTTTTTTGGCCCCTATTGTCTGATGTTCTCAGCTTCTGTATACTCCCTCTCTTTCTCTCTCTTCCCTGATCTTTGAAATACAATCCAAATGTTCTTCTTCTAACTAGGACATTTACTGATTTAGCATTGTTCTTTACGAAACTTGTTCCACACCATGGACTAATTTAAAAGGCTAATTTTGATCCTTATGAGGTTTGTTGTTCTTAGGACTTGATCTTGATAATACTGAAATTTTTCAATGATCATCTAATGCAAACAGTTTGATCCACTATTCTCTATTTATGGTTGCTAAGGAGAGTCACTGTTATAAAATGTTCAGTCTTCTCAAGAGTAATGTCTAGATTCCCCACTCAGGGTTCAAAGTCTCATTTGTCTCGGACGAGATCTCGCCGAGACAATTTGGTCTCGCCACTGGCTGATACGAGAAATCCCCCGATAAAAATATATCGGGAGAAGTATCCCTCTCGGATGAGATTGTCGTGATCTCAAATGATACGTGACAAGATGGGCAAGAAATTGAAGATTCGGTTGGATTCAATTCTCGTTCGAATCGTATAAGAAACCTTACGGCCTACCTCGATAGTCGATACCAGCTCAAGCATCCCCTCTTTTTCTCTCTTGTACAATTTTCTCTCTTTCTCAGACGAACAAGGGTAGAAGCAGCCAGATCTGGTGTTCGTGGCCTCCAACGCAATCTCAGTCTCTCTCAACTCTCAATCTCGACTTTCGACTGGTTCAAGAACAACCGACAAGGTAAGGTCATGTTTTGGGGAAATTTTAGATTGGTCGGGCTATGGGAAAATAATTAGAGTTAGTAGTCATTGTTAGTTAAGTTAGTAGTCATTTATTAGAAACTTAGTAAAAAATAACACTCAATTGTAATTATTTTCCCATAGCCCCACCAATCTAAAATTCCCTCCTATTTGTTTTTATTTTAATTTAATTTATTTTTGTTTCTTTTTTTAAAATTCCCCCAACAATATTAGTGCACTTTCGCCTATTTTAATGTTTTTGAGCATATTATGTGCCTTAAGTTCATTGTCTTACTTATTTGATGGTTCTAATGTAATCATCATATTTTTTACAAATTTTCTACGATTTTTTTTGAATTTTTTCAAACATTGTTTCATGAGTAAAGTTGCATCTCGCCCGAGACGCAACAAGTTAGGTGAGACCGAGATGAACGAGACTGAAACATGACAGGGACCGAGACCAAGACTTTGAACCATGCTCCCACTAGAAAGAAGTAATTAGGATATGGGAATACTAAGTGGCTGCTTAGGAAAGTAAAGAGGGATTAATGATTGTAATCATGAAGTCCAAATTATATTAATATAAAAGGGGCAACAACCTAACCATTTTAAAAATTAAATATTATCTTCTTCACCAAAGCTAATTTCTAAACAAGCTTCCAATAGCTGGTTCTATCATATAAGGTGTTCCTAGATTTCCCTTTTAAATCTTGGCTCCAGCAAGAATTTGTTGTACTAACAGTCCTTACCAGAGAAAGTAGGTTATTTCTAACAGTCCTTACCAGAGAAAGTAGGTTATTTCTATCTATTCACTTCAAGTGGTATCAGAGCCTGCTTCTTCATATCTGTGATTTTTATTTCTAGGCGTGGGAGCAACTTGAACAAAATCACAAAAATCCAGAGGCGTCTTAAGTAGCAACTATTGGAAACATGGAAACAAAAGAAGATGTAGAAACTATGGAACAGCAAATTTCTCAACTGTCTGCAAGTTAGAGAAAACTGGAATATTAAATCCTCCTTATCCAACCACTAGGAGACAAAGCTGTGCACACATGCAGACCAACTTGGAAAACATTGATGACCACCCGCAGTAAAAAAATTTCAGCAGCAACAGCAACCTTTAGAAGAATCTTCAGATAGAGAAAATGGAGATTTACCCCATGTTAGGCGACCTCTTGTTAATTAGAACGTTGAACGTCCATGTGTTAAAGTGGAAATACCAAAGTTATCCAAGAAGAAGAATGCAAGGATGTATTATATAGTTTAAATGAAGTTGAGAATGCTTTTGAATATTGTGATCCTGCATATCACAACAGCATCAAGTTGGCATCTATTAAATTGAATTGGTATTCATCTTCATGGTGGAAGCAAGTTCAAATGACCAGGACTAAATCTACAAAAGAGCGAGTTCAAACTTGGTTAAAGATGCAAAGACTGACTCAAAACCAGTTCCTTACTCTAAACTACAAAGGACTTTCTATCAGCAGGAAGAGTCCCTCAAACAAGGAGTCCTAAGGAGCACAAAGGACACAAAGGCAAGTGGAAGAGTCACTGCAAAATGGATTTATTAGGGAATCCATGAGTCCATGTGTTATTCCAATCCTCTTAAAAGATAGTACATGGAGAATGTGTCTTGATAGTAAAGCCATCAATAACATAATCATAAAGTACCACTTCCCGATACTTAGATGATATGTTGGATATGTTGTATGTGCAAAGGTGTTACCAAAAATTCACCTCAAATGCATTTATCATCAAATCAAAGTTCAAGAAGGGATAAATGAAACCCAATGCTCAAAACTAAAGATAGGTTGTATGAATGGAAGGTTACCCTGTGGTTTTTCAAACACACCAAGCACTTCCATGCGTTTGTGAATCAAGTTTTGAAGCCATTTATTCAAAATTTGGGGTGGTTTATTTTGACGATACTTTAATCTACATTCCATCCAAATAATCTCATCCACAGCACCTAAAGGAAGTGCTAGACGTTCTACATTGTGAAAAACTCTATGCTAACATGAAAAGCACCAATTTATGACTGATGTTTTGCAATTCTTGGGCTATGTAGCAAGTGCAGGTGGAATAGAGATGGATGAAAGTGAAGTTGAAGAAGTAGGCCAACATAAACTACAGTTGGAGAATAATGTATTTTTCATGGCCTAGCCACATTTTACAAGTGTTTCATCAAGAATTGCAGAACCTTAATTGCTTCAGTGACTGATTTCACAATGAAAGGAAAGTTTGAATCAACAAAAGAGACTAGACAAGGTTTCAAACATATTGAAAGAAAAGATAAGTACCCCAACACTGCCAGACTTCAATAAGACCTTTAAAATGGAATCTGATTCTTCTAGAATCAGAATGGAGCTATTCTAAGTGACAAAGGAAGACCAGTATCACTTTAGATATTGAAAGACACAAGGTGGTGACATAGCACTTATGATCAACAGTCCAAAGAAAGGGTTCAAAATACATAGTTTGTACATCCTGCATCTCATTCATATAGCAACATGTGAGGGCATGAGCATAGTTTTTGTCTTGGACTACGCAAATGTCAAAGTAGAGTGGATCCCATTTTTGTGGTTGTTAATAAATTTCATAAGATGGCTCATTTTATTTGTTGCAAGAAGACAACAGATGCATCATAAGTTGTTAACCTTTGTTTTCAAGAGGTTATTCGCTTGCATAGAGAGCCGTTAACCATCACATCAAATCGAGACAAAAAAGTTTTGTTTGAACAGACCAAGGTTATTAGTAGAAGTTTGATAAATTTATTATGCTGCTTGGTCGGAAAGAATATAAGCAATGGGAAGCAATCATTGCGCAAAGCAAAATTTTCTCATAACTATTCCAAGAACCAGACGATAGGCAAAAGCCCCTTTAAGATAGTTGCTGGAAGGTAACCTAATCATTTTTATGATCCAGTCCTTATAACAGGTTGACGAAGGTAATGTGAAAGGCGACAACATGGCTAATATGAAGAAAGAATTGCATAATTGTTTATCAAAAAAAAATAAAAAATAAAAATTGCATAATTAGATCATGTTGAAAATTGAAGAATCAAATGATAAATACAAGGAGTATGCAAATAAGAAAAGACAATTCCAAGAAGGAGATATGGTGATGATATCCACATGAGAGATTTTTAGCTAGTTCTTATTCCAAACTCAAAAAGAAGAAAATTGAGCCTTCTAGGATCATCAAGAATATTGAGCCAAAAGGAACAACAGAGATTTCATATTTCCAAACCATGAGACAAAGTTTCCCCCAGTCTTAGTTCAACAATGAATACATCTGACTTTGTTCAACAATTTCACATTGCTCCCTTATAGACTTGATGATCGTCCTATGCCCTTATGGGAAACATTTTTACAAATGACCTAACTAATAGATGTTCTTAAACTTCTTGCTAATATTTCCTGCCACATAATAATTTTTTTGGCAAACTAATTATGGCCTCAAACATTTTATACTAATTATGGTAGTCCAATTTCTTATGTGCTTGCTTTTTGGATTGTCTTTTTTTTTTTTTTTTTTTTTTTTGGTTGATTTTTTCAAAATTAAGTGTTGTTGATCTTCATAATTTTTATTTCACTTCATTTTCATCATTTGTTAGCCTTCCACATCTAGTGTTTTGATGATGGTCCATCTTCCTTAAATTTAAAGAGCATTACGACCTAAGTCATGCTAATTTTAGGATTTGGGACTCACTATCAAGCTCTTTTTTAATTATAATTTGTAAACTTTAGATCACTAAAATCTATAGTGTAGATGATACAGAGGCAAATGAATGACCAAATGTAACTCGAAAAATTGCTAGTGTATAAATAGAGCTGAGCAGCAAGTTTATTTCATCTCATTTTTAACTACATTTGGTCATTCATTTGTTTAGAAGACAATGGTAATAATGGTGCTGACAATAGGGATTATGCACATATTCTTAGATCCTTAAGCTCATGCACAGCCAAGAAGCACACCGATTAATAGTTGCCCAATTGATTGAAGAACTGTATGGACCACTACAAGGTGCCATCAATTAAGCATTTTATGAGCATGAGAGGCCTAATCACCTAAAAATTTGGCTTCGCTAGTTTTGTGAATCTATGCATTAGCACAAAAAGGTGCACATGTCAGATTTCTACTCAGCATTAATATTTTTTCCCAAGACATGACATCAACAGCTTTTCCGAGGTACTCAAACATGAGCATTGGTCAAGGAAAAAATACTGCCAGCTTAAATTTCTTTCTTTCCTTTTTTTTTCTTTCCACAATGAATAGAATCCTCAAGAGGCACCGGTTATTGTGGTTCCTCAATGGGTCTAATTATAAAAAAAAATGAGGAGATCAGTAACAAAGAGTTCGAATTCTCAACAAGATTACTGATTTACTATGACAAGCCGACCAAATCGCTATAATCCCGGAAAAAAAAAATCAAAACAAATCGCTATAAACCTAGTAATAGCATAGCCTTCAAAGCAACTACAATATTGATGATTCGCTAAAAACACACAACCCATTACAACGGATATATGTGGGATCGAGACGAGAGAGAGAGAGAAGGGAGGTTCAGAATCGGGGTGGGTTCCGTAGAGATCGAGGGTTTAACATTTTCAGGTCAAAAGGAAAAAGATTTATAGGATTTTTATGACTATAGGATTATGAAAGTTCAAAACAAATAAACTCTCATGAGTAATAGAAAGACGATAATAAATAGAGGAAGAGAAAAGTTTAGAGAGGATGTTACCAGCAACTGATGATAGATGAGGTCTCTCGCCCTTTGTTCCTCAGACGTTCTATCTATGCTGTGAGCGTGCCTGTGTACATATATGCATATACTCGTTTCTCCTTTTGCCTTTTGTTTACTCTAACTTCTTTCTCAAGAAATGAACCACCACCATCCGCTCGGTTGGCTTCTCTCCGGTAAATGGTGAAGTTCCCCTCAAAAAGACAAACAAAAAATTGAAAAGGTAAAATTACTTTTACTACAAATTATGATACATCTATTCTTGTTTTTGAAATTACATTAACATTCTCCGTAGTTTTAATGAGTAATAATGTTAACAATACAAATAAATGACATTATTACCTTTCTCAATAAAACATAATAAACATTGTCTTTTTTGTACATCGTAGTAGAACTCATATAAAGTTGATTTTCTAAATTAAAACACAGCGTTTTAGTTTAACAGAGCCTAGCCTCTACCTTTCGAATAAATAATCTTTTATTTATATATTTTTCTCTTCTTCCTAAATAATTAATTTTTCATTCATATATATATTTTTAAAATAAAGCATCAAATTGTTGGTCTATTACTTTAGAATAGAGTATCAAGCCCAATTTTTTATTATTTAAAAAAAAAAATACCAGGAACATAAAATAATAATAAAAAAATTCCTATTTCACAATTTTCTTTACGACCAAGCACAACATCCTTGTACCTATCACTGCAATTACCTTGTTAAAAATTATTTTATTTTATCTTCTCATATTAAAACACTTGGGGCCATCTCCTGCACACAATTCTTAAAAATTTATAATTTTGTATACATGTTTTGTAAAATTTATAGATCTACCCGAATCAAAATACATTTTTTCACCCTTATTGATTCATATTTTAGGGGAAATTTCACTTTGCCCCCTTAATCTTTGGGCTGAAATCACTTTTCACTCCTCATCTACAAAATCCTACAAATACCCCCCCCCCAGAACTATTGGAAGATGATACTTTTCATCAAACCGTTAAATTGCCATGATAAATTTAACAAAAAGAGTCATGTATGAAACACATAATATAATATCAGCACATTTTATACCCAAAATGCCCTCACACACTCATTTTCTCTCTCTACTTATACAAATCAGAATTCTCTTCTCTTCTTTCAACTTCACACCCGCCCACTGATATTTTCTCTTTCTCCTTTGCAAATTCTTGAACCACATCCATAGTAGCGGAAGATCGGCAAGGACGAAAGCTTCCACTCAAAGATCATGATGATCGTGATGATGGTTTAACTATGAAGCCAAAGAGACAAGCAGACGAAAAGGCAAAGAAGTGCTCTCAAATCTTCCTTAGGGAGCCTTTATCTGCTTGGAAATAGCACAGCGGGAAAACATGGTGGGTATTTATGTCATTTTGCTTATCCACCCATAAGGGCATTATTGTCATTTCATTCATTTCGTTAACACTGTCATCCCATAATCGTCTTCCAGTAATTCCGAGGGGTATTTGTAGGATTTTGTAGATGAGGGGTAAAAAGTGATTTTGACCCAAAGATTGAGGGGGCAAAGTGTAATTTTTCATATATTTTATTATTTATCCCCACCCAACACAAAATCCCCCTTGCCCATGCTTGGCTCCACTAATGCCTAGGTTTTTCATTTTTTTTTTTTTTTTTTTTTGTGACAATCAATAGATCGACCCCTATAACTAACTCCCTAATATTAATAAATGGGTATCAATGATTATCCATATATAAGTTAAAATAAAGATCACAGACTCAATAAGCAAAGAGAAAACCACTAAGCTATCATGCCATCGACTTTACCTGGTTTTTCGATCAAATGGCTACAAGTCTCGGATCAACTTGATTTTTTGTGTGCATGACTTATGTAGGAAGTTTATCTAATCTAATGATAGATTTAGCAAAATATGAATTAGAGATAATGTTGCACCCCATTTTTGTCACCTTTTGTTAGAGGTTATCATCACATGCATGTTTTTTGTCCCGATCATCATCTTGAGTCCCCGGCCCAATGATGAGTTCCTAAGATTATTGTTATGAATTATTCTTAAGGGATTAGTTGAATCATTGTAAGGGATTTTTCCATAGAAATAAAGGAAAATTATTTTATTAAATTAAATGTTTTTCTTGTGCCACTAGAATGTATATGTATGTGATAGTTGTGATTTAAGGGCTTTGGGTTCATGCATTAACTTGGTAAGACTTAAATGAACCTAATTCAATCATATTTAGAGTCTCTTTGACTAAAAAAAGTGACCCCTTAAAAATCAAGTCTTAAACTCTTTCATTACATTTTTTATTGCAAAGCTTTAAGATGTCTTAAAAATTTTTAATATGTCTAAAATCTAATTAGGACGTCTAAAAATTCATTTAAGACGTCTGAATCATAATTAAAACGTCTGAAATAAGATTAAGATGTCTGAAGTATGAGTCCCAAAAATACGCCCTCTTTGATTTTTTAAGACCACGTCTGAATCAGAGTTTAAGACGTTTGAAAAGTGTTTAAGACATCTGAAAAGTAAAAGGCCAAATATTGCATTCTCTCTGATTTTTTAAGACGTAAGAATAAGATGTCTTGAAAAGGTTTAAGATGTCTGAAAATAGTTTAAGACTTCTGAATTCCCATGAACAGTGACCTTGAAAACCTCTATAGAATTCAGTCCTCTGGTTTTTTAAGATACCTGAATCAGACATCTTAAACATAATCAGACATCTTAAATCAATTTTAGATGTCTGAATTCAAACGGTTTTTTGAGCATTAAATGTCCACCAAACCATCTTTCCCGGTATTTATTGCTACAGAACGGTTATGTGGACCCCTTGGGCTATATATACAAGTGTTAAACTTATTAATGGGCATTAATTGAGCTACAAACAAGATCATTCATTTACAAACCCTAATTTCACTTGTGAGCATTCATTAAGATTCAATTAATAGCTGAGTGAGCTTTCAATTACTGTGTTTCTACTATTTTGAGAGAGCTTTTTGAGCACATAAACAACTCCAAACATCTTGTATTAAAGGGTTGGGTAAACCCTCACCTTGTAAGCACTTGAGAAGTGTGCTTAGTTTAGTGTTGGGGAAGAACACTTATATTATAAAGGTTTGCTGCTCCACCTTGAAGGAGAATGATAGTGGATTGGTGAATCTTCAAGCGAGCTCTTGAGGCGAGGACGTAGGCAGGAGGCCGAACCTCGTTAACGTTGTTTGCATTCTCTTCTTCTTAATCTCTTTATGATTGCTTATTCTTATATTTATTCTTACTTGTAATAATTTGTTTTTGAGATTGCCATTAGTTTTTAATTTTGCCTATAACCTTATTCACCCCCCTTCTAGGGTTATTTATTTAGGACAACATAGGTGCCGCATAGTAGGATGACAAACCCTTCAAGGGTCTCACATCCAAACTTTCCATTAAAAAAAAGTAATAAATTTGCTTGCAAGCACATATCAAAATTTGTTATTCTCTCTCATTAAATCAAGTTTAATTAACCAAGATTCTCCATCAATATTGACCGCAGTGTCAATCTATTTTAATGTTTCCTTTGTTCTTAAAAGATTGTTCTCATTTCCATATTGGAATGTTTCAAAATTTTTGTCATTGTCCAAAAGTCAATGACTCAATCAATTGTAATTGATTACTCAAAATACCACTTCCCAAGGTATAAGTTATACACTTTAAGAAAAGTAATATCCTTTGACATTGTGGGTAAACTTGGAATACCAAAACACATCAGTGGGTGTGAATGTTTTACATGCACTATTATAAAAAAAACTATATTTTTTCAAAGGCGATAATCAATTAGCAACAGAGGCCTTGAGTATTTGTATTTTATTGATTTGTATTTTTATTTGTATTTTATTTTTTATTTTTTATTTTATTTTATTTTTTTGTTTCTGTTGCCAAACGAGGACTATTTCAAGGCATATAGAATCAAATTGAATTTTTAGTAAAATGATATAAATTTGATGGGACAATGCATATATTAAATTTAGTGCACAAAATAACAAAAAAATAGGAGAGTCCATGGAAAGAGGGATGAGGGCGCTCTCTTTGCAACCTTAACACTCTATTCTCTTAGTTATAGGTTATAATGCATGATGCAATTGGATCCTCTCTCGCTTTTTTTTTTTTTGGTTAAATTTAAATTTTCTATATCATTAAATGAAAAATAAGCTTCCAAACTATGCAGCTTAAAATTTTTTTTGGTAAACAAATAAAAACATAATATTGAGGAAAAAACTAGATAACACGCACAGAAAGTCAACCCAAACTGATTCTGGATAGGGTAGGCCCATGGTGAAACCTTGGTGTTATTGTTTATTGAATTGAAAGTAAGAGAATTATTTCTAAAAGTTTATATGCCTACTAAATTGAAAGAAATGATTTATTGTGAAACTCTATCGTTTTGTTACTCGATCATGTTTTTAAATCAATCATGCGAATATGCTTGATCTCTTCCTGTATATATTGTGTAATGTTTTCTTGCTGAACTTTATGCTCACCCCTTATATTTTTCCCCACAGATGAATAGCTTGATGTGAGTGGCTTCTGCGTATGAGGATTTAGGGTGTCAATGGCTTGATCTGCTAGTTTGATTAGAACTTTTATTTTAGTAGTTAGAAGAATTAGTTTATTATTTCATTGGACATTGTAATAGGTTATTGGAAGTGACAATTTACTTTGATGGATATGGATTTGTCTAGTTATTTCAATTAATTATTAAGACTTTAGTTATGCTACGATTCGAATTTTATTATGGATGGATTATTGGAGATAATTTTATTACAGGTTGATATTGTTAAGTGGTTTGGCTTATGTGGGGCATAGTCTTTTATGAGTTGTGGCAATCATGTTGCCAAATCCAGTCTTTTGGGTTTGGGGTGTGGCAGTTTTGGTATCAGAACATGGTTTATGATTCTACAAACTCTAAGATCATAACCCTAGAGTTGACTGAGAGTAGACGAGTGAGACTATAGACCTAGCTTAGCAAACTAATAGCTTAAGTGCATTTACGATAAGAGTTTCTGAGAAGCGAGGATATGACTAATGGAAAATTCGTTTGAAATGTTTCTCTTATTAATTAATTGCTCCTAATTTATTGTAAGTGTTAAGCGTTATATGTTTGGAAAAAATCAAAATTGAAGGATACGAAGATATTAGGTTTATGATTTTGTAGACCCTAGTTCATGAACCTAGGATCACATAAGAATACTAGAGTGATAATGTGACTTTAAGGTAGTAGCAAGCAGTTTAGGTGAGTTTAGACGCGGTAAGATGTGTATGAATATGAGATTTTACTTGAGGTATATAATTTTTAGAGAAGATTTATCCCTATAGAAAAAGCCTTATTTGTTAAACTTTTAAGTTGATGAAAGAAATAGAACCATTAAGTTGTGATTTGTGTGATGCTACCTATTTTGAGAGACTTAGTTAATGTTGATTGTGTATTACATAACTTAAGTGGTATTAGTAGACAGAGTGCTCGAGGATTGTAAGGTACTTTATGGACATGCATTGGTGTATCTGCAACTATTGATTATTATAGAAAAATGTTCATCTTTTGTGTTTTAGTATAGAGACAAAGTCTCAATGAGTGGTTTAGATAAGCTTATAATTTATTATTCGTTAGGGTGAAATATATGTGGCTCGAATTTCATAAATACTGATCCTTCTATATATTTGAGTGTTATACTTGACCGTTAAAAATGTAAATTGTTTGTTAGTATCCTGATTGGGGATTCATTAAATGCTACTCGAGCGCGTAAGTCTCGAATGGTTTGGATATGTGAAAGAAACTTGTTTTGAGTGGTTTAGATGGATGAAAGAAATATGTTAGTTGATTGCATATTCTTAACGATATTAATGTTATTTTAGGCATGGATTATCTTCCTATTATAGACAATTTGATAAGAAGTTATTGTTTGCATCCTTGAGTAAAATGAATCCGTTTGGAGTTTGTACCCCTCCTTTGAATTAGTCCAGTTAATCGGTCACCTAAGATGATTTATCAGTAGTATCCTACTTGATTAGTTAGATAAGAGGATTGAGTTTTGAGGTTATATTATTTGAAATTAGCATTATTATGTTTAGATAGACCATATGTAAAGACAAATATTTGAGATTTCTTTAATTCACTCGGACTTGATATATATACATTTTTTTTTCTTAAGACAATTTAAATTGAGGCATAAGGAATTAGTAAAATTAAAAATTAAAAAAATTAAAAAATGCTAAGGGATATTATTAATGTTGTAATGTAGTGTTAGCAATAAGTTAAGATAGAAGCCCAAAGACCTGTTTGATATATAATTGATTCCTAACTAGAATGGATGCAAAAGCATACCTCAATGAATTTATTATTGGATTACACATGATATAACTTAAATTATATGTGCGACTAAAGTGACTGCTACATTTAATGTCTTTTACCAGCTAAGGCTTCTATTAATTGGATAGTTTGGGTTAGTTTTGCTCATAGTGGATTATGGAATTAAATAGTATCATTATTGATAGAAATATTTTGTTTAAGGTATAATTTGTGAGAGTCAACTAATTTCCATGACGACTACTTTGAATCTCAGTTCTACCTTTCATCTTTGAGTAAACAGATATTAAGGAAAGGAGATACTTGAGGTCCGTTAGGTGGAACTATAAGGTGCTTGAGATCTTTCATTAGCCATTAGAAGAATTTGTTATAGCTATTACAAATATATATATATAGATATATATGGGGCTAATTAAGAAGTGAATGTAACAAGTAGAAATTTATTGATTATTGATTCTCTATCTCCAAAAGAAAGGTTTAAGAAAACTTATAACAAACAAAGAACCGCCTTAATGTTTAGAGACGAAATTTGAAATACCACGTTCCTAATTTTATATTCTTTAAGTGACTGACAAAAAGAATGTCATAAGATTTAAAAGTATAAGAAGTCGAGCCATAAATATATTTGCCATTTTAAAATTATGATTATTAATAATTATTTAAAGAAAGAATGGAGAATGATTTAATGATTTATTAGTGATATAACTTATACCAAGTTTCGAGAACAAAATTTATGGGTAGCTAAGATGGGTATGGAATGTTATTTTTGATCAAAAATGGATAATTTTTGAGCGAAAGTCACTTTGAATATTTTTCTGAATCGTTTAAATGTTGTCATGAGATAGTAGTATTGCTTTTGAGGTGAGATATTAATTTAGTAATGTTATTTGATTTGAAAGGATTTGATAGGAGGCCAGATACGATGCCGTGTGAATTTTAAAAAAAAAAAAAAAGTTGAACTATGTTTTGTTTTAGAAAGCTAGAGTTGCATAGTGGAAGCGTAGTGGAACTTACACATGATGTTTAGAAGGTTAAAATCAATGATATAATTGATAAATGGTATTCTTGAATTTCGAGGACGAAACTTTCTTAAGGAGGGGAGAATGTAAAACCCTGAATTTTTCTTAGGCTTAATTAATTAACTATAAAATTGATTGCCTTTAGTTGGATTTAAATGAATGAGTTAATTTAGGATTAACCTCGAACACGTTTAACTTTGTACCCAAACAAGGTGATTGTTTTCTAATAAATGAATGATAGTTTTTGTATCCTAATGAAACATTAACTTTGAAGGTAATCCTAATTAGGTTAGGATTAACTTGCACCCAATATAAGAAACCTTTTGGGAGGATTTATATTCTTTTGACTAAAAACAATAGAGAGAGAGAGAGAGAGAAGAAAAAAAAAAAAAAGAGAAGGAAAAAGAAAGGAGCTGATGCTGTTTTTGTACAAATAGACTGCCAACTTCGTGTCTGTTTACAGGTAATTTACCATCTGTTGACTGGTAGCTTCCCTGTGTTATCAAGATTTTCATCTCTAATCCAATCCTCCATCTCTATCACTTCTACAACCACTAAACCATCATCACCACCACTCAAAAACCGCTCCATAGTTGCTGCACAAGATCATCCAACCACCAAAAATCTCTTTCTTTGGGTTTGGGTGACAAGGAAAGCAAAAAATGGTGGTTTCCACCACTTCCACCACCACTTCCCATGTCCACCACCACAAATTTTCTCAAACCCTACCATACACCCTTCCACAAACATCTCTTCCACAGATTTAGGGACTGATTTTGAGGGAAAATCAGTGGGTGAACTTTTGCTTTTGCCTTGGGTAGCATAGGAAGTTAATACAAAAATCTGCTGCTGTTTTACTACATTCTGATTGTCAACTTCACATCTGTTGACAGTCAACTTATCTCGTATTGACTGGTAACTTTTCTGTGTTTTCACTCTTAATCCATTCCCAACCTTGTTCAAGTCAACTCCACATCAACCAAAGCAAAGGTGAAAATCACCCACACTAGGTTTTGAGTAGCATTGGGATTGTTAGGAGTTTGATTGCTTGGATTGTTGAAGGTTTGGCTTGAGGTAAGGGAACTTGCACAATGTGTCGCCCTCTTTTATTAAATAAAAATAAATCTAATTTTTGTTCCGATTTTATGAGCCAATGGTTTATAAAAAATTATTTCACTATATAAGTGTTTATTTCTTATATGCTATGGGTCAAGCAAAAATAGTTTTTTTATTGAAATTGTTTTACATGTGTTTAAATCTATTCTACTTATGAAAAATATTTGTCAAATGTTTATTGTATAAGTGTGAACTCTGGTTAGATTAATGATCCGTCCCAGCAGGGATTCTAATACTGTTGGAAAATTGGTCCGTGCTAGCAGGGGATTTTAATTTTGTTGGTCATTAGTACTGATGTAGTATAAAATCTCACGATGATGGGTACCTATTAAGTGTGAGTCTAGCCAGAGGAAGTACTTGTATGAATTAGTGTTTTATTGCTTTGTTTTATATCAATTAGTGATTTTAAAGTGATTTAAAGTGATTTATTGAATGCATTGTTATTGGAAGTGTTTCAGTGTTATTATTTATTGAATTGAAAGTAAGAGAATTATTTTTAAAAGTTTATATGGCTCCTGAATTGAAAGAAATGATTTATTGTGAAACTCTATTGTTTTGTTACTCTTGTTTTTAAATCAATCGCGTGAATATGCTTAACCTCTTCCTGTATATATTATGTAATATTTTTTGCTGAACTTTATATTCACCCCTTATATTTTTCCTCACAGATGAATAGCTTGATGTGAGTGGCTTCCACGTACGAAGAGTTAGGGTGTCGATGGCTTGATTTGCTAGTTTAATTAGAACTTTTATTTTAGTAGTTAAAATAATTAGTTTATTATTTTAGTGGTCGTTGTAGTAGGTTATTAGAGGTGACAATTTACTTTGATAGATATGGATTTATCTAGTTATTTCAATTAATTGTTGAGACTTTGGTTATGCTACGATTTGAATTTTATTGTGGATGGATTGTTGGAGACAACTTTATTACAGGTTGATATTGCATGTTAAGTGGTTTGGCCTATGTAGGGGTGCAGTCCTTTGTAAGTTGTGACAATCATGTCGCCAAATCCAGTCTTTTGGGTTTGTGTGACACGCTGAGTCAAGGTAACCCATTAAAAGTATGTTATTTATTGATTTCCTTTAATGGATTTGCTCTAATAATGCTCTGTAGATATGCATCCCTATGAACGTAGTTCAGTTTTTAATATTATTAACCATCTTGACCATTGCAATTAATTCACATTCGTGTTAATTGTTTTTGTTTTTTGTTTTTTGTTTTTTTTTTTCTGACAAGGGTATCTAGGAATTCCGATTAATCGCCTAGAACACGGGTAAGATCATCGCCCACTCTGCATTAGTTAATGATCAAAATACACCTAGTTAACAGCTAGCTCAAGAGGCAATAAAAAATTGAACACAAAATCTTTTGAGGGTAAGTCTCCAGAACCATTAATCCTCCTTTGTGAAGGTTTTTAAAATGTAGTTGATAAGGTCTAAATTATGTTCTTTTCATGTCATGTTTTGGTTATCATCATGGTCTCTATTTAAACTTTCGCATATTTATGAGGAGTCTTCCTATTTTATGGCATGCATAGTGTGCAAATCTTGAGACAGGTGCTGCACAATAGGATGAAAGACCCTTCAAGGGTCTCACATCTGAACTTTCCATTAAAAAAAGTAATGTAATTTACTTGCAAGCACATGTCAAAATTTGATATTTTCTCTCACTAAATTGAGTTTAATTAACCGAGATTCTCCATCAATATTGACCCCAGTGTCAATCTATTTTAATATTTCCTTTGTTCTTAAAAGATTGTTCTCATTTCCATGTTGGAATGTTTCAAAATTTTTGTCATTGTCAAAAAGTCAAACTCGATTAATTGTAATTGATTACTCAAAATACCACTTCCCAAGGTATAAATTATAAACTTAAAGTCAAGTAATATCCTTTGAAGTTGTGGGTAAACTTCACCAAAACACATTAGTGGGTGTGAATGTTTTAAATGCACTATTATAAAAAACCATATTTTTTTCAAAGGCAATAATCAATTTGCAACAAAGGCCGGGAGTATTTGTATTTTATTGATTTTATTTTTTTTTTTTTTGGGCCAAACAAGGACTATCTCAAGGCATATAGAATCAAATTGAATTTTAGTAAAATGATATAAATTTGATGAGATAGTGCATATATTAAATTCAGAGCACAAAATAACGAAAAAATAGGAGAGTCCATGAAAAGAGGGATGAGGGCGCTCTCTTTGCAGCATTAACACTCTATTTTCTTAGTTATAGGTTATAATGCATGATGCACTTGGATCCTCTCTTCTTTTTTTCTTTTCTTTTTTTTAATTTAAATTTTTTATCTCATTTAATGAAAAATAAGCTTCCAAACTATGTAGCTTAAAATTTTTTTTGGTAAACAAAGAAAAACATAAGATTGAGGAAAATACAAGATAACACGCACAGAAAATCAACCCAAACTGATTCCGGATAGGGTAGGCCCATGGTGAAACCTTGGTCAGAGGGTGACGGGCGTCGGTTAGAGCCTACTTGCCCGAGTCGTGCATCTACGCACCTACAAGTCACAGTGGGATGACAGTGTCTTAACTACTTCTCTATTCCGAGATTGTCTATAATACCCGACCCGCCCCAGCGAGGTTGAGATTGTGCCAAGTATCTCAACAGGAGACGACAAGAAATCCAGCGGATCTTTCTTACGGAACAAAATACAAATTTTTAATTTACTCAAGACACATACCAAACTTAGATAGGAAACAACAATCTACGGTATACCACTTTGGTATACTATGAGATGAACAAAACAAACCACACGCAATTTGCCACGGAATACTTCAACCTCTCACGTCTTATTCAGTCTTCTCATCCTTCTCCTGCAACCATTAAAAAAAGAGCATTTGGATTATCCTCAGGTCATTAATTAATTGATGGGAAATGGGACATCACCAAACCATGCATCTAAGGTTTTATTTCGAAATCTTAAATACTTGATCAGATTATTCCATATTTTGTTTTTAAATATATCAACTCATAACTAATTTTTAAAAAACCATGTTATGTCTTGTTTTCATTAAAATGTTGAGCAGATTAGTAAAAAAAAATACTTTTTAAACAGTGTGAAATAAAACCTGATCAGATTTATGCTTTGTTTTCATTAAAAAGTTGAACTGGTTAGGAAAAAACAAAAGATTTTCATACTGTAAAATCAAAACTAGTTAAACTTATCTTTAACTTACTAAATTTTTAAGTTCGCCAAATAGTGATTAAAATGCAACAAAAAGATCGATCAATTAGGATGGAGTACCTTAGGCAGGACACTGGAATCCTGGGGGCGGATTCTTGCCGCAGTCAACGAGGACTTCAAGAGCAATGGGTATAATGATACTAATATTCAGAAGCTTGGCCTTAATGGTGGTGCACAGACAGAGAGCAGCGTCCAAGTCCAACAGGCCTTGCAGCACTGGACAGCACGCGTCCTTCGCACTCTGGCCAATTCCTATATGAATAAGGCCGCCCAACACGTCCACGCATGCACCCAGCTTAAGCGTATCGATTGGGCATGTTTGTGGCGCTGGTGATGGAGGGGATGGCATTACCTTTGGAGGAGGTGGTGGACAAGGTGTGGGTGGTGGCGGGGGAGGAGGACATGGTGTTTCAACTGGGGGAGGCTTTGGAACCACTGTTGGTGGCGGTGGTGGCAGCACAACAGGTGGAGGCACTGGTGGCTTAACGACCGGAGGTTTGGGTACATACGGAGGGGGCATCACAATGGGAGGTTTGGGTACGTACGGTGGGGGCATCACAATGGGAGGTTTGGGTACGTACGGTGGAGGCATCACAATGGGAGGTTTGGGTACGTACGGTGGGGGCATAACAATGGGAGGTTTGGGTGTGTAAGGTGGAGGCTTCACAATGGGAGGTTTGGGTGTGTATGGTGGGGGCTTCACAATGGGAGGTTTGGGTGTATAAGGTGGGGGCTTCACAATGGGAGGTTTGGGTGTGTAAGGTGGTTTGGGTGTGTAAGGTGGAGGCTTCACAATGGGAGGTTTGGGTGTATAAGGTGGGGGCTTCACAATGGGAGGTTTGGGTGTGTAAGGTGGGGGCTTTACTATTGGAGGCTTCTTGGGGGGCTTCGCAATGGGAGGTTTTGGTGTATACGGTGGAGGCTTCACAATGGGAGGTTTGGGTACATAAGGGGGCTTTACTATTGGAGGCTTCTTGGGAGGCTTCGCAATGGGAGGTTTGGGAACATGGGGAGGCTTTACTACTGGAGGCTTCGTGGGTGGCTTTACTTTGGGCGGGGGCATGGGGACAACCTTGGGAGGGTGCTTGGGTGGAAACTTGGGCGGCCCTTTTGGTGGCTTAGAAGGAGGAGTTGGATATGGGCAGTAGGGACAAGCAAGAGAAGTGAGTAAAGTGCCCACGTTCAAGAGGAGGATTAAGAGGTTAGCCAAAGCATACTTCCCCATGATCAAAGATCCAAACTCTCAAAAGAGAGAAAGAGAGTTGTTTATAACACTCAGTGCCCACTGAATGAAACCCATACCATGCACTAGCCTTCTTATAGAGAGAGAGAGAGAGAGAGAGTGAGCAATCAGTACAATTTCATTTGACTTTAGGGACACCACAAATCACTCTGGATACCTATTTTGCTCATATATTGCCAAATCAAATGGCCAGACCAAGTTGGGGTGGGGATAATTTGTATTTTGGCTACTGATTTTCAACTTTAGAGGGCTAAGGGAATCAAGAAAACGCGGTTTGAGGGATTGAGGATGTTTTGACATGTAGTAGCTATGGAGCCCGTGATTGAGCGAATGATGACTCAAACAACATGTGACACTTCCACCTTCACAATTTGCTCATATAAAAGAAAAAAAAAAACGTAAATAATTGAAGAACTTTATGAAAAAGCAAACCTCACTAAGATTTTTCTTCCACCCATAGAATGCCAATAGTCTTTATTCCGTGAATAGACTACTAAATCCAACCTTCTCTAATGAGTCTAGGCTGGGGCCCCGGGGTGTCGGCCATACAATATATACAATAACATTATCTTCTTCATTTTTCCCTTTTTCTTTTTAGTTTTTTTCTTTTTATATTTTTTTACAATAACATTATCACTTGTTCGTGTGGTCTACTTCAAAATACTGCATGCATCGGCCCTTGCAGTATGCATTCCAGCTACGGCATGAACTGTACGTGGTTTGTTTGATTGCGGGTGCCATATAGACCACTTTTCTTTCCATAATATTCCGTAGAAATTATTGTGGGTTAGCGTGAATATCGGTTCAAGGAAGGACTTAATTTGTACTGTTCGGGCGGCTCCATTCGATAAAGACAAAGGCTTGGATGTCGGTGTGGCCGATTCTGGATCCTTTTCATTATATGGCAGAGAGGGTCTTGCCATTCTTTTAACAATGGAGCACCACGTTGTAAAGAGAGTCATCTAACGGACCAAATCATGTTCAAATTTTTTTTTTTTTTTTTTTTTTTTTAACACATGACCCGCAAAACAACATCAGTTTTTTAGGGTCTCCAACTCCGATCTCCTCAAGCATGATCCCTATATATGTTCCGACAAAAATTATCACAGGAAAATGAAAAAATAAATAATAAAAAACAGTGATGAGAGACGAATTCATGAACGAAGAAAATAAAAAGACTAACTGGAGAAAGTCAGAAGAAACGAATTCATCAACGAAAAAAACAAAACAAAAAACAAAAAGAAAACTACGACAGTAGAAAGTGAGACGGAACCCAGATCACATCCACCACGCACTGGACTTCACCACCATTGCCCCACGAAGAATACAATTAAAGGTTGAACACTTTAGAGTCTAGGGCAATGATGTTGAAAACCTGCAAGCATCAAACCCTTTTATTATCCCTATGTCTTCCCATACGAGAGTGACCACTCCTTCTTGTTCGCAACCACAACAGTGGCTCGCAATTTTTTATGCAGCCGACATGGTAATCATCATGGGTACATCACAATATATATATTACTAGATTCAAAACTGTGCATCGCACGGATTTATTTACAAAAATAATATTATTAAAAAAATTAGAATTTTAATAAAATATTTATTTTCTAAAATAGTAAAATATATTTATTAATGTAATATGTCAATTAAATTTAGAGGATATAAATAAAAATAAATTAAGTAATTAAATCAAAATAGTATTTGGTGTGTTGTTAGTGTAATGTATCACACAAAATGTAATCATATTTTCAAAAAAGATAAATTATTTTGAAAAACAATTAATTTAATAGTAGAAGTTTGTAAAAACAGAAAAGAGCTAATACATTATGGTATTTGGTAGAAAAAGGTTCAGACTCTCTAGAACCTAACTCATCTCACGATCATAGTTTTGACATTTTGGTATGTACCAAAGCAAGTATAGCTGTCGAAAGTGTCTCAAAATTCAATGGTGTGAATTGTAGAATGTATGACAATGATAAATATTGACCTTCCATAAGGGTTTTTAATGGGTTTCATAGAGAGTGAAAAATCAAGGGAAAAAAATACTTAAAATTTGTTTGATATTAGAGCATAAAAAGATGAGAGAAAAGTTTAAACAAACAAAAGTTTAGAGAATGGGAGGAGCAAAGAGGGAATGAGAAGAAAATAAAAAACGCATAGATCATTTCAATTTTAGGTAATAAACCATCTGATAAATTTTGATTATAATATCTATATATATATATATATATATATTTTTTTTTTTGTTGAAAATAGATCGGAAGAATTTGAAGATTCCGACTTGTCGTTTTTTTTTTTATAAATAATTTCTTCCACTATTTGTCTCTCTTATTATGACTATTTATAGTTTTATATGTTCAATTTTTGGTAGAGAGATAAATAGGTATAAAAATAAAATAAAAAAACGAATAAATATAGTAGTTTACAAAGTTTGGACTAAACATTGTACAGTGTGGATTTTTTGATTCCCTCACATGAAAACAAAGAGATATGTAGTGAATACCAAATGACAATTTACTTGCGTGAAAAGGAGTAGTGAATACCAAAAAAATATTGGGAAAGTTACATTTTTATGACCACTTCCTAACCTAATTCCAAACAAAAAAACCTTAACAATCATTTTGAAGCACATATATAGTTAATTTATAGTAAGTTGATGGAGAATAATTTTTGTTTGGTATTAAGATTGAAAGTGGTCACTAAAAAAGCAATGTCTTCAAAAGTCACTAAATGTAACATTTTGGGAAAATTACATTTTAGTGATTAATTTTCAATGTAATACGGAACAAAAGAAATTAGTAGTCATTTCACGCATGTATATGATTAATTTGTAACAAGTTGACAACCTATATCCTTTATTGGTATTAAGTTGGACTATGAACACCAAAAGGTAATTTTTTTGAAAAAAAGTTTCCTACCACTTTATCTTACTGTTGAGCATGTGATTTGTTTTTTTTTTTTTTTTAAAAAAGAAGGAAGCTGACGCGTGGCACAGTTACAGTAACCAATCCTCCGTTATATATATATATATATAAAATAGATGGACTCCCATTTCAAATCAAACACCGTGTAATGGAGCTACAAAATCAATGAGGAGGTGGTGTATGAAGGCGAGGCAGTGAGTTGGGGTACGGAAACTTAGCTGAGCAAGATATCGCCGGTGATGGTGCCAGCGTATTGCACTGACAGCGATTAGGAGATGGGGTTTCGAGATTGGAGAAATGCGAGAAACGAGAAACCAGGGAGCAAAACACCATTGTTAGAGTATCTCTAGTTATGTGAGCTAAAAATGGTGAATGCTAGTTATTGCTATTTTAACGCATGCTACAGTGCCAAATGCTATAATTTAGTATAAGGTATTCTAATGGTGCAAATATATATATAGTGTGTTATTTTTTGGACTATGTGTAAAGTCTTAGTCGAGAAAGGGTAGGAGGTTGTGCGGAAAGTGAGGAAGGATTACTGGTTAGGGAAATTGATGCTTGAAAGCAAGAGACAAAACCAAATATGTAATTCAGTTCAACGGTAGCTTAAGAAGGGTATGTTTTCTGAATGCGAGGTTGCTTGAAGTGGGACGAATGGATTAAAGAGAAGGTATGTTTTCTTATTTTTATTTATTTATTTATTTTTTATAAGATTTCAATATGATATTTGTAAATATTGTATTTTTAGGATTGTTTGGTTACTGATAAAATTTTAGAAATGGAGGAAGAGAAATATCTTATTTGTCATATTTGCTGCTGTGTTGGTTGTTGAGAAATGGAGGGAAGTGGTGTGTTTGGTTACTGAGAAAGGAAGAAAAAACTGACATGGCAAATATAGCAAGAACTCACCTTTGTGCCAAATATAACACAAGAGTGAGTTATTGTTATATTTAGCACATACATTTAGCTCACCATTGGAGCATCCCAACTTGTACTAAATGCAATAATTTAGAAATAGCACACGGTATAGCTCACCATTAGAGATGCTCTTTAGTGGGTTGTTTAGTTGTGTCCGTTAGATCACTATTTTGCCACTGCGGCTATTCATGGTTAAATGTACGGCAATATCCTATTTGCAGAAGATCCTGATCGCCTAGGCCTCGTCTCCCCAAAACGCCACATTCACATCTCATGATCGAGGCAATGAATTGAAATCTTGCTTAGCTCCAAGCGTGGACGTCTTCTCTTCGCACGTCTATCTGTAGTTTATTGGATAAAAGTTTTTTCTTTTTTTTTTTTTTGGTCCAAAAAAATGTTCAAGGGTATTTTCATTATTATAAATATAATTTCAAAAAATAATAAAATATATCCTATAGTTTATAGGATACATTCATCTCTCCTTTGGCATGCATCTCTCAATATTCATTGGCATCTCTCAAACTACTATGATTTCTTAGAAAATATGTATGGAATTGAGTTTCCAAAAACTGTTCTCTAGTAAATGTTTCCTTGAGACGGTATGTTTTTAGGAAACATGAAAACGATCTTGTTGGTTTCTGTTTTTAAGTTCATGCAAGAAGGACAAAACCAATAAAAAAATGCATCTCCTCAAAATTTCTACTCCTTTTCCAAAAAAAATGCAGTAATGAGAACTACTTTCTTGAAAGCAAAACCAAACATGCCCAATGATTTCTGCCCCTATTCAAAAAATTCACCAAAAATATATAGCATTCTTGACAAAAACTTGACCCCATCTACCCTACAGGAGTCTCAGATTTCAAAATTTATACTCTATTTCTTAAAATTGTCTACCTCCCTCAGTCCACAAAGATAAGCCAGTTTTGCTATATATATATATATATATATATATATATATATATATATATATTTTTTTTTTTTTTATTTGTCCCAAAACGTTTGTCTATTTTAAAAAGTCAAATCATAAATTTTTTTAACTTTCCTATACATACTATCATTTGTTATTTCAATAATTACTCTCTAATACAAAACCCAATACATAATAGGAGAGACTACTTTTGAAAAGATGAAATTTAATAAATGTCTAGCCAATGTAATAGTAGCTTTTTTTAACATGCGTATTTTGTTAAATTTGGCTTATCTTTGTGGGATAGAGGGAGTATGTTTTTTTTCCCCTAAGAAATGGATTTAATGCATTTACACCAACTAATTTATTTTGGTATTCCAATTTTATGCATGATGATAAAGAATATTATTTTATCTTTATTATGTGATCTATGAGAAATGCTAGTTAATTAGCCCTACACTTTGCTCTACAAATCTTGCTTTATTGAGAGAATAGGGGGTAAAGTTGTTGGACTCATTGATATAGTTAAACACTAAAAATTGAAAAACACTAAATCTACATAATAAGGCAACATTTATAGGGCAACAGTGTAGACTTAATTGGCATTTCCCATGGTTAATTTATAAAGTGGGGAAGAACATTTTGAGAAATTATCAAATTTGACCCGATTAACTTTTTGACAGACAAAAATTTTGGGATAGTTCTAAAAGAAAATAAAGACAATCTTTAGGGAGATAGAAAGAGTAACTTTCCTATCCACAAATAGATCGAAACAACTATCTTGTATGGTTAATAACTCCATAGAAAAAGCCTTTTCTTGGAAATTTAAGCAGTGATGTTATAACCCTATGAATTTATTGAAAAGACAAGCATTTTGGAGCATGCAAAGAGTCAGATATAACGAGTCTTCTGCACTTATCTAAAAAACTTGTGACTGAATTGATGAAGACTAATTGACAGATAAACTATCATTATCCATTTATCCATTTCTTATCATGTCACATTTGTATCACTTCAAGGAGCCAGGACACTCGGGAATGCAGGGGTTTTTTTTTTTTTTTTTTTTTTTTTTTTTTTTGGGGGGGGGGGGGGGGGGAGGGGGAGTGATTTACGTTGCTCTCCTGCTTCTTTTTCCTTTTTTCCATTTTTTTTTTTTGCTGCTGAGATCGAAATGCAAAAGTTTCAATGTAGAAATTCTATAGTCAAAATTTTAGATCCGTACATTCCATTAATGCAAGTGTAATAGTTTTATACACAGCCAGAGAGGTAAAGTATAATATTGAGTGTCTGAAATCGGGCATTTCTCATCTTTCATCGTTAAAATCAATCGAAAATGAAGTGGCACCCATCAAAACCTGCAACAGTATTATCATGTGAGGCGGATTAATTATTAGAGTAATATATCAATACGGACTAGTAGATAAAAGGGGGAATTACGGATTGATTCCATGTTTTCATGGAATTGCTCCAAGAGGATTGCCTCAACAAACTGATTACTGACTTATTATAAACTATTGGAAACAAAAACAAGTTGATAGTCAAAACACCCTTATGGGGCAATTCCATGGAAACATGGAATCAATCGGTAATTCCCTCATAATAAAATGACACTCATCAGGTAATTTTGAGTGAGAGAGAGAGAGAGAGAAAGAGAGAGAGACCACCAGGGGAATTACCCTGCACGTGTTTTCACGTAGGGTCAACAACTTTTGTGTCCCCTAGTAAGCCCATATCCCTCCAGCTAACTAGTGGTTCTGCTTTCTCTAGGGGGATTCTAGGTATTCTGCATAAATTTACAAAATCTGCCCACCCACGAATTCCACAGCACGTCCCTTTCCAAGTTCATAGACCAAAAAAGACTTCAGCTTTTATACTCATTATGACATAGGTTATTCCTCTCCTAGACATGGGGTGTGGGGACATGGGGTGGTTATTTTCAAGAACCAGGGGACAAGAAATTTTCCTAGGGCAGGAGCTGAGCCGCTGAGGAGAGATGAAATTTCCACTTTGCTTAACTGTAGTAGTTTAAATATCTGAATGATATGCCATTCGAATGTCTTTTTTTTTCCTTTTTTTTAAATTAATATTATTATTATTTTTATCACACGGATCACGAGTATTTTTATGATACCCACAAAGTTTTTAGGATATCATATCTATTTACCACTTAAAGTGAACCCACTTACCACTTAAAGTAATCTACTTATCATTTCAAAAGATTTACTTACTATTTAGTGACCGTTTATCATTTGAAGTGATTCACTTACTATTTGAAGTGATCATATAGGTATGCTAACCAATTTTTTGTTTGGGTACCATAGAATTAGCCCAGGATGCCATTACCCACCGGAATAGTATTTTTCAGGGTATATGTTTCTCTCTCTCTATATATGAGGATCATATAAAAAATTAATCACAAGTAAAATTTGTGAGTCACTCACTTGGATCAACAGTGACAAGCATAGCAGTTCCCCCAAAATCACAAGTACCTCCAGCCTCCTTTGACCTCTGCCAGTAACTATTGAAAGCATAAGAAGCATGCGCATACATTGTATTTGGTTGGAAGCATGGCCCATTGGGCCTAATCGACCCACAATCTGCACCCGAACCACAGGCATAGTCCAAAGCTTCTTGAATTATTGCATCGGGCACCGTTGGCTTCGCAACGCACCAAACTGCAAACTCAGGTTTCCTATTGGGAGGAGCGGGTGCAGACGGCGGCGGGTGAACCATAGGTGGCTGAAAGACTGGCGGAGTTGGAACAAGCTTAGGTGGGCTAGGCCCATAATAAGGTGGACTAGGAGTGACACCAGGTGGGCCGGGCACATTTTCAGGTGGATTTGGGGATGGAGAATATGTCGGGGGGCTAGGGATGCTGATGGGTGGGCTTGGAGGTGGGCTTTTAATAGGAACAGTGGGTGTGAAGTGGAAGGGGGGTGGTGGTGGTGTATGGCTTCTAGGAGGTGGCACAGTCGTAGAAGGTGGCTGTGGGGTAAATGATGGAGGGAATACACAAAAGGGAGGAACATTTTCGGGCAATGGAAGTGGTGCTGGTGAATCAAAAGGTGGTAAAGAGAAGGGAGAGCTCAGTCCGTATGATTCAGTACTATCAGAGAGACCCAAGGTTGGATCCATGTCCATGTGATTTGATGCTTTCAGCTTCGTTATTGATTCGGAGGCTTCCAACTTCAACATTTGCTCAAAGCTTCTTGCGTCTGCACCATAAGTAATTATAGAATTTGTTGTAACAGATTAACAAATGTATAGATTAACTGCGAGTAGTATAGTACAAAGGGCAAAAGAACAAATATGTTTTACCACATAGAGTGAAGAGGGTGGTGACTATGATGGAGATGAGTAGAACTAAGATGCAATTGTAGGCTCTTCTTGGTTCCATTAAATGAAAAACAGCTCTCATCAAAGAAAAAGCCAGAGACACCCAGAACCTGTGAGGATTTCCTGCATCATGCCTCTACCAAAACACTTGGGGCCGGGATAGATATAGCGAGCAGACTAGAGAGGCCACGCAATACATAACGAGGAAAAGAAGAATGGGGCCAAACTTGGTGAGACTAGCAACATCGTTAGAAACTGAAGTTGATTCCACGGCCACTCCTTTATACTATCAAATTGTAAAAGTTGTGACCTTGAGGGATTCAACTCTCGATCGTCACTCTTCTTCAAGGTCACTTCTATAGACTAATGTCCAACAAATTGTTCAATGCGTGTGAGACAGCCGGATATTGCATGTGTCTACACAGATTAGTTGGATGCGTGAGCATCCCGAAAAAATTCCTAATATAAAAAAAAAACAAAAAAAAATGTAAAAGTTGTTTGGGGAAAAATAAAAGCTTGTTTGGTCATTCAAATGAGAATTATAAATTTATTTTATATTTTACGTAATATTGAAGTCATAAATTCATCCTCTTAAATGTGATTGACTTTATATTAAAATAAGTAAAAAAAGTTGAAATCATTATCATAGTTGAAGTTATAAGATGAATTTTAAAAAAAATTATGAAAATAGTTCTATTTATAAATTCCACTCTTATTTATCATTATCATGAATTTTCTCATTCGTAATAAAAGTTTTGTGGCTTCATTATTATGAAAATAAACTCTATAATTATCTAACTCGAACTCTCTCTCATAAAGATGACCGAACGCGCGGGCCCATAGAGGATAAAGATGTGAGATGAGGTGCGCTTCTTAGGGGTTTTTTTCTTAGAGGTATTTGCTTTCTCTTTTGTTCTTGTTTGGAATAAATGCTTGCTTGGCAGAGGAGAAAAATGAAATGTACTTCTATTTTGCTTGCTTTCTACTCAAAGAGAGCTATTCTTCTATGTGAATCTCCCTTTGGCAGTTTGGCATGGTATGGCCTTTAAAAGACAGCTTCCATATTCTTTATACATTTACATATTCTTTATTATACCTTAAAAAGGCTTCCTCGGAACAATAGAAGTATATAGTAATATATTTACTTGACGTACTTAACCTCTTCTAAAGGGCCTATCAAAAACCTAAAAACCAAAAACCAAAAAACCAAAAAACAAAGAAAAAAAAGCCTACTCTATAGGAGTATAGGTCCTTGGTCAAAGACAGCCGGAGGTGGGAAGAGAGAAAAAACAAGAAGACCATGGCTGGGAAGTTGAATAGTGACTCTGTGCTCTTACAAATATGAGAAGAATGAGGGCCAATTTTACGGTATCATAGTAAAAAAATTAGATACCATATTCATAAGGGTACTTTAAATGGTAAATTGATTACTTCAAATGATAAATAATTACTAAACGGTAAGTGGATTCCTTTAAATGATAAGTGAGTCATTTTGGGTCACTTTAAATGGTAAGTGAGCTACTTCAAACTGGTAAATGGGTATAATACCCTAAAAATCTTGTGGGTACCATAGAATCACCCAAGAATAAAAGGATAATTGTGAATAGTTACCTAACTACTGCCTCGCTTCTTGTTTTCCACTCTCAAATGTTCATATGAGGCATTCTGTGATTATCATTTCGAAAATACTTAAATTGGTTTTTTTTTTCTTTTTTTTAAAAAGAAAAAAGAAAAAAAGAAATCACAACTTTGAAAAATCAATTTGTATCAATAACCCAAAATAATTGGAAACGCAGCATAGTTTAATATTGGTATCAATATAAGGCACATTCTGGAAGTACTACAATTTCTTGTAGAAGAAAGAAAAATCACAACTTTGACCAATCATTGTGTAATGACCTTTAGTATGATCATTATGCAATTGAATATAGATTCCAATATTACACATTCTTAAGATTTTTAAGAATGACAATTGGTTTTAGAAGGGGGAAAAAATCATATAAATGGCTAAACTCTAATTTTGCCATAAATATACCTGAAAATTGGAGGGGAACCCTTTGAGAAAAGATTAATTAAGAGGAAAAAAATATCAACCATAAATAACAAATAATTTGCATCGACTATCTTGAAAAGAAGAATGAGGATACATAAGAAGATACTTCCTCCGTTCCTATTTGATTGTTCTCTTTGAAAAGATATGTTTTTTTAGGTAACTCTATTAAATGCTTTCAAATCAATACTTATGTTTTAAAATTCCAGTTTTACCCTCAAGTGTACAAAACATTGGAAAGAGAGAAAAACATCATTAAGGGTAGTTTAGGAAATCAAACAAAAAGAATCATTGACTTTTTAAATGTGACAATAATTTTGGAATATCCCAAAATAAAAAGGAAGCCAACTAAATAGGAACGGATGGAGCAACACATTTATATGACAAAGAGGTAGATCATGTCTAGAAGAGTACTGTGAATAGAGAATTCTTTCCTTGGCATCTATAAAATCTTTAATCAAATTTCTAAAGCTAGTGCAAAAAGTGGTGAACGAAACCTTGAAAAATGAACAACAGAATATAAAGAATTTCTTTAGTAGATGGACCACTCAAACTTCACAGGCAGTTAAATAATTATTTTAAAATTGATACCTAAATTGTCCATTAAAAAATGTGGGAAAGAAAATTGAAACCCTAAAACATTAAAAATAATCTTTCTACAAAAACCATAAAATGAGGATGGAAAATAGAAACCTAAAACAATCACCACCAATAACGCCACAAAATTAACACCGACACCAATGAGTATGGTCTGTCCAGTGAAGGCCCAACTAGTGGCCGAGGAAGCTCAAGGTCGGACCAATCCGGTCTAATAAGTGTGGTCTGGACCGGCTCACTCCAAAGTCCAAAGTCCAAAGTCCAAAGTCCAAGCCCGTCGGAATACTAGCAGCGAAGCGTAATGTAAAAGCTTGATGAGTTGAGGGCAAGACAGGGAAACAACTTGAGAAATGCGGGACAAATTCGGCATATAATGGACAAAAAACATCCCCAGGACCATTAAGTGGTGGCCATTGGCCAGTAGTATATACCGTCTCTTTTGAAAACTTTTGGAAGCATTTAATAAATTTGCAACGGTAACTTTCTGTCTGACTCTCCCCTCACTTGGGCCTTTGCTTCTACAAACTCCGAGATTCAAAGAACTCGCATTCATTTTAGCTTTGAAGCATCAGATCGGGGAGTCAACAGAAAGAGAGATGATGATTGTAGAAGACGAAGAAGAGAAGCAGAGGCTTATAAAGGTAGTGGAGTATGTGGAGGAATCAACTTCGAGAGAGCTTCTCTGCAAATTCCCAGACAACTCTGCTTTTGATTTCGATTACTCCCAGAGTTCAATCTGGTCTCCTTTGGTCCCCCGTGCTTACAAGCCCGCGTCTTCGTTGGATATGGATACGGATATGACACCCAAGCGAAAGCTTTCGTATGGGTTTGGGTTGAATAAAAGCGCTCTCAGGAGAGTCACCACCAACATCAGGAGGAATATTGCCACCTCTGCTTTTAACTTCAGCCTTAATCTAATGAAGAATGTGAAGCAGAAGAATAAGAAGAAGAAGGGATCGGATTTCTCTGCAACTCCTCCTTCCCTTAAGCGTACTTCTACCCCCTCCTCCACAAAGGTATACTGCTGTTCTATCTGGGTTCTTTTTATTTTTTATTTTTTAAATCTTTGATGAGAGCTTAAATTTTTTAGGTTTACTGAAATTGAAATTTACCCATTTGAGAAATTATTTTCCTCTTAATTTTTAATTATTTTTTTTTTCTAATTGAAATGGCTATAAAAAGAAAATGCAGTGATTAGATATAGAAATTTAGAAAACCATTTCTCAGTTTGTTTTTTTCTTCAAAAAAAGAGAGGAGAAGATGTAAGAAAGAGAAATAGCTCGTAAGTTCACATTGCAAGCCCTGTGAGTTCTCTGCAATTCTTGGTATTTAAGGGTTCTACTCCAACATAGGCATTGGACAATATATGGGTTAAATTCTCTCTCTGTGAGTCTTCGTTTTTTTAATCATCGATTAATTTTTTTTCCTCGTTCTACTTTCATATTCATTCATAGGTACGTTCATTTATTTTCAAGATTCTTAGTATAGGTTTGATTGATTTATACTAGATTTAACATTAAAATGGTTTTTCCTTTGTATAATAATTATTCAGGGATGGACTAAGGTGCTAAAGGCTGCCTCTAAGCAATTAAAGAAGAAGAAGAAGAAAAAAGATCCCACGGTCCATGTGAAGCTCTCTAGCTACCTCAGAGATGGAAATTTTTAATTGCACTAGGTTTATATTTTTTTTTTCTTAATCAAGTTCATCTATTTTTTATTTTTATTTTTCTTTTTTTGTAAGCTGTATTTTAATCATGGATTTGACTTTGCATTATTAGTGAATCAATTCGAAAAGCATTAAATAGTATTTGCAGTGTTATCACCAGCCACATTTCTGATCCGATTCTCTAATTAGACCGTTTAGGCATTTAATCTGGATTGGACTAGTGCGGCTACTTGTTGGGTGATTCTATAATTGGACCTTCTATGGATAACCCGAATTAAACTAGTTTAGACTGTTCAAACCGGACTGATTTTCAGTGATACAATGTGAACCAACCGGTTGAACCGGTTCCTCACTGTGTTTGTTATAGTTTTTCTGCATTTTGAAGCGCCATCAATGAAGACTCAAATCATGGACAACACTGATGAGTAGTCGATCTCCTCATAATGTGAAGACATGCATAAGCTTTTGAAGCAAGTTGATGTTATTAATTCCTTTATGTTAGTTGGAATTGAAGAAATGTTAATCGAATTGACAATCAACTGGTGTCGAATGCTCTTCTAGTGGTTGCCTCCCATCTTGAGGTAAAAGGGTCGTCCCATTTGTCCATCATTGGTAGAAAGCAATGATATGCAATGTAGAAGGATTCTTAATTTGGTTGCTAGGTTGGTAGGATGAAGATTAATGTCCTGAAGATTCAAATTTAGGTGAAGGGTAGGACACTGGATGACATTTTATTTTATTTATAAACCTAGACATCTTTTGGAACCGAAATATTGGGCCGAGTAGCAAGAGAAAAAAGTGTAAGGTTCTTCCAATGAAACTCTCTTTTCGATGAAGGGGTGGGAGCAAAAGAATGTCCTAATTTATTACGAAGACTAAATGGCTTAGATATATTGTTTAGGCTGTAATTTTATTTTATTTTTCTACTTAATCAAATTGAATTGTGAACAGAAGCTCAGCATCTCTCATCACTTCTTCTGATCAGGACCACCCCCATGAACGTACCTCCTGTAATTTCGTGGTGCATGAGTGACCTGAGGGGGGACTACAGGTGTCCATGCGTATTAGTTGGGTAAGTTATTTGGAGCCTTCTGCTATCCAGAAAAGGTGTTGGGAGAGGATTCCCTTGACAAATGTGAAGACTCACGTATGAGATTAGCATAATATGTATTTAGTTAGCCATTTAATTGTGTCGCATAGTTTAGTTATTTCATGATCATAAATGAAGTTTTGTTTAGGGGTCTTTTTTAATCCATTTTGGAACTTAATTGACAAATTTGGATCCTTAATAGATGATCAATCACATCTTTAAACTGATGGTTAATGGTGACTCCATTTTACCTCTTTTGTGAACATTTTTACACCATGTTAAAAGGTGATTTAATTTGGGAAAGAATTCAAATGGATTTAAATGGGTTCTCTCACTCTCTCTCTCTTAATCACCGATCCACCTCTTTCTTTCAAATCTAGTATGGTAGCGGAGAAAAGCCATGGTTGTGGCCGAAAATGGTTTGAGGTGTATGCAGGGCATGCCTTCGATAATAATCTTTGAGCGTCGGAAAATATCATACTTTTGTTTCGAAGAAGCTAAGTTCGGTTACTATGACCAGAATCAAATGAGAAGTCATACGTAATTAGAGATGTCAGTGGTAGAATGTTGTCTATCTCCTCTAAAGGCATGGATTTTTTATGCATGGCAAATTTAATAGCTATATATATATATATATATATACATACTAACCTCTTTAGGGCGGCAGGAGGGAATTCGCTGCTGCTCATTTCTCCATTAAAATGTCAATGAAGCTAATCTCTTGGAATGTACGAGGAGTTGGGAGGAAGCATGCAATCCTCCACATCAAAAATATTTTAAAAATGTTAAAACCCAACATTTTTGTTTTGTCAGAAACACATGTCGGTTCTATGAACAACGAAAAATTTATTTCTAAGATACCTATGAATATGAAACATATTATTGATCCTATAGGCTTTTCAGGTGGCATTTGGTTGTTTTGGAATAGTAATGATGTTGATTTAGATATTGTTGGATCTATAATTCACACCATTCATGTGATTGTTTTTTATAAATTTATGAAATATACGTGGAATTTATCCATAGTTTATGCTTTTCCTCAAGCTGATCTTCGAGAAAAAATTTGGGAGGAACTTCAATAAACGGCACAATATATGCAAGAGGAATGGTTGGTGATTGGAGATTTTAATGCAATGTAATCTTCTTCAGAAAAATTTGGTAAGAACCCGATTTATCCTAGTCAAATAAATAAATTTAGAGACTCTGTAAATTATTGTAATCTTATTGATTTGGGATTTAAAGGTTATCCGTACACTTGGACAAACAAAAGGAAAGGTTTGGCTAATACTTATGAAAGAATAGATCATGCTTTAGCTAGAGAAACCTGGTTGAGATTGTACCCTAATAGTTGTGTAACTCATTTGCCGTTCCTAGGTTCAGATCATACTCCTATAGTCCTTGACATAAATATAAATTCTGCGGTTGGAACCAAACCTTTTTTCTTTGAGTCTATGTGGCTCACTCATACAAATTTTGAGAAAGTAGTTACTGATGCTTGGGGTTTGAAAACCATAGGTCTTATTGTGTAGAAATATTCTTGAACCGAAGATCCAACTCGAGCTAAAGAGCTCGAATAAGGACCACTGACATGTGGCAATGACAGCTCAATCAAATCCATTACAACGCACGTGATCGCCAAGCTCGAGGCCTTATACTCAGCTCAGGACACCTGTTCCATAACTCATACTAAAGTCCAAATTGACACTATAGTCCAAAACTATGAATACAACTGCTATTCCTGACACAACGGTTACAAGAAACCATGGTTCTCTGCCCAACCATGAACAGTAAACTAAGATAAGATGGTTATTGGCAAACCATGGTCAGATTTGACCTAACCAGGGCAATTACCTGACCTCACATGGTTAGTCCGTACAGGTGGGTATAAATAGAATACGATACAGCTAAATAAAGTAAGCTATAGTACCCTAATCCTCTGAAAATTCATCTTCTTCCTTGCCTTTACCTCTATAAACAGCCTCTGACCTAAGCTTTGGAGAGGGCTCGGCCAAAACCCACCTTGGCCTACCCTCTGACACTGTTTGTTAGCTTATAAGTGTAGGTCCACGCTTGAGATCCAGCTCCTTCATCATCAGTAGTTCTCGGGGAGCAGATTTTACCCTGCACAATTTGGAACCATCTGTGGGAACTATTGCGATAATATGGTTACTCCACCTCCGTCCAACTACAGGTGGACTAGATTTGGAGCAAATTTCACTCGCGTAGACCAAACCACTGGAAGCGATGCTGGAAGGCGCGTAAAAACCCAACCTCCGCCGATAAACCCACTTTTGCTGCCGGTAGGAACCAATTAGCCTCCTTCGGTCCAGTAGCATCAAATCTCGCCGGAGATGACTGCTGTCCTTTATTCTCTTGATGACCAGCCTGTCTTGAAAGCAGCATTTGACAAAGCTGTAACAAACAACCCCAACCCAATAGTAGTGGTGGAACTAATAGCCACTATGTAGTTTGAGATTCAGACAGCACAGCTCACCAAACTGATGACGGAGAAAAACTACCATTACCATCTCCAGCGAACTTTTGCTCGTCGCAATGCTAATGTTGTTACTAAAGAAGCCAACTAAACTAACCCGCTTCATCACACTCACCACCAGGAAAGCTCACCCAGACATAGAGCCTTACACCACCATTATTGTAGCGGGCGCTACGACAGGCCACATTCCCTTGGTCTAGAATATGTGTACTTAGGGAGTGGGATAGGCAGCACAATGAGTTAGTGCAAAGGTTCCTTGAGTGTAGTTCTAAACGTTCAGGTTACTCCTGAAGATGGAGCGAGGACCATCATAGATCTTGTGCTCGAATGGGTTCTGAAGATGAAACACATAGGGATGAGAGACAACGTCACAGATCTCGATCTCTTGAAAGGAGAAGGGAAAAGAGTTCTAAAGGAACAAGTAGAAAACATCCCCGATCTTCTAGGCATGAGGAGAATGAGGAGGAAGATTCCAAGAGGCGTCAGGGTAACCATAGAAAAGGAGGAGATGGGCCAAGGAGCTCCACTATAGTTCAAAGTCCATTCACAAGGTGGATTCAACGGGTTCCAATCCCACGAGGGTACTCTAAAATAATTTTTACTCTTTACTCTCTTTCAATAGATCCAGATCATAATTTAAATTATTATCTGTAATGCATGTTGTTATATTCTAGGAATGAAGGTTTTCTTTGCAAAATTTTCCCCATAAGTCTGGGGGATGTGGTTCTTAAGTGGTGGGCTAAGATTCCAGATGAGTCTATTGATAGTTGGTAAGAGCTGAGTAAGTTATTTAAGAAGAGGTTTATCACTAGTTGTAAGTTCCCGAGGACAATGCAGAACCTCTACGAACTGAAATAGAAGGATGGGGAAGGTCTGTGGGAGTATTCTCAGAGATTTTGGGAGGTTTACAATGAGATTGATGATCCAATCGAAAAGAATGCCATGGACTTGTTTCGCCTCGGGCTAAAGAAGCCATCACCTTTGTTTAAGGAGTTGACAGTTAATCCCCCTAGGAACTTAGCCAAGTTGCTCTCCACCGTGGCCAATTACTTGAAGTTGATGACTTTTATAACTCGAAGCCCACTAAAACCAATGAAAAAGACGATAAGAAAAGAGACTTAAAACCCCAAAGGTACAATCCCCAAGGAGAGAAACCTAAGCAATCTTCTAACCCAAATCGAGCCATTTTCACTGTATTCACTCTCCCCATCTACAAATTAATGAAAGCAGTGGAAGATAAGGACTTCTTTGAGAGACCTAGACCTATGGTTAGAGACCCTGAGAAAAGAAATAGAAAGTTATTCTGCAGTTACCACAAAGACCATGGTCATAAAACAGAAGACTACAGAATCTTGAAAAACAATCTCGAGGCTTAGGCCAAGGATGGCAAGCTGAATGAATTCATTGCCTGAGGAGAGAAGGGGCAGCCATCCGAGCAGAAGAAGCCTAAGAACAGAGCTTCTCAATCCGCACAGCTAAAGATCTTGGGAAGAATCGATGTAATCACAGGGGATATGAGGAAACTGCTCTATCGGCTAGTCAACTCAGAGCTCAATATAGAATGGCTTGCCAAGATGCTGAGGTCAACGATGTCGGGAAGGAGCCAGTGTTACTTCCTCAGGATGAAAGAGAGTTTGGAAAAATGCTTCTGTTCTTTGGGGATGCAAAATCTGATGGGATAGTGCGATGCCCCCATAATGATGCCCTGGTCGTGCGCATGCTCATTGGGAACTACGATATGGGGAAGGTCTATATGGACAATGGGGCATCGGTTAATGTGATGTTCTAGAAGTTGTTCAGGTAGCTTGGGTTGAAAGACTCTGACCTTAAACCCTACTATGTTAACCTAAAGGCTTTTAATGGGAACATGACCTTTCCATTGGGTCAGATTATTCTCCAAGTTCGGGCAGGGCCAGTTCAATCTATAGAGACTTTTATGGTAATTCAGGAGAGGTCAGCCTATAACATAATTCTCGGGTGACCCTGGATCCACGCCATCAAGGCTGTTCCATCCTCTTATCATCAATCTATCAGGTTCTTGAGTCTAGAGGGAATCATAGAGATTAAAAGAAGCTAGGCAGCAGCTAGGGAATGCTTCTTGGTAGAATATGCAAGCCACTCGACCTCCTCGGAGGATAAACTCAAGTAAAAGATTCCACATCTCCTTATCTCTAAGGTAGACAAAACCAAGGGCCTGAAGCAGACGTTGGGCCACAAAAAGAAAGCCAAGGTTGATCAAACCCCCTTATAGCAATGAAAGGGGGAGTGGCCCGGGGTCGAAGAAACTACTCTGGAACCCGCGGATCGAACTGGGGAAGAATTAATAAAGAAAATAATTAACCCTGAGAATCCGGAGAAATTCTTTTGGATTGGGAAGTCGCTGAAACGAGGCCGATGCCACAGAATTGTTTCAGTTTTTGAAAGATAATGTTGATGTGTTTTCTTGGTCACCCCACGAAATGCCTGGAATTGATCTGAAGATTATCACACACTGAGCTACAGGTTAACCCGAACTGCAAGCCCGTAGTTCAGAAGCAACGAAGGTTATTTAACGATTGAGCTCAAATGATTTCTGCCGAAATGGATAAGCTGTTAAAAGCGGGATTTATCAGAGAAGTGAAGTACCCGAGTTGGTTGGCAACCCCATCTGTGTGAGGAAGAAAACGGGAAATTGGTGCGTATGCATTGACTTCACAGACCTCAATAAGGTATGTCCCAAAGGTAGTTTTCCATTGCCAAAGATTGACCAACTAATAGACTCTATCTCAGGATACGAGTGACTGAGTATCTTTGATGCCTTCTTGGGTTATTATTAAATACCTATGGTAGAGCACGATCAAGATAAAACAGGGTTTATCACACCGAAGGGAACTTATTGCTACAAAGTAATGACATTTGGATTGAAAAATGCTAGGGCAACCTATCAACGTTTTATAAGCAGGATGTTCGAGGGATTGATTGGCAAAAACTTAGAAGCGTACGTTGATAATACCATCGTTAAGAGTAGCTTTGAGAAAAACCACTTGGTAAACCTGACTGAAGCCTTTACCTGACTCAGGGAGTATAGGATGAAGTTAAATGCAAAGAAAAGCTCATTTGGGATAGGCTCAGGGAAATTTCTAGGTCACCTAGTCTCGAGGAGAGGGATATAAGTGAACCCGAGTAAGATTGAGGCAATCAGAACTCTCAAGACACCAACAAAGGTCAGGGATGTCC
Organism: Liquidambar formosana; assembly: GCA_039720395.1. Taxonomy (NCBI): domain Eukaryota; kingdom Viridiplantae; phylum Streptophyta; class Magnoliopsida; order Saxifragales; family Altingiaceae; genus Liquidambar; species Liquidambar formosana. The sequence goes on along the minus strand of CM077824.1, from coordinate 26,358,706 downwards.
AACAGTTAAATGGAATGGTGGTAGCACTTAGCAGATTTATCTTGAGGTCATCAGACAAGTGTCACTTCTTCTTTCAGATACTAAAGAAGGGCAAAAACTTGGGGTGGAATATAGAATGTTAAGAAGCTTACCAAAAACTGGTTGCTCACTTAGAAACTTTCCCAACCCTAACCCACCCTCACCTCGGGGAAACACTTTACCTATACCTGGCGGTTTCAGCACATTCTCTTAGTAGAGTCCTCATCGCTCAATATAGTCCCGAACAGAAACCAATCTATTATATTAGTAAAACACTACTGGTGCTGAACTTGCTACCTCTCCCTTAAACAGTTGATTCTAGCCCTTGTCACAGCTTCTTACAAACTCCAACACTACTTCCAGTCTTATCTTGTCACCATGCTCACCAACTATCCAATTAAAGATGTCTTAAGGCGAGCTGACCTCTCAAGATGAGTCTCGAAGTGGGGGGTATAACTTAATGCCTATGACACACACTTTTAGCCCCGAATTGCCATTAAAGGCCAAGTGTTAGCAAATTTCATCATAGAATTTGCAGATCTTAGTACCAGTTCCAACCAGACAGCAGTTCACTCTTCTTTGGTTGAACTGGGGAGGGGGAAGGCAATACAAATAGTGATAAGAAGAAAAAATGGGAGCTCAAAATGGATGGAGCATCGAACGAAAGAGGAGTAGGTTTAGGTATAGTGCTGATAGCTCCCGAGGGAGAAATCATTGAGCAGGTAATAAGGCTTATGTTCCTGGCCTTAAATAACGAGGCTGAGTACAAAGCAGTTGTGGCTAGACTAGGAATAGCTCAAGCAGTGGGAGCAAAAGATTTGTTGGTTTACAGCGATTCTAGGCTTGTGGTTAACCAGCTGAACAGAGAATATGAGGCCAAAGATGAGAGAATGATCACATACATACATAAGGTCTAGAGGTTGGCTTCAGATTTCAAAAGCATTGAATTTTGGTGTTTTGTAACGGATTAGAACAAATATATAGATGGATTGGCTACTCTAGCTGCAGTTCTGGAAACAGATAGTCCCTGGACCATACACGTTGAGGTCTTTCACGAACCCAGTATTGGGACAGAAGATATCATCTCGGACATTCAGGCTTTATCCCCCAGCTGGATGGACGAGATTATTGCTTACCTACAACGAGACGAGCTAATTGAGGACAAGAACCAGGGTCACTGAATTCGAACCAAGGCAGCTCGATTTTGGTTATCTCCTTCGGGCAGCCTCTACAAAAGATCTTATACGGGGCCTTACTTGAAGTGTGTGCATCTAGACCAGGTGTTAAACCTTTTGAATGAACTCCATGAGGGGTCATGTGGGGGTCACACTGGGAGAAGATTACTAGCCCATAGAGCGAACTCCCAGGTGTATTGGTAGCCATATATGCAGAAAAATGTTATCAGATATGTGAAAAGATGTCTAAAATGCTAGATGCTCGTTGACAAGATACACCAGCCAGCTCAAGAGTTATATCCTATATCCAGCCCTTGGCCATTTGCGCAGTGGGGCTTAGACCTTGTAGGTTCGCTACCTACGGCCTCGAGAAACAGAAAATACTTATTTATTGTGACTAATTACTTCACCAAATGGGTAGAAGCAATTGCACTCGCATCAATCAAGTACTCAGACATCATCAAATTCCTTTGGGAAAATATTATCCCTCGCTTCGGGGTCCCCAGGGATTTGTGTCAGATAATAGAACTCAGTTTGATAATAAGAGAACTAGGGAGTTCAGCGCAGAATAGGGAATCCAGTGGTAGTATTGTTAGGATTATGCCCTAGAGCCAATCATAGAGATGATTGTTTAGGGATTAGGAACAATCATTTGATTTCATTTATGTATGTCACATTTATTATTGATTTAATAAAAGGGCTTATTCTATTATGTTTATATGCATCATTTATATTTACATAATATGTCCATGGAGTTAGAGCCGAGAATATGGAATTACAAAGAGTTGTAATTTTGAGACTGTAGATATATCTCTGTACTAAACTCCTAAAGCATTCCTAGTTGAAGGTTCACTATGATAGACAATAATGAACCATAGGACTAGAACTTGTTAGGTTGACTCTATAGGAGGATAGCTGGTCTCAAGCTATTTGTGTGGAGACACTACAACCAACAGGTGGGTGCCTATTAATAGAATAGGTACACTGAATGTGACCAAAGATATGAGATAAATTGAATGCAGTTTTAACCTGCCTGTCAATTAGTTTCTCATTGTTACAGTGGTACAAGTAATCCTTAGACCTGAGACACTATAGTTGTCTTATGCATGTAGCTTTAGAAGTTTGATAACACTAAGTGCAAATCCTTATAGGGGTCTGCAAGGGTGTTCATTGGCCCTACTGCTATATGTATGAAGGCATGCGAGTGATCAACAAGGAATCCATCACTCTTAGGAAAAAGAGAGAGAATGTCTCATATAGCATTCATAATATAGCTCATTAAATCCATAGCCATGGTAGGATGAATAAGAAAAGAGTTTCACGAATTCATCAATGAGTTGATATCTATGAATAAGTATAAAGTAATTGAACTAGGGACTTGACAGACTTCCATGTCCTATTGGTTCAATTGGAGACATTGTGTAAATGGAAGGATGTAATTGTAACCTATAAACTATAATAGAAGGGTTCTTTGTTAGATGCTTATTCACCTCATTAAGGACAACACCATGAACCATATGCTAGGTGTTATTCATGGCTAGTAGAAGCCCTAATTGATATAAATGAGTTATAATCAATTAGGGAATTGGAAGGAGTTCCAATTAGATCCTAAATGGAAAGAGTTCCATTGTGCACACCTTGTGCTATTCCTACTACTTAATGATGTGAATCCAATAGGTCACACACTGATCATGCAAGAAGGGCTTTAAAGTCTATGAGAGAAAGGGTTTTAGTGAATAAAGAATAGTTCTTTATAGGTCTATTTGTATTTGATACAAATAATAGGGGTTAATGTGTAATTAAGTGTAATTACACATAACCCTATTAGGGTTTCTTCCCCATGGCCAGCCCCTTTTAGTGGGCTACATATATAAGTCACACTTATGTGTGACATGGAATAATGCTTGCACACTCCCAACCCTAGCCGTCCAAAGAGTTGGAGGCCCTCTTCTCTCTCTCTCTCTTCTCCACCTCTAGTAACAACAAGGAAGAAGAAGGAAAAGGCTTGAAGCTCTAGCTAGGTGTGGATACCGTTGGAGGAAGCACACTTAGGCTGCTCATTCACTGCTGTCCAGAATCGAAGCTTGGAGCAAAAAGGAGAAGACCCTTAAAATTGTAAGTGTTCTAACCCTCTTCGTAGTTAGGGTTTGATTTTGTGTTATGCATAGTTAGATTCATGGGATTGGGAATCGTCGGAAAAATTTTTTATATTTCGCACTTCTATTTTTCCCTCTTGTATGATTCCCAACAGGTATTCGAGCCCGAGCTACCCTCAATGCAATGGCTAAGTAGAGGCAACAAACAAGATCATAGTAGCAGGGATAAAGAAGAGGCTGGATAATGCTAAGGGGCTATGGCCTGACAAGTTGCACTTTGTTTTGTGGGCATACCGAACCACGCTAAGGAGGTCCATAGGAGAGACTCCATTCTCAATGACTTACGGGATGGAAGCAGTAATTCCAACTAAGCTAGGCTTACTAGGTCTTCGAACAGAGCAGTATGACGCGGTAACAAACGACCAAGTGTTAGCTTAGAATTTGGATCTAGAAGATGAAAGAAGAGAAAGAGCTCGAATCAAGATGGCATCTTACCAATAGGATTTGAAGAAATACTACAACAGAAGAGTCAAGTTCAGAGAGTTTAAAGTGGGAGAATTAGTGCTTAGGCAGGTTAACTCTAAGACCAGGAATCCAGTAGAAGAGAAGCTCGGGGCAACCTGGGAAGGGCCCTACTAGGTTATCTATGTTGGGGGCATAGGTTTGTATAGACTAAAGAGCCTACAGACAGGACAAGAACTCCCCAGATCAGTTAATATAGCTAATTTGAGATTGTTTTATTGTTGAAAGAGTTGTAATTACATGAAAAGATCATTTAATACAAATACAGATGTTATTCATGAAAATTGTCATGTATCTATTATTACGAACTAAAGGCACCTGCCCAACTCTAGGTCTAAGTCAGCTATTGCCTAAGAATGGGCACAAGTCTCGCCTAAGAATAGGCCCAAGCATGATATGCCTAAGAATAGGTTAAAAAGGAACCTGCCCAATTCTAGGTCCAGGTCAGCTATTGCCTAAGAATGGGCTCAGTTTTAAGACTTGCCCAAGAATGGGTCCAAGTAAAATTAGCCTAAGAATGGGCTTAGTTCTAATACTTGCCCAAGAACAGGTCCAAGCAAATTCAGCCTAAGAATGGGTTCAATTCTAAGTCCTTGCCTAAGAATGGGTCCAAGTCAAAATCTAGCTTGAAATTGAGCTTGGGCTCAATCAGTTTATGAACAGGATGTGAACTACATAGGCAACTTGGTAACTTGCCTAAAGATTAATAGGGGCTTGAGCTCACACTTGTCAAATTAATAGGGACATAAATTCGAAAGAAAACTCAAGCATGCACAGGCATATATAATCAGGGAAGAAAAGAGTATATCTCATTCCAGAAAAACTTTATAAGTGTTTGTACAACTTCGACACATGGCCATTACGAAAACAAAAGAATAAGAAGATTATTTACCGATGGTTCTCGAGTTCCCTGCGATTGGAGCTAAGGTTTCAGATGCCTAGGCAACAGAGGCAGAGTCCGGAGGATCTTTGGAAGCTTGAGGTGGATTTGGGACTGCTTCGGTGATATTTTCTATTATAGCAGCAGTTTGAGCCCCATTGGCAGTGGCAGGAGTCTTATTGGAAGCGTCAACAACTTTCCCAGCCTCTGCATCCTCCTCTGCCTGGGATGTGACCTCGGGTTCGTTCACCCCGAGCTCATCCTCACCCTCAGCTTTGGCGTCAGCTTCCCCAACATCGTCACCCTTGGGGTCATCCTCCGGGGCTAATTGCCTCCTTTCGAAGGGAATGCTAGCGATGCCAGGGAATTAGGCAGAGGCCAGCTTAACCAAGGTCTCCTACGCAAGCTTGTAAGTGGCCTCGAGTTCCTTGGCCAATTTCCCAATGAGGATATCTTTGACACTCTTCCTCTCCTTCGCCACCGCCTTATCAATAGAAGCTTTCTCCTTCTCTACGTCAGCCTCCAAAGCTCGTACCTTCCTCGCTAGTTCTTGTTTCTCCCGAGCTAGTTCCTCGCTGTTCTCCTTAGCCTTCTTCAGCTCAACCTCCAAATCTGCATAGTCCTTCCTCGTGAATTCAAGCTTACTGATGGTGCTCTCAGTAGTGGACTTGAGCGTCCCGCACTCAACCTTCAATCCTTCAAGTTGGGACATAGCTGCAGAGCAGTTCGCCTCAGACTCCTACAGTTTCTTCTCAAACTCACTCTGGATCTTGGTGACCTTGATTTCTATCTTGTTGTCCTTTTATTCGAGGAGGTCACCAGCAAGAAGGATTTGTTGGCAGCCTTGTAAAGACATGACCAAGTTAAAGATTGAAATGAAAGATTACAAAAAGATTAGTGTGTCTCAAAGCTTACTCTGTAAAGGCTGGTAAACTCGAAGCGAAGTAGCTCGAGGGCTGTCTTCTTCTTGAAGTGGGCCATGTCAACTGGCAGCCTCATGGGGTTGCCTAGTTGTCTGAAATTGTAGTCCACAGAATAAGAGCTAGTAACAGCCTCATTTAAAGGCATAGGGAACTGAATATATTCAAGAAAGGAAGTCAGTCAGAATTTATATCAAAATCGCGTAAGTAAAGAATGAACAAAGAGTTGAAAAACTAAACTCTTACCTCAGGAAATTTCGCCACAATCTCACTCTGAGATAAGATGCTTTCTCCCGCAGTAGTAGCAAAAGTGCCATCCTATCCATATCTCATAACAGGAGGCTGCTACTGTGAGGAATCGAATAATAGAAAATAAGAGTGCGGAAGAAAGTAAATAACAAAAATTTTCATTCAATTCCTTGAACCCATGAATCTGATTGTGATATAATACAAAACAATAAAACCCTAATTACAAGAGAGGGTTTAGAACTTACAGTAGGTCCTTAAGACGAATGAATGATCTTCAAGAGAGCAAAAATCTAGCAGCACAAATGTCCTACCTCCACAGTATCCACATTAAGTAAAAGTCTTCAAGTTGGTCTTCTAGTTCTCCTTAGGGTTTGCTAGAATGGAGAAGAAGAAGAAGAGAGAGAGAGGCCTACTCAAACTTGGGCTAGAGAGAGTGGAGTGATTGTAGTGTGTGAATAGCATTGCTAGAGTGCTATTTATAACCCACGCCACCAGGGCCGGCCCTAGGGGGAATCCCACTCTATGTGGGTTTTGCAATTTAGTGAAATTACACTTTAACCCCTCTTCTTACATCAAATGCAAGTATGGCTCTTAACGAACTTTTCTCAATGCACTAATGCCCTTTCTCTCACAACTTAAAGTCCCTCTTTACTTATTGGTGTGTGACCCATTGGGTTCACAACATTTAGTAGTAGGAAATGGCACAAAGTGTGCCCAATGGAACACTTTCCATTAAGGGTCTAATTGGAACACCTTCCAATTCCCTCATTGATTATAACTCACTTATATCAATTAGGGCTTCTACTAACCATGAGTAACACCTAGCATGGCTCATGGTGTGGTCCTAAATGAGGTGAAATAAAATCATACAAAGAACCTTTCAGTTACAGCTAAGGTTACAATTACATCCTTCTATCATACATAATGTCTCTGATTGAACTAATAGGACATGGAAGTCTGTCAATTCCCTAGTTCAATTCTTTTATAATCATTTACAAATGTCAACTCATTGATGCACTATGAAAACTCCTTTCCATAGTCATCCTGCCATGGCCATAGACTATCATGAGTTATATTAGTAAATGCTATGTGAGACATTCTCTCCCTTTTACTAGAAGTGATAGATTCTTTATTGATCACACATATGCCTTCATACATGTAGCAATAGGGCCAATGAACACCCTTGTAGATCCCATTGGAATATACAGTCAGTGCTATCAAACACCTAAGGCTCCATGCATAAGACAACCATGGTGTCTCAGGTCTAAGGATTACTTGTACCACTGCAACTACGAAAAACTGATTGACAAGCAAGTAAAACTCCATTCAGTTTATCTCAAAATACTTTGGTCACATTTCGTGTACCTGTTTATATTAAACAGGCACCCACATGTTGGTTTTAGTGTCTTCTACACAAATAGCTTGAGACTAGCTATCCTCCTATAGAGCAAACTTAACATGTGCTAATCCTATGGTTCATTATTGTCCATCATAGTGAACCTTCAACAAGGAATGATTTAGGAGTTAATTACAGAGATATATTTACAGTCTCATAATCACAATTCTTTGTGATTTGATATTCTCAACTATAACTCCATGGACATATCATGCAAATACAAAGAATAGAATAAACATGATAGAATAAAAGCCCTTTATTAATTGATAATAAATGTGACATACAATAAATAAAATCCTATAATTATTCTTTATCCCTAAAGCATCATCTCCATGATTGGTTGTAGGGCATATAACTAACAATCTCCCACTTGCACTGTAGCCAATCCACCATGTATCTCATACCTATTTGGTCTCGGTGGAAATCCAATTGCTCTTGGGTCATAGCTTTAGTGAAGGGGTCTACTACGTTCTCTACTGACGCAATCTTCTGAATGTTGATGTCACCTCTTCCAATGATATCTCTAATCACATGGAATCGCCGCTTAATGTGTTTGGACTTTTGATGAGAATGTGGTTCCTTTGCTTGAGCTATAGCCCCATTGTTGTCACAAAAACAATAGTAAGGGCTTCCCAATGTCAGGAACCACTTCTAGTTCTACAATGAACTTGCTCATCCAAACATGCAGCAATGCGCTCTAATTTATAGCTCCACCATTTAAAGTGAGAACATACCTCGATATTGATCTCCCATCATCATCGTCAGATTGAAAATCTGAATCCATGCTACCAACCATTTCTAAGTTTCTTTCTCTATAGACAAGGCATAGGTCCTTAAGTTCTTCTCAAGTACTTAAGGATAGCCTTGATTACTTCCTAGTGTTCCTTATCTGGGTCTGCCTGATATCTGCTTGTAACACTTATAGCAAAACTGATATCTGGTGGTTATGTACTTAGCATAGCATATGCTTTTAGACAACTTGATTTCATGTCTGATAGGAATTAGACCTCTTTTGAAATCATGCATTTTGAACTCTTTCAAAATCTTGTCTATGTACATCAATTGGGAGAGACTTAGCATCTTTTAAGATCTATCTCTATAGACTTCTATTCCCAGAATATAGGATGCTTCCTCCAAATCTTTTATGGAGAAACTTTGTGAAAAACCAATTTTTTCACTTTTGACAACGTCTCTACAGCATTCCCTAATAAGTAGAACGTCGTTTATATTTTAGGACTGAAAATGTGATTGCACTCCCACTAACCCTTTGTACAATCATGGTACAATAATGGGTTCTGTCTCAACAGGGACAGGGGTTGCATCAATGTCGGTTTGTGTCTTATTAGACAACTCTTTGGATTCTATTTTCCTGTTGTTGCTTCCTTCTTGAATAAACTCTTTTTCAAGAAAGATTGCAAACTAACAAACAAACACCTTTTGTTCATTAGAAGAATAGACTTAGTATCCTAAACTCTCTTTAGGATAATCCACAAACCTACATTCAAGTTATCTTGATTTCCAATTTGGTTGCATTGTATGTCTCTACATATTCAATACAATCCTATACCTTAACATTCTTAAGGTTTGGTGCTTCACAGGTACGTGGCAATTTCTAGGGCATATCCTAACAAGGATAATTTTGGGTCGTTGTAACTTATCATGGATCGGACCATATCCAATAAGGTCCTATTCCTCCTTTCTGACACACCGTTAAGTTATGGTGTTCTAAGAAGTGTCCATTGTGATTGAATGCCCATTTGAACAATTGATCTGAAAGATCACCAGTTAAATATTTGCCTCCTCGATCCAATCGATGAACTTTAATACTTTTACCGGTTTGTTTCTCTACTTCATATCTGAATTCTTTGAACCTTTCAAATGCTTCAGATTTGTACTTCTTTAAGTACATGTACCTATACCTTGAATGAATGTTGGTAAAGGTTCATAAAGTAAGAAAAACCTCATCTCTTGTTCTTTTGGGTTTATTAGCATTCAATTTTAGAACTATCGTGCTTCATGCAATTCATATTTGCAATATGGTTTATAAAATAAAAGCTATAAACTCCAGAAGTAATGAACTCTTCATATTTAAATAGAAAACATTTATTAAATCAAACTAAAACATTGTTTAGGTAAAACTGAAATAAAGATAATGTTTCTAAAACTTCTGGAATATAAAGATAGCTTATTAATTCTAAACTACTCCTTCAGGAAGAGTCAAGTAGCAAGCCCCATAGCTAATGCAGCAACACTTTGCTCCATTCTCTATTCATAGGGTTACTCCGCTTCTACTCAGCCTTCTGCTTCCCACTAGATCCTTCCGAAAGGCGGTTCTTTAGAGTATCTAGATACTCCCGGCAGTTACGTTTCCAGTGCCCATTTTTGCCGCAGTGAAAACAGGTTCCTTGGGCCTTGTCGGTATTACCTTTCTTGATGCCTCCCTTCGGCTTTAAGTTCTTCTTCTTCTCTTGGGTACTATTACCCTTGCCTTTTCCTTTGCCCTTGTGCTTAGGTTTGGCTTTGGAAGTAGAAGCTCCATCAAAGAATCTTTTCCTTTCTTCATCGTCTCCTCAGTCATCTTCAGCAAATTATGTAGCTCAGGGAGAGTAGGCTCAAGCTTGTTCATATGAAAATTCATGATGAACGGCCCAAATGAATCAGGAAGGGACTGCAGAATTATGTCTAAACACATATTAGCTTCAATGATCACATCAAGCTTCTCAAGTTGCTCGATATGGTTGATCATCTTTAAGGTGTGATCAGTCATGGATGAACCCTCATTCATCCTTGCCTTGAATAGATCCTTGACAATATTGTACTTCGCGGTCCTACTTTGCTCCCCATACAACTCTTGTAAGTGGAGAAAGATATCGCGAGCATTCTTCATGGACTCATGTTGCTTCTGAAGCTCAAGGCTCATGGATGCCATCATATAGCATCTTGCCTTCAAGTCATCATCCATGCGCTTATGATAAGCGTCTTTCTCCTGCTGAGTTGCAACCTCGGCCGGAGCCTCAGGAAGTGTTCCATCAAGTGTGTAGGTAATCTTTTCGGAAGTTAAAACAATTTTTAAGTTCTTCAACCAATCAAGATAGTTTGGTCCAGTCAAACGGTTGGTATCCAGAATTTTTGATAATAGGTTGAGGTGAGCCATTTCGGTGAACTACATTTAGAAAATTAAACAGAGAATTAGATTTCATTTTTATCCATAATGATTAGGTCTTTAATCATATGGTACCTCCCACTATTTTATCAAATTCCATACACCTTCTAATGGAATTCGGGAATCAATGGATTCCTAGTAGGGATTGGGGTCCCATTGAAAACTAGCGACCTCACATAATAGAATTTTGGCCACTAACTCCCAATGAGTAGACAACTCTTCGTCTAATGCTTCTATAAGCAAGTTCCAATCATCTAGCCTCTAGAGAAACATAAACCTCACATAATATCATTTTGGAATATAATCTCTAGTTAAGTCAAACCCACCATTCACACAGGTTTGGTCATTATGACACATTCCTCACATAATAGAATTTTGGAATATGCCACTTATACCCCCATGATATCATATATATAATAGTATCAAGTAGAATCCTCAATGTGGATATCGCCTACATATCTGCAGCCAAGCACCCATACCAAGAACCCTAGTCGAGCCTATAATGGTGGAAGGCTATGAAGAGAGCATTCCCTAATGTTCTCTCCATTCTCAACTTAATATCTTAAAACAAGAGGGGTTTTAATAGGTCTCATCAATATTTAACATACATCCCATGCATAATAAACAATAATAAAGTTTAACATACATCATATGCATAATAAACACTAATAAAATACCATTTATTGATATTAGTCCTGTCACACCCCATTTTTGCACCACCTTACTAGGGCTCATCATTTCATGCATGTTTTTGTTTTGTTTTTGAGTCTAGTCACTTGCATTAGTTTTCTAGAGTCACAAGGACAATGGATATGAATTTTGGTTCAAATTGGAGTTGATCTTGAGGGATAATAAGAGCTTTTGTGACTTGAGGGGCATAATCGTCTTTTAAGTCCCAAACTTTTCATTGGACCTTGGAATGATCTCCAAATTGTCAATTGGAGTTCATATGGATGCATAAGAGGTATTTTTAGTGTCAATTTGGTAAGTCAATGGCTCGGGATTAAAATGGCTCGATGTGGTTCAAGTTGGTTAATTGACCCTTCCTTGGGTTAGCTCTAATTGACTCACAATTACCAACCAAATCTTTTCAAATTGACTTTCATTAGTCATCATTTTACCCTCAAAAGTGTTTCATGAAGTTCAATTTTGATATGGCCTGATGATGAGTTTAGTGTGGTTATTTACGGATTATCCTTGAAGAATTAGTGCGAATCACACCATGAGATTTTTGGTTAAAATGAAAAGAAAATTATTTTATTAAATTAGCCATTTTTATCATGACACTAACACGTGTACGTATGTGATGAGTGTGTGTACGCACATACGATACATGTGCATGCGTGTTAGCGGTCAGTCTCCCAATTTTTATAAAAGACAATTTCCTTTTCCTATTCAGATTAGAAGTCTTTTATCATTATAAAATACCTTTTGATTATTCTCCAAGGAAACCTAGTCCAGGAAGGAAAGGGAAACTCCAGATTTCAGCTATAAATACTCTCTTAATGTCTTTAAACAAGGGAGATGAGAGGAGGGTTTGGAGGGAGTGAAATTCGTCATAATTCAGCAGCAGATTTTTTGAAAACCAGCAGTCGTATTTTAATCATAACTTTTTCATCCGAAGTCAGAATTTGATGAAATTGGTCTTGTTAGAAAGATAATTCAATTCTCTACAACTTTGTATTTCACAAGCTTTGTCCAAATCCAACGTTTTCATACCCAAAAACGCGATTAACGTTGCTGCTGCTGCAAAGTGACGAGAATCACTTTTTCTTTTCTCTTGTTCTCTTTTTGTTTTCTATTTCTTTTCAAAGTTGAGTGAGTTTTGATCTCTTTGCTGTGATACCACTTTGACAAAGAGGAGGATTCGTGTTGGTTTGATTCACTCTAAAGACCTGAGGAGCCACGAACAATTACAAACACAAGGGGAGCCACTTCCTAAGGTATTCTCCTTCTCTATTCAAGCTTAAACTAGGTTCTCATATGGGTTAGGCTTATTGCATGTTAAAGGTGACTTTTTTATCATGTATTAACACTCTATCTAGTTAATATACATGGAATATCTATTTTTTATCTACTGTTTAGCATGCTTTAGGGCTGTCCTTTAGGTTTTTAATGCATAGTTATGATTCTTGTGCTCCTGCTTGTCCTTGTGCTAGGATTAGTGTCATTGCATGTTAGAGTTAGGATTTTCATCATGTTATATTGCTTTAGTTAGTTAATATGCATGATTTAATTTCTGTTTAGTTTGGTTTTAGCATGATTAAAGTATGTTTTGTATGTTTTTAAGCATATTTGTGAGTTTAGGGTTTTAGAGTCATTGTTTCGTGTTTGTTTTCATATAGCATGATAAAGTAGACTTTTTTATTTGGTTTTTCTTCGTGTTTGCTGTATATGTTTTTCATATGGAGTAAACATGATAGTTTTGCATGCATGTTAGTATGTTTTAGGGTTTTTATGCATGATATGGTTCTAGGAATATGTTAGGACTTATTATTGTTCGCTGTTTTTGCTATTGGCATGCTTAGTGGATGATTTTAGGTCATAATACTATTCTGTCCAGATTTGCATGTTAGTGTTTTTGCATGGTTTTGAGCACTTGTAAGGGTGCAAATAGGTGTGGTATTTGTCCCATGGCAAATAGGGCTGCTTATGTCTGAAATGGCTAAATGCTTGGAGCTAATTGCGCTCAGGTAAGTGGGTGTGAAGGTGCCCCAATTCACCTTTCTTCTTAACTCATTCTCTTCTCCCTATCTAGGGTTAATTTTTAATATGATCCTATGGTTTAATTAGAGGTTTCCTTAACCAACAAAATTCTGGTTTTTATTAAAGTTTCCATTTTGTGGATTTCTTTCCTAAAATCAAACTTTCTATCATATTCAACTCTTTTGATCAAATAAGGAAACCTAGGGTTTTTACCATAGGTTTGTATTAGGATTTAACCTTAGTTCTAATCGAACTACGTGGACTTTGATCCATGTATTTCGTTGCATGGTACGTAGGCGCTCTTCGTGAGGCTCAAGTCCGTTCTAGGATCCAAGCATCCTAGGTTTATTTATGTTTTCTTTTCTTCTTTTTATTTTTTGTTTTTATTTGCTTATTATGCATGGATGGATGAATGAAATATATGATATGCATGCAATTCTTGTGATGATATACTTGCTGATTTTTGTATGGAAAGACTTTAATTTAGCCCAAATGAACTGAGAGACCGAAAGGGTGACATGGGTGCCTATAGGCTTTGCCTAGAACCTTCCCATGTCATAACTTAGCCTCCGAATCCCCGATTTCTTTGGTTTTCAAAAGATTGGTTTTTGCCTTTCCTTTTTTTATGGAGTCATTCAAATTGTTTTCCTAAAACAACCTGATTTTTAGGGTTTTCCTTGTTTCCTTTAAAAAATAAGGTGGCGACTCCTTTCCTTTTTCTTTTTCAAACCCACTTTCTTTTCAATCCCTCGTGGGCCCAATTTCCGGGGTTCACAGTTTGGCGACTCCACTGGGGATTTGTGGGCTAGACTCTATAAAGTTTAATTGGGCTAGGTTAATTTCTTATGTTTAATTAAAATCAATCACATTGCATCTGCTTGATTGTGTGCTTTCATTTATTGCATTGTGTGCGCAAACTCTTGCATGCTAGGATCGATGTCCCTCGATGTATCCTTGCCAACGATCGGCCTAGTCTCAACCTTGGTTTTCCTGATTCCATGTGTTGGGGCGAAAGCTATCAACCTCTCTTGCCTAGTACCCTTGGGCTTGCCCTTGGGTATATTAAATGAGTTAATCACGTACTGCTGCACCCACGCGGCGTTCCTGATGCCACATGTGGTTAGGTATAAGGATTGCTCAAGCAAGTGAAGGACCCTAGCCTACCCTTATCATTAGTCCATATAGACAGACTTGTAGGACACTACGGTCTCACCTTTATGCACCCACAATTGTTTGTAATGATGCTATGCTGTGTTTGTGGTGTGAGGCTTCATATCTTATGCCCTTAATATAGACCTTTAAACCCTAGCCTTCGTTAAGGCCATGGGTTAGGAGGAATAAATTAAGGAAATAGGATGTAAAGCTATGTTTGTGATGTGCTAGTCCTAGGGGATTAATTAAACCTAATTGAAGGAATCTATGCCCTATTCTTTAAAACATACCCTTAATCCATGACCCCTGTAAAGGTAATTGGATAAAAGGAATGAATTAATTGAACATGGTGTAGAGACCGAATTCATTAAGAAAAATATGGAGGTTTAGGACAGATCCTTAGGCTAAAGGTTAAAACTTTTCTATCCATAGACGTGCTGGCTTGGATCCGCAATCCACAAGGGCGTCTAGTGAGTGTTGAGTCTACCCATCAGACAGACATGGCCGACGAAAGAACTAGTGAGGGGCACTTTGACCTTGAGGCTTGCCTGAAAGCCATCATGACCAAGCTTGACCATACCGCCGAGACATCCGATACCGCATTGAAAATGGCTCAAGAGAACCAACAGAAGATGGCGGATCTTGAACAAAATAGCTCTAAGGCCCATTCCTCGGGTATACCTCATGGGGCTGGCACCGAAGAGGGACCTCAATCCAATGAGAACACCAAGACAAGGGGGGAAAGTAGCTCGAAACCTGAGGTCACCGACCTAGAAGGGGAAGCCAAGGGGAAAGGTTCTAGCAGTGATTCCGTGTTAGCTAGCAAGGTAGAAGCATTGGAGAGAACTATAAAAGGGATTCGCAGGGCTGATGACATGGTCGATGTGCGGACTCTATCCCTGTTTCCAACGGCTCGTATTCCACTACAATTCAAGATGCCGGAGTTAGAAAAGTTCGATGGGACGGGTTGCCCTAAGACTCATTTGAAGATGTACGTGCGAGCTATGCACCCTCGAGGGGCTACTGACGAGCTTTTAGCTCAAATGTTCCATGAAACCTTGGCCTACTTCTGCTTTGAAATGGTTCTTATCCTTGGATGAGAATAGAACCCGGACTTGGGAAGACATATGCAATGAGTTTTCAGAGCACTACAAGTATAACACAGAGGTGGACGTTACTCGAAGGGACCTAGAAACTACCAAGCAAGGGGCTCATGAAACTTTCTCCGCTTACATTACAAGGTGGAGACAAAAGGCGTCGAGAATGACGGATAGGCCAAATGAGGAGGACCAAATTCAGCTGGTGGTTAAGAACTTGCTGCCCGTGTACCACAAACACTTATTTGCCCACTATTTCCCCAATTTCAAAGCTCTCATAGGGGCTGGCACGCAGGTTGAAGATGCTATCAATAATGGGACAATCAAAACTGAGGAAGTGAGGAGTCGCAAGACAAACTTTACTGGGAAGAACAATGCCGAGGTCAACACCATAACTCAACCCATCCAACCCTTTTCTCTCAATGATGTCAACCCACCTCGCCAATTCACTGACCTATTCATACCACTCGAAAGAGTCCTTGAAAAGCTCATAAGTCGTGACTTATTGAAGCCACTCGACCCAAGACCTCCACCAAATCCCTTACCCAAGAGCTACAATGAGAATGAGTACTGCAAGTACCACCAATCCAAAGGCCATGCCACCAATCGCTGTATTCGCCTTCGCCACCAAGTCCAAGACCTCATTGACAAGCAAGTCATTTCACCACCAACCCGTCCAAATGTCACCCGTAATCCTCTTCCATCACACAACAACACACCCCCACCTAACACCATAAATGCCATTGGGGTTGAATCCTCTCGCCCTCGCCATCCCATAAGACAATACACTCCGCTCCCCATGACCTTAACCCGTCTCTTCACCATTTGCCGCAATAACAGCCTTATCATGCCACTTCCACCAAAGCCAAGACCATCAACCCCTCACCAATATTGCCAATACCATCGTGCACCCGGCCATGACACCGAGGCTTGTTCTATACTAAAAGAAAGATCATCCAAGACCTCATTGACCAAAAGGTTTTGTTGGTGCCAAAGAAATCTATTCAACAAAGAGCTGAAAGAAAGATATGAAGCAGGGGATCCTCAGGTTGGCCTATTAGGTGAATCGTTGGGGAAATATGATTACTATGTGCTGTACTTAAGCCCAAGTCCGATATCAGATGAGCCGATAGTCCCTTCAGGTTGGGATGACTTGCCGACAGAGATGGAGAGCATCGACATGATAGAATGGGATGACTTGATGAATGACTCCGAGGAAGTCCATGACATATGGGCTAGCGATGATGAGTTGGACCATATAACCAGAGGGGGTCGTCATTTCAAGCCCCCCCACCTAGAATCTGAAAATCCGTTGGAAGATTTGGAAGGGCAGAGGCGTCCTAGCTTGCAAGAAGAAGAGGATGAAGTGCTTAGGCAGCTGAAGAAGACCAATGCCAACATTACTATTTGGGGCTTGCTCATGGCCTCGCATAAGCACAGACAGACCGTGTTGAAACTGTTGAATCAGATACAAGTGTCTGTTGACACATCCCCCGAGGGATTGGTACATTTGGTGAATCCAACTCCCAAGAACTCAACCATCGTGTTCACCGATGTAGACCTACCTAAAAGCGGGCCGAGCCATTCTCAAGCTCTCTATGTGACCGTTGACACTATGGGGAAGAGGGTTCCCACCGTTCTTATCGACAATGGGTCCGCACTGAATGTATGTCCTCTCCGAACTGCCACTGTTTTGGGTTTGGGACCCACTGATTTCACGCCATCTGGGCAGACCGTAAGAGCTTATGACAACACCCGCCGAGAAGTAATAGGGGTGGTTACTTTGCCTCTTATCATGGGACCCACTGAATTTAGGGTGGAATTCCAAGTGTTAGATGTGCCGTCATGTTTCAACTTGCTGTTGGGCCGACCTTGGATCCATCCCGCTGGGGCTGTGCCATCTTCACTCCATCAAAAGGTGAAGTTTCCATATGAAGGAGCCATAGTAACGCTTCAAGGGGACTATGAATTGAAACTCGCAGGTGTGCCTATATGTGAGATACAACCTGAATCAGCAGCGATACCGCTATCTGGGTTTGATTATGTCCAATGCATTGAGAAAGAGCTGAATGAATCATCACGCCATTACTCTTCTATAAAGCAGTACATCCCATATACTTTTTATCCAAGTTCCGACCCAGCCGTGGCAGATAAAAGTTTTGGTGATAGATACTTCACAGAAGGGCCGAATCCTCAAAGTTTGACAAGTTGGTACCACTCTATCCAAGATCTATATGGAAGCTTGAAAGAGGAAGACTGGGCAGAGAACCTTGATGCGGGGGCTATGACTGAAATGTTCCAAGACATGATCCTCACCGTGGAAGACTCGACCATTGAAGAACTCCAGGGTTCATCCATTAGCCATGCTACCGTGCCATTCCTGAATTGGTACCTTGAATGTGGTGTCATTGCGGAGATCCATGAAGAAGAAGACCTTGGCCTACCTAATAGCAGCTTGTAGGTGTCTTAGTTTAGTAATATTTCCCTAATTCAATAAGATGTATCTACTTTACTCACTTTGTGGAGTCATAGTATTGATACAGATTTGTTTGTTTTCCTTCTTTCTTTTGTGTGTCATTCCCATTATTCCTAGTCAATAAAGTGTGCTTTCTTTCTCTATATATGCAGTATCTCTTTTTTCTCCTCTATGGATATTTATGGCATGGATATAGATCCTAGGAACGATGTCCCCCCGAGCTCGTTGAGCAAAGGAAAAGGGGCGTCACCGAACCTAATATAGATGAATTGGAATCAATCAACTTAGGGACGAATGAATTGCCAAGAATAGTTAAAATTGGGAAAACCCTCTCCCCCGTTGAAAAAGAAAAGATGATCTCTCTCTTGAAAGCCAACATTATGGCTTTTGCATGGTCTTATGAAGACACGCCTGGCATCGACCCCGATATTGTGCAACACTATATCCCCACTAATTCCCTAAAGAAGCCGGTAAAGCAGAAACTCAGAAGATTAAAACCAAAATGGGCCCTAAAAGTAAAAGAAGAGGTAACTAAACAACTAGACGCGGGTTTCCTCCAAGTTGTGGAGTACCCCGAGTGGTTGTCGAATATAGTGCCTGTGCCTAAAAAAGATGGGAAAGTGAGGATGTGTGTCGACTTCCGAGATCTCAACGCCGCGAGCCCTAAGGATGACTTTCCTTTACCCCATATCGACGTGTTGGTAGATAGCACGGTGGGACATGCACTCCTCTCCTTCATGGACGGATTCTCCGGGTATAACCAGATAAAGATGGCGCCTCAAGACATGGAGAAAACAGCCTTTATCACGCAATGGGGAACGTACTGTTACAAAGTAATGCCTTTTGGCTTAAGAAACGCTGGGGCTACTTACCAAAGAGCAGCTACGACCCTATTGCATGATATGATCCATAAGGAAGTCGAGGTTTACGTCGATGATATGATCGTGAAGTCCGTGGATAGGGAAGGGCATTTCAAGGCACTAGAGAAATTCTTAGAGCGAGCAAAAAAGTACAATCTCCGTCTCAACCCACAGAAGTGTGCTTTCGGCGTCACTGCAAGCAAGCTATTGGGGTTTATGATCACTCAGAGAGGTATAGAAGTGGACCCAGGGAAGATAAAAGCTATTGTGGAGATGGAGCCGCCTAGCACTGAGAAGCAGATCCGAGGTTTTCTGGGAAGAGTTCAATACATAAGCCGATTCATTGCCAACTTGACCATGGTTTGCGAACCAATCTTCAAATTGCTTAAGAAAGGTGTGCCAAAAGTGTGGAACGAAGAATGCCAAGAGGCCTTTGAGACCATTAAGAGATACTTGAGCAATCCTCCAATCTTAGTTCCCCCACGGCAAGGTGCGCCACTTTTGTTATACTTAACGGTCACCGAAACCGCGACGGGAGCTATGTTAGCTCAATATCTTGAAGGGTCTACAAAGGAAAATGCCATTTATTACTTAAGCAAGAAAATGACAGACTATGAAGTGAAGTACAATGCAATTGAAAAGGCTTGTGTGGCACTAGTATGGGCGACACAGAAACTCCGACACTACATGATGTCCTTCGAAGTGTTCTTGATAAGTCGCATGGACCCGTTGAAGTACCTGGTAGAAAGGCCAGTATTGTCATTCAGAACTACTCAATGGTCAATTCTCCTCAATGAATTCGACATCAAGTACGTGAATCAGAAGTCTATCAAGGGAAGCGTCATCGCAGACTACCTAGCCAGCTGTCCGGTGTCATCATCCGCTCCGTTCAACGATCAATTCCCAGATGAAGACATGCTAGAGATTGGTAGAAAAACTTGGAGAGTATACTTCGATGGGGCAGCCAATAAGAAAGGTTATGGGATAGGAGTCCTGCTGGTCTCACTTGAAGAGGCATTTACACCGTTGGCGGTCAAGTTGGGGTTCGAAGCTACCAACAACATTGCTGAGTATGAGGCCTGTATCCTAGCACTGGAAGCGGCACTTGAATTGGGGATCAAAGAATTAGAAGTGTTCGGGGACTCGGCGCTAATCATTTGTCAGATAAAAGGGGAATGGAAAACTCGAGATGAGAAGCTGCTACCCTACCATGCCTACCTGGAAGCTCTAACCAAGGAGTTCTCAGAGATAGAATTTAACTACCTTTCAAGGAACAAGAACCAGTTCGCCGATGCCTTGGCGACCCTAGCATCCATGGTGGAGATACCTGAAGGGGGAAATGTGAAGCCGTTGGTGATAGAATGCCGAGACAAGCCTGTGTACTGTTGTGCAATCCGAGGAGGAGAGGTAAATGATGGTCGTCCGTGGTTCCATGACATAAAGAAGTTCATTGAAGAAAGGGAATACCCAGAAGGAGCATCTCGTATCGATAGAAAAACCTTAAGGCGGTTGGCGAGTCACTATGTACTTTGTGGAGGAAAGCTATATCGGAGATCATACGATGGGATCCACCTGTTGTGTGTCACCGAGGAAGAAGCCGAGCATCTGATTAAAGAAATCCATGAAGGGACAGGGGCTCCGCATATGAATGGCTATATGTTAGCTAAGAAAATCATGAGGTTAGGCTATTATTGGTCTACCATGGAAAGAGACTGCCACGCACATGTCAAGAAGTGCCACAAATGCCAACTGTTCGCCAGTGGACAACATTTGCCTTCTATGCCTTTAACGAGTATGTCGTCACCTTGGCCATTCGCGGTGTGGGGGATAGATATCATCGGACAGATCAAGCCAAAGGCATCAAATGGGCATGAATACATCCTGGTTGCCATCGACTACTTCACTAAGTGGGTGGAAGCAGCGTCCTTCAAGACCTTGAATTCCAAGAAGGTAGCACAGTTCATACAGCACAGCATCATCTATCGATATGGGGTACCGCATGAAGTTATCTCAGACAATGGCCAGCACTTTCAGAAAGAAACCCATGAGTTCTTGCAAAAGTACAGCATAGTTCACCATCTGTCATCACCATACCGTCCTCAGACTAATGGAGCGGTGGAAGCAGCTAACAAGAACATCAAGAAGATACTACAGAAGACTGCGGACTCGCACACAGACTGGCATGAGAAGTTGCCATTGGCTCTATGGGGTTACAGAACATCAATAAGGTCGTCAACAGGGGCTACCCCTTATTCTCTAGTTTATGGAATGGAGGCCGTGTTGCCAGTTGAATTGGAAGTTCCTTCACTAAGAGTTGCCGTGGAGAGCCAGATAACAGAAGTGGACTGGGTTAAGAGCCGCTATGATGAGTTAGCTTTGCTGGATGAAAGGTGTTTAAGGGCGCTGTATCATGTTCAGGGGTATCAATGGAGAGTTGCCAGAGCATTCAACAAGCATGTCAAAGATCGAGGTCTAAAGAAAGGGGATGTAGTGCTGAAAGAAATCAGAGCTCCAGTGTTCGATCCGCGGGGAAAATTCAAGCCAAGTTGGGGTGGGCCATACATTATCAAAGAGATATTGCCAGCAGGGGCTGTTCGCCTCATGGATTTAGATGGAATTGAGTTCGCTCGTCCAACTAATTTGGATCAATTGAAGAAATATCATGTTTGAAGCCTGCTAGGTTGAAAACCCGTAAGGGCGGCTTAGGCAAAAGTTAAGGCATAAGAACTATGTAAGACCTGATTCTCCATTCAAAAACAAAAAAAACAAAAAAAACAAAAAAAAAAAAACAAAAAAAAACAAAAAAAAAAACAAAACAAAAACAAAAAAAAAAGAAGAAAAAACCATGGAGATACGTAGGCAACCCATAAAGTTACCTTGGGTGCGGTCTAAATCAAACAAGAAAATCCCAAATTCGATTTAGTATTGGCAATTTATTCAAAACTAAAATTGATTGACATAGCAATTCATTGGTATTAAGTAAAAGAACTATAAATATGCCATAAATATCCTATTCTATTGAGTCTTCAGTTTTTCTTGGGCTTCTTTGCAGCTCGCTCTTCAGCTTTCTTCTCCTCTCTTGCATGTCTTCTTTTCTTCCTCAAGTCATGTTCATAAGCTGTTGTCACTGCTTCCATAATATCTTCTCTGCAAGGTCCAAGTTCATTGTTCTTGATAAGTCCAAAAATCCTTTCTCTTCGAGTAGTCTCTCTCTCACCTAAATTGCTTTTCAACCATTCCTTATACTCGGGGCTCATCATATACGGACCATCAGTATTCGTAACTTGGGTTAGTATCAACTTGCTAGGCCATCGGTCCTTCGCCCAAGTCACTATAGAAAGACCCGCGGGCACCACAGGATAGTCACCTTTCAAGGAAGTGGGTATGGTTTGCATGGCACCCATCTGACGAAGAACCCTTGAAGGCCAATAGAAGGAAGTAGACCTCAGTCCTATGAGTCTCACCATGGCGCATCCAGAAGTTCGCAGAAGCACCTGTTCACTGCAGCCCCATATAAAGACAAACCACTTGATGTTCCTCTATGAAAGGGTTTGGTAGTAACCTAGCCAATCTCTCAATGAAAATTGCCCAGGTAATTCAATGCGGCGAAGGCAGTAATGCTGGGGCTTGTATGGTGTAATGGCAACTGGTGACAAGAAATTCAGTCTTTCAAGCAACCACATCTGCAGTAGAATGGGGCTACCTCCTAAAGGAACCTTTGGGTCCTCATGAGTTTTATCCAAACCATTCAGGGTTTCAGCTAGCACCATGGGAATCAAGTTATGGCCCTTGGCAAGGAGAGGAATCAAGTCACAAATTTGAACGGGAACATGTGGAGTACCAGTGGAAATAAGAAAACGACCAATGAGGCAAAAGGCAAGTGCATGCTTAATAGGAAAGGTAAAATTCAGAATACCTTTACTATCACAAGCTAAAAAAGAGGTTGCCAATTTCATCAAGTCTACCATATGGTCCTTTACAAACGTAGAGGCATATTGTGAGTGAATCCCAAGTAGATTGGAGAAAGAAGTAAGAAAGCTTGGGCGAGGAGTAGGGAGAATGAAAGGACCTACCGTTGAAACTCCATACAATGCACAGAATTCCTCCATGGTTGGGCACAGTTCTTCATAGTTGAAGCGGAACACATGAACTTGAGGATCCCAAAAATATGTAGCAGCAGTCAAGAGGTTCGTTTCAAGCCTCACATGCCTCAAGGAAAGCAATGGATCCAAGCCAAAGCACTTGAACTCAGATTTTGCTTCAGCACTCATAACTCTCAAAAACCCTCCTAAAAATTTGTCTAGAGCCTCCATAATTTCTAATGAATGAATACAAGTAGGTTTAGGAACCTCTTGGATGTGTTTTTATAGGGAAAAGGTCACAAATCCAAGTTCAAATAGGAAAAAACCCATCAGAATAGGAAGTTTCCTATTCAAAGTGGGATTTCCGCTTCGGGCTCGGGTAACCACCCAGGCCTGGGCGGCTAGCCTCCCGAGGCCTAGTGGTCACCCAAGCCACTTTGTTTTGGTTTTGCTTCTCGCTTTGTCTCACCTTGACGCGTGATCAAACCTCCTTCCAAATGAGATATTCAACACTTTTTGAGCTTAAAATCAATCAAATTCCATCTTGAAATCAATTCCTTGAATTGATTTTATGTTCAAAAGGGTTGAATATATTTCCCCTGTGCCATGCCAACTCAAGTGACAATGTGTTAAGACACTTTCCTCTTGCACCATGCCTGTTCAATCTTGATAAATTGATCATATATCCTCATGTCAAATCTTGATTTTTCATCTCACTTGGTTGAATGTATTCATCACTTGAATATATTCTTCCATTTCAAAAGTGTATTCACTCTTTGAATATGCTTCTCAGCTTCAAATTCTCATTCTCTATCATACTTGGTTGAATATATTCATCACTTGAATATATTCTTCCATTTCAAAAGCATGTTCACCCATTGAATATGCTTCCTAGTTTCAGATCCTCATTATCACTTACTTGGTTAAGTATATCCATCGCTTGGGTATATTTCTCCATTTCAATGGTATGTTCATCACTTGAACATACTTCTCAGATCATTTGTCACTTACTTGGTTAAGTATATCCACCACTTGGGTATATTTTTTCCATTTCAATGGTATGTTCATCACTTGAACATACTTCTCAGATCATTTGTCACTTACTTGGTTAAGTATATCCACCACTTGGGTATATTTTTTCCATTTCAATGGTATACTCATCACTTGAGTATACTTCTCAGATATTTTGCCACTTACTTGGTTAAGTATATTCATCACTTGAATATATTTCTCCATTTCAATAGTATGTTCATCACTTGAACATACTTCTCAGAATATTTGTCACTTACTTGGTTAAATATATTCATGACTAGAATATATTTCTCCATTTCAATGGTGTACTCATCACTTGAGTACACTTCTCAGATTATTCTCTATCTTACTTGCTTAAGTATATCCATCGCTTGGATATATTTCTCTATGGTATGTTTATCACTTAAACATACTTGTCACTTACTTGGTTAAGTATATCCATCACTTGGATATATTTCTCTATTTCAATGGTATGTTTATCACTCAAACATACTTGTCACTTACTTGGTTAAGTATATTCGTGACTAGAATATATTTCTCCATTTCAATGGTGTACTCATCACTTGAGTACACTTCTCAGATTATTCTTATCTTACTTGGTTAAATATATCCGTCGTTTGGATATATTTCTCCATTTCAATGGTATGCTCATCACTTGAGTGTACTTCTCAGCTTACTTGGTTAAATATATCCATCACTTGGATACATTTCTCATTTCAAAAGTATGTTCATCACTTGAACGTACTTCTCAGTCTTTTTCAATCATTAAGTATACTCATCACTTGAGTATATTTCTCAGCATCTTTTTCATCACTTGGTTAAATATGTTCGTGACCTGAATATATTTCTCCATTTCAAAAGTACACTCATCACTTGAATACACCTCTCAGATTATTCTTATCCTACTTGGTTAAAGATATCCATCGCTTGGATATATTTCTCCATTTCAATGGTATGCTCACCACTTGAGTATACTTCTCAGATTTCATTCTCAGATTACTTGGTTAAATATATTCGTGACCTGAATATATTTCTCCATTTCAGTGGTATACTCATCATTTGAGTATACTTCTCAGATTTTTTGTCACTCACTTGGTTAAATATATTCGTGACCTGAATATACTTCTCCATTTCCAAGGTACGTTCGTCACTTGAACGTACTCTTCAGATCTCATTCTCATCACTTGGTTAAATATATTCGTGACTAGAATATATTTCTCCATTTCAAAAGTATGTTCATTCGTAGTGGCTTGAATATGCTTCTCTTGACAATCATCAACCCCCAGTGGTTTAAGTATACTCATGACTTGAGTACACTTCCTTATTTCAGTCTCAGGTTTTCAACCTCCCATCATTGTTGGTATCAGTGTGTGATTTCTCCGGGCTTTTTGGCCAAAAATGGGTTGTTCTTTATCATTGGTTCACAAGTGTAACTTGTTCGCCAATGAGGGGCTTCTGTCACACCCCATTTTTGCACCACCTTACTAGGGCTCATCATTTCATGCATGTTTTTGTTTTGTTTTTGAGTCTAGTCACTTGCATTAGTTTTCTAGAGTCACAAGGACAATGGATATGAATTTTGGTTCAAATTGGAGTTGATCTTGAGGGATAATAAGAGCTTTTGCGACTTGAGGGGCATAATCGTCTTTTAAGTCCCAAACTTTTCATTTGACCTTGGAATGATCTCCAAATTGTCAATTGGAGTTCATATGGATGCATAAGAGGTATTTTTAGTGTCAATTTGGTAAGTCAATGGCTCGGGATTAAAATGGCTCGATGTGGTTCAAGTTGGTTAATTGACCCTTCCTTGGGTTAGCTCTAATTGACTCACAATTACCAACCAAATCTTTTCAAATTGACTTTCATTAGTCATCATTTTACCCTCAAAAGTGTTTCATGAAGTTCAATTTTGATATGGCCTGATGATGAGTTTAGTGTGGTTATTTACGGATTATCCTTGAAGAATTAGTGCGAATCACAGCATGAGATTTTTGGTTAAAATGAAAAGAAAATTATTTTATTAAATTAGCCATTTTTATCATGACACTAACACGTGTACGTATGTGATGAGTGTGTGTACGCACATACGATACATGTGCATGCGTGTTAGCGGTCAGTCTCCCAATTTTTATAAAAGACAATTTCCTTTTCCTATTCAGATTAGAAGTCTTTTATCATTATAAAATACCTTTTGATTATTCTCCAAGAAAACCTAGTCCAGGAAGGAAAGGGAAACTCCAGATTTCAGCTATAAATACTCTCTTAATGTCTTTAAACAAGGGGAAAGAGAAGAGGGTTTGGAGGGAGTGAAATTCGTCATAATTCAGCAGCAGATTTTCTGAAAACCAGCAGTCGTATTTTAATCATAACTTTTTCATCCAAAGTCAGAATTTGATGAAATGGGTCTTGTTAGAAAGATAATTCAATTCTATACAACTTTGTATTTCACAAGCTTTGTCCAAATCCAACGTTTTCATACCCAAAAACGCGATTGAAGTTACTGCTGCTGCAAAATGACGAGAATCACTTTTTCTTTTCTCTTGTTCTCTTTTTGTTTTCTATTTCTTTTCAAAGTTGAGTGGGTTTTGATCTCTTTGCTGTGATACCACTTTGACAAAGAGGAGGATTCGTGTTGGTTTGATTCACTCTAAAGACCTGAGGAGCCACGAACAATTACAAACACAAGGGGAGCCACTTCCTAAGGTATTCTCCTTCTCTATTCAAGCTTAAACTAGGTTCTCATATGGGTTAGGCTTATTGCATGTTAAAGGTGACTTTTTTATCATGTATTAACACTCTAGCTAGTTAATATACATGGAATATCTATTTTTTATCTACTGTTTAGCATGCTTTAGGGCTGTCCTTTAGGTTTTTAATGCATAGTTATGATTCTTGTGCTCCTGCTTGTCCTTGTGCTAGGATTAGTGTCATTGCATGTTAGAGTTAGGATTTTCATCATGTTATATTGCTTTAGTTAGTTAATATGCATGATTTAATTTCTGTTTAGTTTGGTTTTAGCATGATTAAAGTATGTTTTGTATGTTTTTAAGCATATTTGTGAGTTTAGGGTTTTAGAGTCATTGTTTCGTGTTTGTTTTCATATAGCATGATAAAGTAGACTTTTTTATTTGGTTTTTCTTCGTGTTTGCTGTATATGTTTTTCATATGGAGTAAACATGATAGTTTTGCATGCATGTTAGTATGTTTTAGGGTTTTTATGCATGATATGGTTCTAGGAATATGTTAGGACTTATTATTGTTCGCTGTTTTTGCTATTGGCATGCTTAGTGGATGATTTTAGGTCATAATACTATTCTGTCCAGATTTGCATGTTAGTGTTTTTGCATGGTTTTGAGCACTTGTAAGGGTGCAAATAGGTGTGGTATTTGTTCCATGGCAAATAGGGCTGCTTATGTCTGAAATGGCTAAATGCTTGGAGCTAATTGCGCTCAGGTAAGTGGGTGTGAAGGTGCCCCAATTCACCTTTCTTCTTAACTCATTCTCTTCTCCCTATCTAGGGTTAATTTTTAATATGATCCTATGGTTTAATTAGAGGTTTCCTTAACCAACAAAATTCTGGTTTTTATTAAAGTTTCCATTTTGTGGATTTCTTTCCTAAAATCAAACTTTCTATCATATTCAACTCTTTTGATCAAATAAGGAAACCTAGGGTTTTTACCATAGGTTTGTATTAGGATTTAACCTTAGTTCTAATCGAACTACGTGGACTTTGATCAATGTATTTCGTTGCATGGTACGTAGGCGCTCTTCGTGAGGCTCAAGTCCGTTCTAGGATCCGCGTCCTAGGTTTATTTATGTTTTCTTTTCTTCTTTTTATTTTCTGTTTTTATTTGCTTATTATGCATGGATGGATGAATGAAATATATGATATGCATGCAATTCTTGTGATGATATACTTGCTGATTTTTGTATGGAAAGACTTTAATTTAGCCCAAATGAACTGAGAGACCGAAAGGGTGACATGGGTGCCTATAGGCTTTGCCTAGAACCTTCCCATGTCATAACTTAGCCTCCGAATCCCCGATTTCTTTGGTTTTCAAAAGATTGGTTTTTGCCTTTCCTTTTTTTATGGAGTCATTCAAATTGTTTTCCTAAAACAACCTGATTTTTAGGGTTTTCCTTGTTTCCTTTAAAAAATAAGGTGGCGACTCCTTTCCTTTTTCTTTTTCAAACCCACTTTCTTTTCAATCCCTCGTGGGCCCAATTTCCGGGGTTCACAAGTCCCTATCGGTATAGGTGACATATATCAACCTATGGCATTGGAGCTACTACAATTATCTTATAAATTAAAAGCTCCCACTATGATGATTATGGACTTTAGGGTGATTCAATTTAAGCCAATAAATTGAATCAATGGACTACAGGAAGGTATAGGTGATCGTAAAACAATAAATTAAAGCTTTGCATGCTCGCTAGAATTTCTTCTTTAAGCTCTTCAAGTCCTTCTCTGTTCAACAACGTCTTGTTGGGCTCCATCATGCTCCATTGGGCTCCACCATGCTCCTTAGCGCACTCTTGAATACATAACATTTACATATACTTGTAGAAAGGGATACATAAGGGGTATGTGGGGTACATAAGAGTGATAGAGAGAGAAGGAGAAATTGGCATGCAAGCCCCAATGAAAATACATCACCAATAATTAAATTACAACCATTTGAAAAATAATACATCCCATAATCATAAGACGGTCAATCAAAATTGGTTTATTAGGTCTTAGTCCATAATCATCATCCATTAACAGCTATACAATCACATGTATAAATAAAAGTACTGTAAGCAATTAAAACATATGGACATTATGGTAACTCTATTAATTGGATTCTATTAATCTCATTAATGCTTCCTAATCTCATTAGGGAATATAAAATAATAATTTCCAGAATTAAAATAATGAAAATAATCAATTTTATCAATTTCTAAAATTAGAATTACATTAACTCTAATTTAGAAACTAATTAATGAATTAAAACTCTTTTTAATCATTTAATTCCCCATAATTATTTTAATATATCCTAATATGTTTTAACACTTTAAAACATTTAATTTTGATAAATCATATTAATCAAAATTATTAGAATAATTGAAACAATTAAATAATACTAACTAGTATCTTATACTATAGTATTAGGAATTAACTTAAATAAATAAAACAATTTTATTTAAATAAAAATTCCAGAAAATAAATTTATTCCAGAAATTTTTTTAAACAATTTAAAACATCAAAAAATTGATTAATATTAATTATATAATTAATTACAGAATTAATTGAATTGGGAAAAATCAAATATTAAATATATTAGGGTTAGGGTTTCATAAACTAAACCCTAATGCATTTAATACTAAACCGAGTTCATTAATGACCAGGGCTGGTCATTAATGTCATAATTAGAATCCTAATAGGACACATTAATGAAGGGAATCAGGGTTTCTAAAACCCTAGTACACATAGGATTAGGATTCCCTAATCAAAACCCTAATTGCCGAAATAGGAAGGAGGCTGCCATCGGGCTTCCATGGCTGCCACAACCCCACCATGGCTGCTGCCAGCCTTAGGGCACTTTCCTACATCAAGGTTAAACACCACAGAGGTGGTGATTAAGAGCCAAGAGCCCTGGGTCGAAATTGGGACGGGTTTCCATAAACCCTAGCTGCTGCCTGAAGAAGATGAAGCTTCTATGAAGCTTTCATGGCTGCCACGCCTCCTCCATGGCTACCCATGCTTTGGCAGCCCTAAACTCATATCCCTATATGATTTTTGACCCCATAGGTGAGATTTCATTGATCAAATCAAGCCCAAACAGCCGCTGTAAATTAATCTATGAAGATTATCCAAAAATCTGCAGAAAAAGAACTAAGAACAGAATGGGTTCTAAAACCCAGCTTGCTGCTGCCATGAGGTCTCAAAACCTCTTGGGTTTCATTCCCTAGTGTCCCATGATTTTAATAGAGGTGGTTTCATGCCCTGCCTTGCTCCCATGAAGAAGATACAAGCCAATAACCATGGCTGTATCATGCTGTCCAGAAAACTGCTTTGCTGGAAAATTTTAAAACTCAAACTTTTTGATTGTTTTTAATTCAAAACTCATACTAACATCAAAGATAATCATATATATAATATATATAATATATCTATGATCATTCATAATGATTTTAGATGAGAGAAATTAAATAAAAACCAGAAAACTAACCTGGGTTTTTCAAGAACCCAGATTCTGCCTCTTCAAAGAACTTCAAGCTTGATTTTCTTTTAAATTCGATTTTTATTGTATCAAATACATATAGTAAATATATATACAGTATATATAATTATATATAATCATCATATGATTAATATAAATCAAAGTTTAAACAAAAACAAGCAGAAATCAACCTAGAGTTCCATTCCCACGTAAAACTGTCTTTCCAGACAGTTTGTAGTAAAAAATTCATAACTTTCTCTACAGAACTCGGATTGATGAACCGTTTGTTGGGTTTGAAAGCTGATTCGAAGAGCTTTCTAAGCATATATGGATTGAAAAATTTGGAAAAGAACTCAGATTTCGGTAGGCAAAACAAGATGACGGTTTTTCATGGCTACCATGAAAACTGTTCATAACAGTTTTATAAAACCCTAGTTTACTAAAACTTTGGTCTAGTAAATTAATCCAATTAATTTTACCATATTATATAGCCCATATGCTGTTTGTATTAATTACAATCATGGCTCTGATACCATTGTGAGGAATCGAATAATAGAAAACAAGAATGCGGAAGAAAGTAAATAACAAAAATTTTCATTCAATTCCTTGAACACATGAATCTGATTGTGATATAATACAAAACAATAAAACCCTAATTACAAGAGAGGGTTTAGAACTTACAGTAGGTCCTTAAGATGAATGAATGATCTTCAAGAGAGCAAAAATCCAGCAGCACAAATGTCCTGCCTCCACGGTATCCACACCAAGTAAAAGTCTTCAAGTTGGTCTTCTAATTCTCTTTAGGGTTTGCTAGAATGGAGAAGAAGAAGAGAGAGAGAGAGGCCTACTCAAACTTGGGCTAGAGAGAGAGTGGAGTGATTGTAGTGCATGAATAGCATTGCTAGAGTACTATTTATAACCCACACCACCAGGGCCGGCCCTAGGGGGAATCCCACTCTAAGTGGGTTTTGCAATTTAGGGAAATTGCACTTTAACCCCTCTTCTTACATCAAATGCAAGTATGGCCCTTAACGAACTTTTCTCAATGCACTAATGCCCTTTCTCTCACAACTTAAAGTCCCTCTTTACTTATTGGTGTGTGACCCATTGGGTTCACAACATTTAGTAGTAGGAAATGACACAAAGTGTGCCCAATGGAACACTTTCTATTAAGGGTCTAATTGGAACACCTTCTAATTCTCTAATTGATTATAACTCACTTATATCAATTAGGGCTTCTACTAACCATGAGTAACACCTAGCATGGCTCATGGTGTGGTCCTAAATGAGGTGAAATAAAATCATACAAAGAACCCTTCAGTTACAGTTAAGGTTACAATTACATCCTTCTATCATACACAATGTCTCTGATTGAACTAATAGGACATGGAAGTCTGTCAATTCCCTAGTTCAATTCTTTTATAATCATTTACAAATATCAACTCATTGATGCACTATGAAAACTCCTTTCTGTAGTCATCCTGCCATAGGCCAAGGATTATCATGAGTTATATTAGTAAATGCGATGTGAGACATTCTCTCCCTTTTACTAGAAGTGATAGATTCCTTATTGATCACACATATGCCTTCATACATGTAGCAATAGGACCAATGAACACCTTTGTAGACCCCATTGGAATATATTGTCAGTGCTATCAAACACCTAAGGCTCCATGCATAAGACAACCATGCTATCTCAGGTCTAAGGATTACTTGTACCACTGTAACTATGAGAAACTAATTGATAGGCAAGTAAAACTTCATTCAGTTTATCTCAAAATACTTTGGTCACATTCAGTGTACCTGTTTATATTAAACAGGTACCCACATGTTGGTTTTAGTGTCTTCTACACAAATAGCTTGAGACTAGCTATCCTCCTATAGAGCAAACTTAACATGTGCTAGTCCTATGGTTCATTATTGTCCATCATAGTAAACCTTCAACTTGGAATGATTTAGGAGTTAATTACAGAGATATATTTACAGTCTCATAATCACAACTCTTTGTGATTTGATATTCTCAACTATAACTCCATGGACATATCATGCAAATACAAAGAATAGAATAAACATGATAGAATAAAAGCCCTTTATTAATTAATAATAAATGTGACATATAATAAATAAAATCCTACAATTGTTCTTTATCCCTAAAGCATTATCTCCATGATTGGCTATAGGGCATATAACTAACAGCTGTTGGGACCCATTGGAAGGCCTCTTATTCTTGGAAGGTTTCGCTTGGGGGCCTTACCCTTCTCAATGATCTCAAGAACCTTGAGCCAGGGCACAGATTGCCTTTTCATAGCCCGAGACATAAGTTTGCCACTGTTGGGGTTAGTGGATTTTTTGCCAGCATCCTGCGCAGTACTTCTGGAGGAAGTGGTCTAGCTAGGCTTCTACTGGGGCTGCTTCTGCTGCGTTTGCTTCTGTTGGGTGGTTTTTTGCTGAGCTACCTTCTTCTCGCTAGCTTTTTTCTTAGCAACCTTCCTCTCGGCCACCAGGACCCATAAGTTCAGGCCAGAATCTTTCTTGGGCCTTT
Source organism: Liquidambar formosana (assembly GCA_039720395.1). Lineage (NCBI taxonomy): Eukaryota > Viridiplantae > Streptophyta > Magnoliopsida > Saxifragales > Altingiaceae > Liquidambar > Liquidambar formosana. Next base: position 26,326,137 of record CM077824.1, on the reverse strand, counting down.
GACTCCCGGAGTCAGTTCTCTACCTTTTAGCTGGGGAAGGATTGGAACTTTGTCGCTTCATGGCTTGTGACACGGTCTCCTTAGATCTAGAACTTTCTATCACGAGAGAAGCGGAGTTACCAGCTTTATCTAGGGCTCCTAATTCAATAGCACCCTCCCCTTTAGCTAGAAGCTGAATCGTCTCCTCTTCTTCTTCTTCTAGAGGAAGGGTTAAGTCTTCCTCGGGCTCCTCTCAATGAGGAAGACTCGCTTTACTGTAGGTTTGATACCTCAGGTAATAGTGAAGCAGGGTGTGAGTGGCCTTGCAGTGATGGCTCACTTAGTAGTTTAGCAACTTTTTGATATCTTCCTTCTTCAGAACCCCGCCAGGTTGGTTAGCATGTTGAGCTGCTAGAGAGAAATAGAACATGAGCATCAGTATAAGTCTATCATTCACCTCAGGACCCATGTAAGAAAATATAAAAGTGATGAATTTCGCTTAGGGCTTACAAAAAGAGCCATGAGTGCGAGGAATGATGATGTTTTCCATTAGTAAGGTCCCATCCATGGGCTCATACACGAAAATGATGTGGTCGTGAGCCCGAGGGTTGGAATCAGGGATATAGGTCACGAATGGCTTTCTCTTGGGCTTAATGAAGAGGTAATGGTCCAGTTTGTTTTTTAAGGAAAATTTTTTGTAGTGGTGGAATATTTCCTGTACCCCAACTGCTATTCCTAAACTTTGGTTAATGGTATGGACACCCAAGACAATCCTAAAGGACTTTAGCCCTAGTTGGGTGGGAACGAGGTTACAGTAAAAAGAAATTCAATAAAGAAGTTGAAAAAGGGGATGCAGACTCTGCCTTCCATGAACGTAGCAACGAGAACGGGAAGGCTATACTCAGAATTTGACTAATAAATGTCTTCCCCAAGCTCAGCAAATCGAAAGCTGAACTTCCCATCCTTGAAGCCATACAAGGCCTTAAATTTTGCTATCTTTATAGGATTGTCCTTAATATCGTAAAAAGATGACATCTGCCAAGTGTGAAATGAAGAAGGTTAAATTCCAAAATCAACTATTTCTCCTTACACGCCCCAACCTGAGTCTCTAGAACAATGTTTAGATAGGTATGTTTGCTTTGACAAACTCAAAAATTGTTCTAAGTGTTAGCTCGAGAGTTACTCAGCTTGGTTTTAGGAAAAGTCAGAATTAGGGGACTAAAGGTCTCCCTCCTTCTTTTACCTCGAAGTGGGATTTTTAAACCCTAAAAGGCGGGAAAATTGGAATCTTGGCGATTTGCCCCGAAAATTAAAGGAAAACCCTAGGATCGCGAAACAAACCCCAAGAACAACACTAACAGTCCCAGGCAAAGGAAATAGCATCAAACAAATTGAAAGCTAAAGACAAAGAAAGAATTATACCGTTGAAGATTTCAAGAAACAGTTGGAAAAACAAGTTCGCTGGAAATGTACGATTGCACAATGCTGAGAACCTCCAAAGAACTGCTTCTAGAATGGTAGACGAAGTAGGAACAACTTTCAAATGAAGAACAGTGACGATGGAACAAACCCTAGAATGGTGAAAAGGTTCGAGACAGATCTTCTCCAGTAAATAAGCAGTGTTAATAGTGGATTCCGGTGAAGGGGATGGTGTGCACAGTACGTTCAGGTGAAGGCAGATAGCAAAAAGTAGAGAGAAAGAATGCAGAGAAAGTAGAGAAAGAGAAGGCAAAAGGTAAAGTGAATAGTGATTTGCTTTTCCCCAAAGACATAATGCTTCTGGAGCATTAAATGCTATATACGACAGACGAGATAGCCCCATTATATATGACGTCAACGCCTTGAAATACAGAATGGCATAACTGCCATCTGCGAGCTAAGCCCTAGAAAGCCAAATGCCATGGGGGCACAGTGAAAACCATTCAGTAATTGTAAATTATGACAAGTCCCATTTTGGGAAAGTCATAATTGGGGCAAGTTGTGTGGAAATATTCTCGAACTAAAGATCCAGCTTGGGACACCTGTTCCATGACTCATACTACAGTCCAAATTGCTATTACAGTGCAAAACTGTGAATACAACTGCTATTCCTGACACAACGGTTACAAGAAACCATGGTTATCTGCCCAACCATGAGTAGTAAACCATGGTCAGATTTGACCTAACCAAGGCAATTACTTGACCTCATATGGTCAGTCCGTATAGGTAGGTATAAATAGAATACGATATAGTCGAATAAGGTAAGCTACAGTACCCTAATCCTCTAAAAATTCATCTTCTTCCTTGCCTTTACTTCCATAAATAGCCTCTGACTTAAGCTTTGGAGAGGGCTCGGCCAAAACCCATCTTGGCCTATCCTTTGACACTTTGTTAGCTTGTGAGCGTAGGTCCCCGCATAAGATCTAGCTCTTTTATCATCAGCAGTTCTTGGGGAGCAGATTTTACCCCGTACACTTATAGATATCAATTTGTGAAGAAGTGTTCTATTTTTTAGGCTAAAGCTAAAAATTGGAATAAATATGTCTTCAGATATCTTTTTGTTAATATTAAAAATAGTTTCAATAGACTACAATCTATTCAAAATCATAAAGTTAATCCTAATGATTAATTATACTAACAGTGAATATGAAGTTCTCAAAGATTATGAATATTGGCTTAAATGTGAAGAGATTTATTGGGCTAAGATATCTAGACTTAATTGGATCCAAAATGGGATAGGAATACTAAGTGTGCCGGGTCTAAATCTAGGCCCCGAAGATTGCTGATAATGAAGGAGCTGAATCTCATGAGTGGACCTACATTCACAAGCTAAGTAACAATGTCAGAGGGTAGGCCAAGGTGGGTTTTGGCCAAGCCCTCTCCAAAACTCAAGTTAGAGGCCGTTTATGGAGATAAAGGCAAGGAAGAAGATGAATATTGGAGAATTAGCGTATTGTAGCTTACCTTATTTGGCTGCATCATATTCTATTTATACCCACCTGTATGGACTGACCATGTGAGGTTAGATAGCTGCCTTGGTTAAGTCATATCTGACCATGGTTTGCCAATACCGTCTGACCATGGTTTACTAATCATGGTTAGGCAGATAACCATGGTTTCTTGTAACCGTTGTGTCAGGGTTAACAGTTGTATTCAGAGTCTTGGACTGTAGTGAGAGCCATATGGTGGGAGTCCCGAGCTGAATATACGGCCCTGAGTTGAATGATGACATGCCTCATCTTGGGTTGACTGGGCTGTTATAGCCACGTGTCAACATTCACAATTCGAGCTCCTGCCCCGAGCTGGGGTCTTCGATTCAGGATTATTCCCACACAACTTACCCCATTTATGACTTTCCTGAAGTGGGATTTGTCATAATTCACAATTCATAATCGTTGGCTTCTTTTCACTGTGCCCCAATAACGTTTGAGTTTTTAGAATTGAGCTAGTAATCACTGGCCACGTCTTTTCGTGTCTCAAGACGCTGATATCATGGGTAAGTGGGGATGTCTTGTCTGTCATAAATAGCATTAAGTGCCCCAGGCGTATTATGTCCTTAGGCATAATCACTTTCCTATTCATTTTGTCTTATTTTCTCTCTCTATTATCTTTCTTTTCTTTGCCTTTTCTCTCTGCTCTCTCTGCTTCTTCTGGAATATACTGTAAACACCGCCTTTCACCTGAATCCACTGTTAACACCATTCATTTGCTGGAGAAAATCTACCTTAAGCCTTTTCATCGTTCTAGGGTTTGCTTCGCCGTAACCGTTCTTCACTTAAAGACAGCCTTTGCTTCCTCTGCCATTCTAGAAGTTATTCTTTGAAGGTTCTTACCACCGCACAATCTTCTATCTCTGGTGGACTTGCTTTTCTAGCCTACTCCTTGGTCCGAAACGGTATAACTATTTCTTTGTTTTTATTCTGTAATATGTTCGATGCTATTTTTCTTTGCTTGGGACTGTTGGTATTGTTCTTGGGGTTTGTTTCGTGATCCTAGGGTTTTCCTTCAATTTTTGGGGCAAATCGCCAAGATTCCAATTTTCCCATCTTTTAGGGTTTAAAAATCCCACTTCAGGGTAAAAGTAGGATGGAGACCCTTAATCTCCTCGTTTTGACTTTACCCAAAACCAAACTGAGTGACTCCCGAGATGACCCTTAGAACAAATTTGAGTTTGTTAAGGCAAACATACATGTCAGAACTTTGTTCTGGAGACTCAGGTCGGGCCATGTAAGAGGAAGTAATTGATCTTAGAATTTAACCTTCCTTATTTTAACCTTGGCAGATGTCGTCTTTTTACCAAATTAAGGACAATCCTGCAAGACCAGTAGAATTTAAAGCCTTGAACGATTTCGAGGATGGAAAGTTTAGCTTTCGATGTTTGAGCCAGATGATGACATATATCGATCCGATTCTAAAAATGGCCTTCCCGTCCTTGTTGCTGTTTTTATGGAGGGTGGAGTCCGTGTCCCCTTTTTTGACCTCTTCGTTCAATTTCTTCTCTACTGTAACTTGGTTCTAACCCAACTAGGGTTAAACTCAATTAGGATTGTCTTGGGCGTCCATGCTCTTAACCAAATTTTAAGAACCACTGTTGGAGTAAAGGAAATATTCCATCACTACAAACTTTCCTACTAAAAAAATAAGCTAGACTATTACCTCTCAGTTAAGCCCAAGAAGAAGCCATTCGTGACCCATATCCAGATTCCAACCCCGGGGCTCATGATCACGTCATCTTTGTGTATGGACCCGTTGATAGGACTTTACCTAGGATAACACCATCTTTCCCCACAATCACAGTTCTTCCTATAAGCCCTGTCGCTACCCCAAAAAAGGATGGGATGTTTCCCTTCCTAAGTTGGGACGACCCCAGGGCATCCATCTGGTGGGTAGTGTTGAGTAAGATGGATTCAGTTCAAGGGTGCCTTGACTGTCTTAGGCATGTGAGCATATCTAGAATTATCAATGTGATGACCTGAATTATATATATATATATATATAAAATATTTATTTTGATCCTATGTGTGCAACTTCACCATAACTTAGGCATGTATAGCATAAAATCATGCACCCAACCACACCATAGCACAAACCATGGAGATGAATGTGAACAGACTACCCATTTTCCTCCCCTATTCTGCAAGCCTAACCCTTCCCGGTCAATTTTCTTCCTGCAACTCTGCAACCCATAATAACCCCGGCTCTGTTTTTCCTTCAGCAATTAAGAGGCCATACTTCAGCCGCACCTACTCACCTTGACTCCCATCTCTGTTCCCATTTGCACCTGGTTCGGATATGTGTATATATATATGTATAGAGGGACCTGAGATAGAGAGTTAGAGAAAGAGCAACAGAGAGAGAGAAACTGAGAGAGAACAGAAGAGAAAGAGAGTGGTCTTGTGGAGATTTTTGGCTGAGTTTGTGGAGTTCTTTCATGAGGTAAAAACCTCACCTCTTCTATTGTTGATTATATATATATATATATATATATAGAGAGAGAGAGAGAGAGAGAGAGAGATATATATATGTCACGTACTGTGTATATCCATATGTATATATATAATTTTATTTTCTCGTGTTATTCTTAGAAAGGATGATCCTATTTTATGTTTTTGGGACCAAGGAACACCATGGTAGTGTCAAATTTCAGAGAAATTGACTGTAGGTTAAAGTTTTAGAAATTTTAGAATTTTGGATCATGAAAACCTGAAACTTTAGGCTTAAAAACGAATATGATTTTGTAGGATTTTGAATGAACAATTTATACGTGCACGTAGTACTCCGCGTGAGCTTCGATTTGACACTTGAATCACTAAAAACAGTTAAGAAACGAGGGAGATATTAATCGTCGAAGTTGGCCCATTGAACACACAATGTAACCGGGTTACACAATTCAACCCGCGGGAGGTTGAAGATGACCCCATAGGACTATGATCCTGTGTGGGTGCATCTATATACTTTACCGTGTTCTCATGCATTTAAAAGCCATACAATAATCATATGAACCCCAAATTTGACTGTTGGTCTCGTCTTGGTGGGCCCTACCATGTGGGACCCTTAGTTGACCATTTTAACCAAGTTTGACTATAGTTTGACTTTTTGGCCAAATTAATATTTATTGAAAATACCAGAAAATTCCAAAAATTACAGAAAATTCCCGAAAATTATGAGAAATTCCCAGAAATTATAGAGAGTGTTTTAAAAATTATTTTGATCATTTTGGGACCATAGTTCACTGTTAGAAGGCCAATAGTAATTTTTGAGTACGTTATATTTATTTTGAAATTTACTACTACAAGAAAAAGGTTAATAGATGACGCTTTTAGAATTTAAAAAGATGACCGTTTTTTAAAAACTAGTCATCTTTTGATTTTTAAAATAAAAAGATGACTAGTATTTAAGATCAAACTTAAAACAGTCATCTTTGAAAAAACAAAGATGACTGGTTTTTAAAAACATTATAACAAAAGATGACTACTGTTAAAAACCGGTCATCAATTCACTCTCTAAAAAAATAAACCATAATAATTTTTTTTTTTCACACTTCCCTCCCGTGTAATTTTTGTCCAGCTCCCCGATCCCCTTTTAACACAACCTACAAATTTTTTTTTCTCTCTCTCTTTCCCCAATCTCCATCCCTCAGTTTCTTACTCAGGCCTCACGCATCAGCACGACAGCCCTCACTGTCACCGTCGCCCAGGCCACCTTCACCCTCACCGTTGCCGTCGCCATGGCCGTCACCCAAGGCTGCCCTCACAAAGAAAGCTTGTTCTAGTTATAGGATGAAAAAAGGGTTTGACATACATGGTAGAGGGGGCTTTTTCTGATCTCACTGGCTTCCCTCCCCCAAATCACTAATCCCACCTCAGGTGAGGGATATTGGTGGTGGACAACACCTTATGTTCTTCTTCAGGGCATTTCAGTCAGAGTAATAACCAAGTGGAAATCTGATCTTTGGGTTGAACAGATCAGATTTGATCTGATTTTCTGAGCTCTCTCATCCAGATCTGATCTTTTTGGTTCGTCATAGATTTCCATTGGGGCTCTCTGCTCTGTTTTGGCTCGTGGTGAATTTCTCTTGGGGTCGATTGGAGTGTGCCGTGCTTGGTGGTGCTTCTCAGTGGCATCTCAAGGGCTCAGTTGCTCTTTAGTTTTTTGTGAGGTTTGAAATATACTTTGTGGGGTTTGAAATTTTCTCCGGATTTGAAGGTTTTATTTCTGATCTAACCGTATAATGATTCTTATCAGTGTTTGAGGGGTTCTTTTTCCTTCTTTTTCCTTTTCTCTTTTTTTTCCTATGCATTGTTTGCATCCGTGTACTCCCCTTTTTTCTGTTGGTGGAAATGGGTATTCCTTGAATTGTTGCTTTATATTGTGCTTATGTTCATCCAGACACTGATACACACACACACATACATACACACACACACACACATATCAAGATGCATATTTGTAGCTCAGATGATTCTATTCTTAATAAATCGAAAGGAATGTCTTGTTTTATTTGGCTGAATTGTTTATTTCTGCCTGTGAGTCTGATGGGTGAAGTAAATGGGGGAGTTTCTATTTCAGATGCATTATAGTTTTTAATGACTCTCCTATTGGTTAATTGAAATGGGGGTATTGCTTAATTGGCTTGAATTGTATATAATTTTCACTATCTGTGTTCTCGTCCACGATAATTACTTTGAATTTTGACTTGGGTCTTGTTGATATTATCAATTTTACTTTTATTTTTATCTTGCTTAATTTGTTTCATTTCACCTTCATATTGATAAATCCAAAATTATTTGCCCTGCAGTGTTTTCAAGTTTCAAATTTTGTTGGTTAGAATACTTAAATGATTGCCACCAAATATGGGTCTTCTTATGGAAATCAAAAGTCATGGATTTGGCAGAATGATGATTGGATAATAATTGAGACTGATAAACTGGAATTATGTATATGCTTGATGAAAATGAAATGTATATCAGTGTAGGTGGTTGCATAAGAGTTAGTATGCCTTGAAGAAGCATATCTGTTTAGAATCTAAACTTTAGATAGAAAATAAAAAGATAGAACATCTGTAAAGCCATTAGACTGGTTGAGTATCATACTGACCGTAATGAACGTATGATAAGGCATCATATGAGAAGAATGAGACATGCAGCGCCATTCTATGTTGCTTTAAAGACTTCCTTGAAAATATGTCATTTGTAATCCATCCAAAGAACTATAGAATTTTTACTCAACAAAGCAAATCTAAGTTCCTTTTCTACTAAAACTAGACTGATGAGAGTATTAGAGCTGAACTATTCAAGAATTAAAGTAATGGTATTTTTCTTCTACTTTTGAGTTTTGACCTTTGAGTGGTATAAAATGCAGCATAAACATATACAAGGATTTTTGTAATCTCTGAATGATAGCTGTAACAGTGTAACCTAACCTTCATATTTTCAAAGAATGTAAGAAAAATTTGGCAAAAGAACTGGTTCATATTTTTAATCACTTTATATGGTAGCCTTATTAAAGTATATTCGAATGTAAAAACTAAATAAAACACTATGTGGTGGTAATCTTAACCAGTAATAAGTTATATGTAGAGAGTTTATTTTGGTTCAAGGTGTATTTTTTATACAATCAAAATTCTTCGTAGCATTTTTTTATAATAAAAGTGTCTTTAACCGGTTATAATAAAAGTGTATTTTTTATAAAATCATCATTTTTTAGCTTAGGGTCTTTTCTTTTTCTTTTTCTTTTCTTTTCTTCTCTTTCTTGTGGTTAGCTCTTGTATATCTCTTATGTTCTTGGGTTTTGCCCTTTTTTCTAATACAATACTTCATCGAAAAAAAAAAAGAAAAGAGATCTTTTGTTGGTATAGATGGGGGGTTTGGAGATTGACAACCTCTAGGACATTGATGAGAAAGTGGCTAACATGGGAAAATTTGGCTTTTAATTTCAATAAGCTTAATATTGGGATAAGTTTGACACCCTTGTCTAACCATCTAGAAGACAATCCTTACCAATCTATCTATATCCTTTTCTTCACTGGGCACATTTTTATGTATAAATCAATTTCCAGAAAAGTAAATGCAAGGTATCTTGGAAAGTGTAGGCAGAGATGATTTGCGGGTGGATGAAACAAGAGAGGGCCAAGGCAAACTATAACTATGGAGGGATATCATGGAATTATAGGTTTATATTTATGTTCTACTAAAGTAGAATATGTAGGATACAAAGTTTGTAAGACCACAAATCAAAGTGGGGTGATGCCTAAAACTGAAAACTCAAGACAACTCAAATTGACCATTTGGTGCCTTTATCAACCACAATAAGGAAGAAATGAGAAGGGATTTTATCTAAATAATTAAAGATGTGTTGCAAAAGTAGAGGTTTTCATGTGGTGTTATTTCATTGTTTCATCCCAATAAATTGAATTGTAATAAGTCCAGAATTGCTAATGGTATGGAACATTGTCCACCCAAGACAGGAAATTTTGACAAGATTAAGTCTACTGGTGTTGGGGATGTTAATATGATTGGGGAGAGGCTAGGGAAGAGAAAGTTATTAATAAGTAGATTCATAAAAGTTAGTACGAGAGGGTGTTGGCTAGGGAAGGGAAAGTTAGTACGAGAGGGTATTGCTTGATAAGGTTGAGATACGTTGAAAGGAGATTGATGATGGTCAGTGATAAGATGAAAATGTGAGTCAGAGATGCTGTAAAAGCCAATGAAAGGCTGCAAATAACATGAACAGAATCAATAAGAACTTCAGAAAAATATCTAGAACTCTAGATTACCATGCTTTAATGCAGGACTTGGTTTGGCCCCAGCTAAAAGAAGAAAACAATTACACATGACATGGCTTTGAGCTTTCTGGAAAGGTTATGCATAAATATTCTTTTTTATTGCCTGGTGTCACACCCCATTTTTGGCACCTTAGCTAGGACATATCATTTCATGTAGGATTTTGAGTCCTTTTCGAGTCTAATCTTTTGCATTAAGTTTCTATGGCATTGAATATCATGTGTATGAATTTTGAAGTGATTTGGAGTTCGTCTCGATAGTCAATAAGAACTTTTATGACTTTAAGGGCATAATCGTCTTTTAAGCCGCATATTTTCCATTTGACCTTGAAATGAATCCCAAGTCATTCCTTTGAGTTCATATGAGTACATAGAGTCTATATATAGGTTCAATTTCATGAATTAATGGTTTAAGATCAATTCGGCTCATAATGGTTCGGGTTGGCTAAAAGACCCTTTCTTGGTTTGCTCAAATTGACTCGTAAGACCCAACCAATTTTCTCTCATTTAACTACAATTGGGATTTATTTACATCCTAGGTATGTTTAGAAAGATCAAATTTTGATTGGGAAAGCATTTGGTTCGACCTTGTGTACAAACCCAGCTTAGCGACGGTGAGGCACCATGGTTAACCACCTTTGTAAAACCTAACCATGCACCCATGGCTAAGGATTTTTGTCCTAAAATGCTTAAAAATGTGTTCCCCTTTGAAAAACGGTCGTTTTGGCTTTTATTTCGTCAAAATCGACTTAATTTGAACATTCTAGGACTTCTGAAGCAAGAAGGAGTCAAAACCGGAGCGGAATAGAAGAGCCCTTGGGTAACCGTCCGGGGCTGGACGGTTAGCCGTCCAAGCCCAGACGGCCAACCGTCCGGGGCTAGTTGGTTATCCGAGAGAGTCCGTCCTTAAGTGAAATTCTGACTTTCTCTCCCTCTTTTGACGGTTTCCTCTGCCCTCACAACTTGTTTTCTCTTAGGAGTGTGTAAGTTTGGGTTGTTTGAGCACCAAGAGAGTCTCTAATAGCCCTAGGATCATTATTTAATGAATTAATCTTAGCCATTGGTTTAGGGGGTTAGTTCTCTATATAAAGGACATGATATTCAGCATATAGGGGGAGGTGAATTGCACTTTACACTTAGAGAGAGAGGGAGCTACGAGTTTGGAGAGCTAGAAGGACATCAAGATAAGGATTTTCAACCCTAAGCAAGCAAGAGAACAAGGACTTTAAAGGCAAGGGAGGTTCTACAAGAGGTAAACACACTTTCAATTGTTGAAATTAGACTTTCCTCCTTCATCTTCTCTTCTTTTCTTTAGGATAGTTCTAGTGCATGTAATAGCTCTTCTTATGGATTGAATTCAATGCTTGTGTGATGTTATGTGAATGATTTTGAGATGATTTATGGTTTAATATGCTTGATAAACCTTAGTTTGCTAGGGTTTTGAAAGTATTATCCTTTTTATCCTCTTAAATCATGTATAGTTCACATGTTTAGGTTGCTGTGATTATTGTCATGAGTTGATGCTCCTGTTAGTTAATATATATGATATGAATGATATTCATGATGATTTGAGCATGTGTTAGAGTTTTTTCATAGGTTTTTATGCATAGTTGTGAGATTAGGATTTCGATAACCCTAAAATCACACAAGTTTCATACAGCATGCTTAGCTTAGCTCTGTGAGTTGTTTCTCATCATAGTCCTTTTATATATGCTGCATATAGTTGAATCATGCTAGGTTTGCATTCATACAGTAGATTTCATAGGGTTTTTGGAGATGTTATCCTTTCCTAAGGATAATTATCCTTTTTATTAAGTAAGGTGTTGCATGAGAGCTTTCTGTGATGTGTTTAAGCATGAAATCACTTCTATTGTATTCTAGTATATATATTTTACATAGGATATGATAATAGTACCTCCCCATAATGACTTTTTTACGTGAAATTATCTTAGGATAGTTTTGCTTAAGAAAGCTCGTCGTAGGAAGGCCTATTTTCAAATTTTGCATAAAATATCATCTTTTTGGTTAGAATAGACTTAGTTATCATGTTTATTGATATTATTGGAGTCTCTCATGATTTTTAGTGTGTCTTTGATAGGTTTTTATGCATGTTAGTTAGGTCATTGCATGTAGGATTGAGTTGGGGTCCTTAGTTATTCATTATTCTTGTTGTTTGCATGATAAATGGGTAATTTTAGGCCTTGTTATGGTTCTGTCCAGATTAGTATATTGCTCTCTTTGCATGATTTTTTGCACTTGTAAGGGTGCAAATAGGTACAATGCTTGTCCTATTGCAAATAGGGCCGCTATTGCTTGAAATGGCTAATGCTTGGAACTTTTGCGCTCAGGTAAGTAGGGTATGAAGTGCCCTAATTCACTTTTCTTCTTTCTTTTCTCTTCTCCCTCCTAGGGTTATTTCTTAATACGAATATATGGTAATTATCAAGGGTTTCCTTCAATAAAATTTTGGTTTTCTATCAAGGTTTTCCTCTTGTAGAAGTTTTCAATTGTGGATTATTCAATGCATTTTTCGAACAAGGAAACCTAGGGTATTTACCATAGGTTTGTATTAGGTCGTAACCTTATTCTTTTCGAACTACGTGGACTTTGATCCATGTATTTCGCTGCATGGTACATAGGCGCTCTTCGTGAGGCTCAAGTCCGTTCTAGGATCCAAGTGTCCTAGGCTTTTCTTTTCTTTTCTTCTTTTTTTCTGTTTTGTTTTACTTGTTTGATTATGCATAGATGAGATGGATGGATGGAATATATGTTATGCATGCTGCCTTGTGATGATATATGATGATATTTGAGTGAAAAAGATCTTAAGTTAGCCCAATCAAATTAAGAGACCAACTCGGGCGATGTGGGTGCCTATGGGCTTTGCCTAGAACCTTCCCACGTCGTAACTTAGCCCCCGAATCCAATTTTCTGGTTTCAAAGACTTTTCTTTTCCTTTAATGGAGTCATGTGGTTTTGAAAATAAAACATTTTTATGGTTTTCCTCTTTTTCCTAAAAAATGAGGTGGCGACTCCTTTTCGTTTGTTGTCTTTCACCCATTCTTTCGCCAAATCCTTGTGGGCCGTTTTCCAGGGGTTCACAGTTTGGCGACTCCACTGGGGATGTCAAGGGCTAGACTCATTTAATTTGATTGGGTTAAATTAATTTCTTTATTGTTTAATAAAATCAATCACTTGCATCCGCTTGATTGTGTGCTTTCATTCATTGCATTGTGTGCGAAATTGTTGCATGATCACTCGATTGTCCCTCGATGTATCCTTGCCAACAGATGGCTTAGTTCGACCTTGGTTTTCCTGATTCCATGTGTTGGGTGAAGTTATCAAACTTCTCTTGCCAAGTACCCTTGGGTATATCAAATGGATCAATCATGTGCTGCTGGACCCACGCGACATTCCTGATGTCACATGTGGTTAGGTATAAAGATTGGTACAAGCAAAGTTGAGGACCCTAGCCTACCCTCTTAAAAGAAAGAATTGCATGTAATGGGCCTTCTAGGACATCATCAGATCACCTATATGCACACACATTGTTCTGATGATATGCTACCGTGTTTGTGATGTGTTGCCATGCTTTGTTGATTGAGTGGGTAATTAAAGGAAACTTTAAATCTTAATTCCTTAATACGTACCCTTCCCCATGACCCCCGCAAGGGTAATTGGTTAAGAGAACTGATTAAGGGTGTACGTTGTAAATTTTTTTAGATAATTATGGAAGCTTAGGGTGGACCCTTAGGCTGAAAAATTGAGTGTTTACCCTATGTTAGAGGGAGAAACGTGCTGGCTTGGATCCGTAATCAACAAGGGCGCCTAGTTAGTACTGATTCTATCACCGAGACGAATATGGCCGAGGAAAGAACTAGCAACCGGGGTTTCAACCTTGAGGCCACTTTGAAAGCTATTATGGAAAAGCTTGACCACACTGCCCAGGTATCCGAGACCGCACTCAAGATGGCTCAAGACATTCAATAGAAGAACTCTGAACTTGAATCTAGGGCCCGTGCCACTGACAACAATCAAGGATCCAATGATTCCGAATCTGCTGAGGAACCATTAGGAGAAGGGGGAGAACTACCTAAGACCAAGGAAGGGGAAACCAAAACCACATCAAGAGAGAGCTCAATCATACTGGCAAACAAGGTCGAGGCCTTAGAACGAACTCTAAAGGGAATCCGCAGATCTGATGATATGGTGGACATTCGTACTTTGTCCTTGTTCCCAAAGGCTCGCATCCTGCTACAGTTTAAGATGCTGGAGTTGGAAAAATTCAATGGGATAGGCTGTCCTAAGACCCACCTCAAGATGTATGTGCGAGCTATGTACCCTCGAGGGGCGAACAATGAGTTATTGGCTCAAATGTTTCACGAGTCATTAGCGAGTTCTGCCTTGAAATGGTTTTTGTCATTGGAGGAGAATAGAACTAAGACTTGGGAGGATGTGTGCAATGCATTCATGGACCATTACAAGTATAACACCGAAGTGGATGTCACGCGAAGGGATATGGAAACTACCAAGCAAGTGGTTAATGAGACTTTCTTCGCCTTTATCACTAGGTGGAGACAAAAGGCTTCCAAAATGACAGACAGACCGAATGAGGAAGATCAGATTCAGTTGGTGGTGAAGAATTTGTTGCCCGTATATCACAAGCACCTCTTTGCTCATTACTTTCCGAACTTCAAGGTTCTTGTTGGGGCTGGCACGCAGGTCGAAGATGCAATCGCTGATGGAACAATCAAAACGGAGGAGGTCCAAAGGAGTCAAAGGACAAACTTTGGAGGAAAACCCAATGCTGAGGTCAATACCATTACCCAACCCGCTCGCCCTTTCTCCCTAAATAATTCCACCTCACCTCGCCAATTTACCAAGCTATACATGCCGCTCGAAAGAGTTTTTGAAAAGCTGAGAAACCGTGACCTCTTGAAACCCCTTGACCCAAGGCCTCCACCAAACCCATTGCCCAAGAACTACAATGAAAATGAATATTGCAAGTTCCACCAAACCAAAGGCCATCCAACCAACCGTTGTGTGAACCCCGGAAATTGGGCCCACAAGGGATTGAAAGAAAATGGGTTTGAAAAAGAAAAAGGAAAGGAGTCGCCACCTTATTTTTTAAAGGAAACAAGGAAAACCCTAAAAATCAGGTTGTTTTAGGAAAACAATTTGAATGACTCCATAAAAAAAGGAAAGGCAAAAACCAATCTTTTGAAAACCAAAGAAATCGGGGATTCGGAGGCTAAGTTATGACATGGGAAGGTTCTAGGCAAAGCCTATAGGCACCCATGTCACCCTTTCGGTCTCTCAGTTCATTTGGGCTAAATTAAAGTCTTTCCATACAAAAATCAGCAAATATATCATCACAAGAATTGCATGCATATCATATATTTCATTCATCCATCCATGCATAATAAGCAAATAAAAACAGAAAATAAAAAGAAGAAAAGAAAACATAAATAAACCTAGGATGCTTGGATCCTAGAACGGACTTGAGCCTCACGAAGAGTGCCTACGTACCATGCAACGAAATACATGGATCAAAGTCCACGTAGTTCGATTAGAACTAAGGTTAAATCCTAATACAAACCTATGGTAAAAACCCTAGGTTTCCTTATTTGATCAAAAGAGTTGAATATGATAGAAAGTTTGATTTTAGGAAAGAAATCCACAAAATGGAAACTTTAATAAAAACTAGAATTTTGTTGGTTAAGGAAACCTCTAATTAAACCATAGGATCATATTAAAAATTAACCCTAAATAGGGAGAAGAGAATGAGTAAAGAAGAAAGGTGAATTGGGGCACCTTCACACCCATTTACCTGAGCGCAATTAGCTCCAAGCACTTAGCCATTTCAGACATAAGCAGCCCTATTTGCCATGGGACAAATACCACACCTATTTGCACCCTTACAAGTGCTCAAAACCATGCAAAAACACTAACATGCAAATCTGGACAGAATAGTATTATGACCTAAAATCATCCACTAAGCATGCCAATAGCAAAAACAGCGAACAATAATAAGTCCTAACATATTCCTAGAACCATATCATGCATAAAAACCCTAAAACATACTAACATGCATGCAAAACTATCATGTTTACTCCATATGAAAAACATATACAGCAAACACGAAGAAAAACCAAATAAAAAAGTCTACTTTATCATGCTATATGAAAACAAACACGAAACAATGACTCTAAAACCCTAAACTCACAAATATGCTTAAAAACATACAAAACATACTTTAATCATGCTAAAACCAAACTAAACAGAAATTAAATCATGCATATTAACTAACTAAAGCAATATAACATGATGAAAATCCTAACTCTAACATGCAATGACACTAATCCTAGCACAAGGACAAACAGGAGCACAAGAATCACAACTATGCATTAAAAACCTAAAGGACAGCCCTAAAGCATGCTAAACAGTAGATAAAAAATAGATATTCCATGTATATTAACTAGCTAGAGTGTTAATACATGATAAAAAAGTTACCTTTAACATGCAATAGGCCTAACCCATATGAAAACCTAGTTTAAGCTTGAACAGAGAAGGAGAATACCTTAGGAAGGGCCTTCCTTGCTGCTGTATGCAATTGTTCGTGGCTCCTCAGGTCTTTAGAGTGAATCAAACCAACACGAATCCTCCTCTTTGTCAAAGTGGTATCACAGCAAAGAGATCAAAACTCACTCAACTTTGAAAAGAAATAGAAAACAAAAAGAGAACAAGAGAAAAGAAAAAGTGATTCTCGTCACTTTGCAGCAGCAGCAACTTCAATCGCGTTTTTGGGTATGAAAACGTTGGATTTGGACAACGCTTGTGAAATACAAAGTTGTAGAGAATTGAATTATCTTTCTAACAAGACCAATTTCATCAAATTCTGACTTCGGATGAAAAAGTTATGATTAAAATACGACTGCTGGTTTTCAGAAAATCTGCTGCTGAATTATGACGAATTTCACTCCCTCCAAACCCTCTTCTCCCCCCCCCCCCCTTGTTTAAAGACATTAAGAGAGTATTTATAGCTGAAATCTGGAGTTTCCCTTTCCTTCCTGGACTAGGTTTCCTTGGAGAATAATCAAAAGGTATTTTATAATGATAAAAGACTTCTAATCTGAATAGGAAAAGGAAATTGTCTTTTATAAAAATTGGGAGACTGACCGCTAACATGCATGCACATGTATTGTATGTGCGTACACACACTCATCACATACGTACACGTGTTAGTGTCATGATAAAAATGGCTAATTTAATAAAATAATTTTCTTTTCATTTTAACCAAAAATCTCATGCTGTGATTCGCACTAATTCTTCAAGGATAATCCGTAAATAACCACACTAAACTCATCATCAGGCCATATCAAAATTGAACTTCATGAAACACTTTTGAGGGTAAAATGATGACTAATGAAAGTCAATTTGAAAAGATTTGGTTGGTAATTGTGAGTCAATTAGAGCTAACCCAAGGAAGGGTCAATTAACCAACTTGAACCACATCGAGCCATTTTAATCCCGAGCCATTGACTTACCAAATTGACACTAAAAATACCTCTTATGCATCCATATGAACTCCAATTGACAATTTGGAGATCATTCCAAGGTCAAATGAAAAGTTTGGGACTTAAAAGACGATTATGCCCCTCAAGTCGCAAAAGCTCTTATTATCCCTCAAGATCAACTCCAATTTGAACCAAAATTCATATCCATTGTCCTTGTGACTCTAGAAAACTAATGCAAGTGACTAGACTCAAAAACAAAACAAAAACATGCATGAAATGATGAGCCCTAGTAAGGTGGTGCAAAAATGGGGTGTGACAGAAGCCCCTCATTGGCGAACAAGTTACACTTGTGAACCAATGATAAAGAACAACCCATTTTTGGCCAAAAAGCCCGGAGAAATCACACACTGATACCAACAATGATGGGAGGTTGAAAACCTGAGACTGAAATAAGGAAGTGTACTCAAGTCATGAGTATACTTAAACCACTGGGGGTTGATGATTGTCAAGAGAAGCATATTCAAGCCACTACGAATGAACATACTTTTGAAATGGAGAAATATATTCTAGTCACGAATATATTTAACCAAGTGATGAGAATGAGATCTGAAAAGTACGTTCAAGTGACGAACGTACCTTGGAAATGGAGAAGTATATTCAGGTCACGAATATATTTAACCAAGTGAGTGACAAAAAATCTGAGAAGTATACTCAAATGATGAGTATACCACTGAAATGGAGAAATATATTCAGGTCACGAATATATTTAACCAAGTAATCTGAGAATGAAATCTGAGAAGTATACTCAAGTGGTGAGCATACCATTGAAATGGAGAAATATATCCAAGCGATGGATATCTTTAACCAAGTAGGATAAGAATAATCTGAGAGGTGTATTCAAGTGATGAGTGTACTTTTGAAATGGAGAAATATATTCAGGTCACGAACATATTTAACCAAGTGATGAAAAAGATGCTGAGAAATATACTCAAGTGATGAGTATACTTAATGATTGAAAAAGACTGAGAAGTACGTTCAAGTGATGAACATACTTTTGAAATGAGAAATGTATCCAAGTGATGGATATATTTAACCAAGTAAGCTGAGAAGTACACTCAAGTGATGAGCATACCATTGAAATGGAGAAATATATCCAAACGACGGATATATTTAACCAAGTAAGATAAGAATAATCTGAGAAGTGTACTCAAGTGATGAGTACACCATTGAAATGGAGAAATATATTCTAGTCACGAATATACTTAACCAAGTAAGTGACAAGTATGTTTGAGTGATAAACATACCATTGAAATAGAGAAATATATCCAAGTGATGGATATACTTAACCAAGTAAGTGACAAGTATGTTTAAGTGATAAACATACCATAGAGAAATATATCCAAGCGATGGATATACTTAAGCAAGTAAGATAGAGAATAATCTGAGAAGTGTACTCAAGTGATGAGTACACCATTGAAATGGAGAAATATATTCTAGTCATGAATATATTTAACCAAGTAAGTGACAAATAATCTGAGAAGTACGTTCAAGTGATGAACATACTATTGAAATGGAGAAATATACCCAAGCGATGGATATACTTAACTAAGTAAGTGGCAAAATATCTGAGAAGTATACTCAAGTGATGAGTATACCATTGAAATGGAAAAAATATACCCAAGTGGTGGATATACTTAACCAAGTAAGTGACAAATGATCTGAGAAGTATGTTCAAGTGATGAACATACCATTGAAATGGAGAAGTATACCCAAGCGATGGATATACTTAACCAAGTAAGTGACAAAATATCTGAGAAGTATACTCGAGTGATGAGTATACCATTGAAATGGAGAAATATACCCAAGCGATGAATATATTTTACCAAGTAAGTGATAATGAGGATCTGAAACTAGGAAGCATATTCAATGGGTGAACATGCTTTTGAAATGGAAGAATATATTCAAGTGATGAATATATTCAACCAAGTATGATAGAAAATGAGAATTTGAAACTGAGAAGCATATTCAAAGGGTGAATACACTTTTGAAATGGAAAAATATATTCAAGTGATGAATATATTCAACCAAGTAGGATAGGGAATGAGAATTTGAAACTGAGAAGCATATTCAAAGAGTGAATACACTTTTGAAATGGAAGAATATATTCAAATGATGAGTATATTCAACCAAGTGGGATGAAAAATCAAGATTTGAAATGAGGATATATGATCAATTTATCAAGATTGAACAGGCATGGTGCAAGAGGAAAGTGACTTAACACATTGTCACTTGAGTTGGCATGACACAGGGGAAATATATTCAACCCTTTTGAACATAAAATCAATTCAAGGAATTGATTTCAAGATGGAATTTGATTGATTTTCAGCTCAAAAAGTGTTGAATATCTCATTTGGAAGGAGGTTTGATCACGCGTCAAGGCGAGACAAAGCGAGGGAGAAAGCCAAAACAAGGTGGCTTGGGTGACCACCAGGCCTCGGGAGGCTAGCCGCCCAGGCCTGGGTGGTTACCCGAGCCCGAAGCGGAAATCCCACTTTGAATAGGAAACTTCCTATTCTGATGGGTTTTTTCCTATTTGAACTTGGATTTGTGACCTTTTCCCTATAAAAACACATCCAAGAGGTTCCTAAACCTACTTGTATTCATTCATTAGAAGTTATGGAGGCTCTAGACAAATTTTTAGGAGGGTTTTTGAGAGTTATGAGTGCTGAAGCAAAATCTGAGTTCAAGTGCTTTGGCTTGGATCCATTGCTCTCCTTGAGGCATGTGAGGCTTGAAACGAACCTCTTGACTGCTGCTACATATTTTTGGGATCCTCAAGTTCATGTGTTCCGCTTCAACTAGGAAGAACTGTGCCCAACCATGGAGGAATTCTGTGCATTGTATGGAGTTTCAACGGTAGGTCCTTTCATTCTCCCTACTCCTCGCCCAAGCTTTCTTACTTCTTTCTCCAATCTACTTGGGATTCACTCACAATATGCCTCTACGTTTGTAAAGGACCATATGGTAGACTTGATGAAATTGGCAACCTCTTTTTTAGCTTGTGATAGTAAAGGTATTCTGAATTTTACCTTTCCTATTAAGCATGCTCTTGCCTTTTGCCTCATTGGTCGTTTCCTTATTTCCACTAGTACTCCACATGTTCCCATTCAAATCTGTGACTTGATTCCTCTCCTTGCCAAGGGCCATAACTTGATTCCCATGGTGCTAGCTGAAACCTTGAATGGTTTGGATAAAGTCCATGAGGACCCAAAGGTTTCCTTAGGAGGTAGCCCCATTATACTGCAGATGTGGTTGCTTGAAAGACTGAATTTCTTGTCACCAGTTGCCATTACACCATACAAGCCCCAGCATTACTGCCTTCGCTGCATTGAATTACCTGGGCAATTTTCATTGAGAGATTGGCTAGGTTACTACCAAACCCTTTCTTGGAGGAGTGTCATGTGGTTTGTATTCATATGGGGCTGCAGTGACCAGGTGCTTCTGCGGACTTCTGGATGCGCCATGGTGAGACTCATAGGACTGAGGTCTACTTCCTTCTATTGGCCTTCAAGGGTTCTGCGTCAGATGGGCGCCATGCAAACCATACCCACTTCCTTGAAAGGTGACTATCCTGTGGTGCCCGCGGGTCTTTCTGTAGTGACTTGGGCGAAGGACCGATGGCCTAGCAAGTTGATACTAACCCAAGTTACGAATACTGATGGTCCATATATGATGAGCCCCAAGTATAAGGAATGGTTGAAAAGCAATTTAGGTGAGAGAGAGACTACTCGAAGAGAAAGGATTTTTGGACTTATCAAGAACAACGAACTTGGATCTTGCAGAGAAGATATTATGGAAGCAGTGACAGCAGCTTATGAACATGAGTTGAGGAAGAAAAGAAGACATGAAACAGAGAAGAAGAAAGCTGAGGAGCGAGCTGCAAAGAGGCTCAAGAAAATAGAATAGGATATTTATGGCATTTTTACAGTTCTTTTACTTAATACCAATGAATTGCTATGTCAATCAATTTTAGTTTTGAATAAATTACCAATAATAAATCAAATTTGGGATTTTCTTGTTTGATTTAGACCGCACCTAAGGTAACTTTATGGGTTGCCTACGTATCTCCATGGTTTTTTTTTCTTCTTTTTTTTTTTTTTGTTTTTTTTGTTTTGTTTTTGTTTTGTTTTTTTTTGTTTGTTTTTTTTTTGAATGGAGAATCAGGTCTTACGTAGTTCTCATGCCTTAACTTTTGCCTAGGCCGCCCTTATGGGTTTTCAACCTAGCAGGCTTCAAACATGATATTTCTTCAATTGATCCAAATTAGTTGGACGAGCGAACTCAATTCCATCTAAATCCATGAGGCGAACAGCCCCTGCTGGCAATATCTCTTTGATAATGTATGGCCCACCCCAACTTGGCTTGAATTTTCCCCGCGGATCGAACACTGGAGCTCTGATTTCTTTCAGCACTACATCCCCTTTCTTTAGACCTCGATCTTTGACATGCTTGTTGAATGCTCTGGCAACTCTCCGTTGATACCCCTGAACATGATACAGCGCCCTTAAACGCCTTTCATCCAGCAAAGCTAACTCATCATAGCGGCTCTTAACCCAGTCCACTTCTGTTATCTGGCTCTCCACGGCAACCCTTAGTGAAGGAACCTCCAATTCAACTGGCAACACGGCCTCCATTCCATAAACTAGAGAATAAGGGGTAGCCCCTGTTGACGATCTTATTGATGTTCTGTAACCCCATAGAGCCAATGGCAACTTCTCATGCCAGTCTGTGTGTGAGTCCGCAGTCTTCTGTAGTATCTTCTTGATGTTCTTGTTAGCTGCTTCCACCGCTCCATTAGTCTGAGGACGGTATGGTGATGACAGATGGTGAACTATGCCGTACTTTTGCAAGAGCTCATGGGTTTCTTTCTGAAAGTGCTGGCCATTATCTGAGATAACTTCATGCGGTACCCCATATCGATAGATGATGCTGTGCTGTATGAACTGTGCTACCTTCTTGGAATTCAAGGTCTTGAAGGACGCTGCTTCCACCCACTTAGTGAAGTAGTCGATGGCAACCAGGATGTATTCATGCCCATTTGATGCCTTTGGCTTGATCTGTCCGATGATATCTATCCCCCACACCGCGAATGGCCAAGGTAACGACATGCTCGTTAAAGGCATAGAAGGCAAATGTTGTCCACTGGCGAACAGTTGGCATTTGTGGCACTTCTTGACATGTGCGTGGCAGTCTCTTTCCATGGTAGACCAATAATAGCCTAACCTCATGATTTTCTTAGCTAACATATAGCCATTCATATGCGGAGCCCCTGTCCCTTCATGGATTTCTTTAATCAGATGCTCGGCTTCTTCCTCGGTGACACACAGCAGGTGGATCCCGTCGTATGATCTCCGATATAGCTTTCCTCCACAAAGTACATAGTGACTTGCCAACCGCCTTAGGGTTTTTCTATCAATGCGAGATGCTCCTTCTGGGTACTCCCTTTCTTCAATGAACTTCTTTATGTCATGGAACCACGGACGGCCATCATTCTGTTAGGATTATGCCCTAGAGCCAATCATAGAGATGATTGTTTAGGGATTAGGAACAATCATTTGATTTCATTTATGTATGTCACATTTATTATTGACTTAATAAAAGGGCTTATTCTATTATGTTCATATGCATCATTTATATTTACATAATATGTCCATGGAGTTAGAGTTGAGAATATGGAATTACAAAGAGTTGTAATTTTGAGACTATAGATATATCTCTGTACTAAACTCCTAAAGCATTCCTAGTTGAAGGTTCACTATGATGGACAGTAATGAACCATAGGACTAGCACTTGTTAGGTTGACTCTATAGGAGGATAGCTAGTCTCAAGCTATTTGTGTGGAGACACTACAACCAACAAGCGGGTGCCTATTACGAGAATAGGTACACTGAATGTGACCAAAGATATGAGATAAATTGAATGGAGTTTTATCCTGCCTGTCAATCAGTTTCTCATTGTTATAGTGGTACAAGTAATCCTTAGACCTGAGACGCCATAGTTGTCTTATGCATGTAGCTTTAGAAGTTTGATAACACTAAGTGCTAATCCTATTCAGGGGTTTGCAAAGGTGTTCATTGGCCCTACTGCTATGTGTGTGAAGGCATGTGAGTGATCAACAAGGGATCCATCACTCTCAGGAAAAGAGAGAGAATGTCTCATATAGCATTCATAATATAACTCATTAAATCCATGGCCATGGTAGGATGAATATGAAAAGAGTTTCATGAGTTCATCAATGAGTTGATATCTATGAATGAGTATAAAGTAATTGAACTGGGGAATTGACAGACTTCCATGTCCTATTAGTTCAATTGGAGACATTGTGTTGAAGGAAGGATGCAATTGTAACCTATAAACTATAACAGAAGGGTTCTTTGTAAATGACTATTCACCTCATTAAGGACCACACCATGAGCCATATGCTAGGTGTTACTCATGGTTAGTAGAAGCCCTAATTGATATAAGTGAGTTATAATCAATTAGGGAATTGGAAGGAGTTCCAATTAGACCCTAAATGGAAAGAGTTCCATTGTGCACACCTCGTGCTATTCCTACTACTTAATGATGTGAACCCAATGGGTCACACACTGATCATGCAAGAAGGGCTTTAAAGTCTATGAGAGAAAGGGTTTTAGTGAATAAAGAATAGTTCTTTATAGGCCTATTTGTATTTGATACAAATAATAGGGGTTAATGTGCAATTAAGTGTAATTACACATAACCCTATTAGGGTTTCTTCCCCATGGCCAGCCCCCTTTAGTGGGCTGCCTATATAAGTCACACTTATGTGTGACATGGCATAATAGGCTTGCACAATAAACCCTAGCCGTCCAGCCCCTTGGAGGCTCTCTTCTCTCTCTCTCTCTCTTCTCCACCTCTAGCAACAACAAGGAAGAAGAAAGAAAGGACTTGAAGCTCTAGCTAGGTGTGGATACCGTTGGAGGCAGCACACTTGGGCTGCTCATTCACCGCTGTCTGGAATCAAAGCTTGGAGCAAAAAGGAGAAGACAAAAATTCTGTAAGTGTTCTAACCCTCTTTGTAGTTAGGGTTTGATTTTGTGTTATGCATAGTTAGATTCATGGGCTGTGGAATCGTAGGAAAAATTTTTATATTCCGCACTTCAATTTTTCCCTCTTGTTCGATTCCCAACAGTGGTATCAGAGCCATGATTATGCATAATACAAAATACATATGGGCTGGTAATTATGGTGTAGTTGAATGATTCAAAAATCTGGAAAAATTTTTCTGCATAATTGGTTTTCCTCCATGGCTGAACCTAGGGTTTGGAACCCTAGGTCAATTCTCTTCTACTCCTCTTCTAATTGATGGTTAAGTGTATCCATGGATGCAATAGGTTGCATAGGGTTTGAGTTTGGAGAAGAAGAATAAGGAAACTAGGGTTTTATAAAACTGTTATGAACAGTTTTCATGGTTGCCATGAAAAACCGTCATCTTGTTTTGCCTGCCGAATTCAGAGTTCTTCTCCAAAATTTTCGAGCCATATATGGTTAGAAAGCTCTTTAAATAAGCTTTCCAACCCAACAAACGGTGCGTCAATCCGAGTTCTGTAGTGAAAGTTATGAATTTTTTACTACAGGCTGTCTGGAAAGACAATTTTGCTCGGGAATGATGCAATAGCCACAACTTTGAGTTATTGATGGAGATCAAAGGCATGGCAATGGTTGCCACCACTTGGGTTATGTTCTAGACATGGTAGGGAAAGGTTCCCAAGCATTTAGATGCATCATAATTGGATTAAGATGCTAGAACAGAAGGAAGAAGGAGAAGAACACCATGGAGGTTGAATCTGGGTTTTAGAACCCTAAGGTTCTTGCAATTAATTCTAATTTAAGCTGCTGTATTTATGATGGAAGATCATTGTAGGATCATTATATATCATGTGTATATGATTTTCTTTAAGTTTCAAAAAGGTTTTGATAGAAAAAGATTCAAAAAGTTTGAAAATTTTTCATGAACAGCATAGCAGATTTTCTCTGCAAAAAAGTCATCAATGGAGTTTTGATTAGAACTTGAGTTAGGGAACTCCAAATTGCATGAAACCAATTGCATTAGTTTCCTAAGACATGTAGGATACTGGGAAAATTCGTTTGGTAGCCTGACTTAATCATCTTGCTGGGTTTTAAATCAATTTCTGACCATGGACAGTATGCTGTCAAATTCTGGGCAGCCTACTGTTGTTTTAATTGTTTAGAACAATTGGTGATGATTTGATCATCCAAACCTCTTCTATGAGCTTAGTATTTCATGTGGGGACATGATACAAAAGCTGGTTTCAATGGAGGAGTTGAATTGATAAGGATTTAGAAGCTATTGTGACCTTCAAGGTCTGCAACAATGGCTCCAGCAATGGGTTTTGGAAACCCTGATTGTTCTTGATGATGGCAGCCACTTCCACCACTTCTCACATGTCCAGAGGCTTGTCCCACACCCCTAGGATGTTCTCCCATGACTGGCCATGGCCTCCCACAGTCGTTGGTGGCCATGGCAGCCTAGCCAAGCTCAGGCAGCCCCCTGGTAGTGACGGCTGCATAGAGTTAAGGATGAAACCCTAATTTTGAGTTAATGATGAAACCCTAATTTCATTATGGCATTAATTAAAACCCTAATTGGAATATTAATTACCTTAATTAAGAGTTAATGATTGGTCATTAAATGACCAATCATGGTTATTAATTGTTAGGGCATAATTAATACCATTAATGATGTCTAGGGTTAGGGTTTTTGATAACCCTAATTAGTGTAATTAATTAAGGGTAATAAATACCCTATTTGGCATTAATTAAACCCTAATCCCTTTTATTAAATACCGTATGAACCTAGGGTTTTAATGATTGGTCATTAAATGACCAATCATAAGGCATTTAATGATTAGGGCTTGCATTTAGGGTTTAGGGTTATGCATTTAGGGTTTAGGGTTTTAGGAAACCCTAATGCACTAATTCATCATTTAATTGATTTTATTTAATTCCCATGTTAATTATTTAATTAATATTGATTAATTTTATAATGTTTTAAATGGTTTAAAATACAATTGGGGATTAAATTAAAATCTGGAAATTCTTAATTAAATGAAATTGTTTTGTTTAAATAAGGAAACCCTAATATTGGATATTAGAGTTATTTTAGGAAACTTTATATGTTTCTATTAATTTGATTAATTGAAACTAAATGTCTTAAATGTTAAGACTTTATTTAATTCTGGATATTTTTGTTTAAACCTAATAAGATTAGGATGCATTAATGAGATTAATGTAAATCATTCAAGAGAATTACCATAATGCCCATATGTCTTAATGCTTACAGTTTTTCTTTACATTATGCAATGAGATTGTATGTATGTGTTTGGATGATGATTATGGACTATACCCCTTAAACCAATTGTGATTGGCCGTCTTATGAATGGGTTGTAATAATTTTTCAAGAGTTGTAATTTTATTATGGTGATGTAATTTATTATTTGGGGCTTGCATGCCACCTTCCCTCTCTTTCTATCATTCTCTTATGTACCCCACATTCCCCTTATGTATCCCTTTCTATATATTATGTAAATGTTATGTAATCGAGAGCGCACTAAGGAGCATGGTGGACCCAAAGGAGTATGATGGAGCCCAACAAGCCAATGGTGGAGACCAACAAGCCAATGGTGGAGACCATCAAGCCAAGGGAGCAGATTGAAGGACTTAAAAGCTTAGAGAAGTTTTTCAAGAAAGCATGCATGTTACAAATGGTTTATTTTACGATCACCTACACCCACCTTAGACCTTGGATTCAATCTATTGGCTTGGATTGAATCCTCTCAAAGTCCATAATCATCATAGTGGGAGCTTAAATTTATGAGATAATTGTATTAGCTCCAATACCATAGTTTGGTATATGTTACCTATTCACTTAGGGACTAATATCAAAATATGGTACTTTATATATGTTGATATATAATAGCATGCGATGTATGATTTATAATAGCATGAGATGTATGATTATAAATAGCATAATTTATATGTTTAAATTTTGATACATAGGATGCATGTTAATTTGATGAGACCCTTTAAAACCCCTCTTATTTAATATTAAGTTGAAAATGGAGAAGTCATTAGGGAATGAATTCTTCATTGCCTTCCATCATTATAGGATCATCTAACGTCCCTTAATGTGGGTACCTGGCTGCAGACATGTAGGAGCTACCCATGTTAAAGACATTACTTGAAACTATCACATATGAGATATCATGGGGTGCCTAAACTGGTATATACCAAGAAACTAACATGTGAGGTATATATTTGGCGAAACATACCTGTGTGAATGATGGGTTTAACTTAACTAGGGAAGTATTCCAAGAAACTAACATGTGAGGTGTATGTTCCCTAGAGGCAAAATGATTGGAACTTGCTTATGAAGCAATAGACAAAGAGTTGTCTTCTTATTGTGGGTTAGAAGTCAAGAAACTAACATGTGAGGCTTCTAAGTCACAGTGGGACCCCAATCCCCATTAGGAATGAGATTCCCGAATTCCATTAGAGGGTGTATGGAATTTGATAAAATAGTGGGAGGTACCATATGATTAAAGACCCAATCATTATGGATAAAAATGAAATCTAATTCTCTGTTTATGTAGATTACCTAATTACTCACCTCAAAACCCCTATTTCCTAATATAGGATATTGATAGTTTGACTAAACCCGATTTCTTTGATTGACTTAGGAAATTGAGAATTGTTCTTAATTTCAAAAGATTGTTCATATGCTATTAGGCCTTTTCTTAAAGGCCCTCCATAAAACATCCTAAGAAGAAAAAGGCACTATGCACAATTGGCATCTTGTTGCCATGCTATATGATAGTATTGATGACTAATGAGCTTCAGAAGCAAAATTAGTCAATGCAGGTGCCTTTGATGTCCTACATCACATACAAAGGTTGTATAGTGAGTAAAATAATACTATAAAGTATAGTACTTATAGAGGACTTCTTCTAGACTAGGATGTAATAAAAGTTGTTTATTAATAATCATTCTTTTGAAAAATGATTAATCACATAGAATAGCTTGAGAAGCTAGATGTGATTTAAAATGGAAGCATAGAGGAAAGCAAGTCTTGAAAAGTCAAAGACAAAGAAATATAATTATTTTGTAGTAAATATAAGGTATTGTAAAGGGAACTTGATAAAGTATCAGTCTTCCTAGAAGAACCAAACTTTTGAAGTTTTGGTTCATGCTCTAAACTAAATTGTCGGTTAGTTCTGCTTCTTGGTTTTTGGATTCTAGTATAATCTAAATCGAAGCAGAAAGTTAAGTAGATAATAAGTTACCTTTAAAAATTTTAATAGAGCAAGAGTTGCTAGATTAATTTTGGGAACTTATTTCTTAACTAAGTCATTTAAGACATTCTAGAAATTTGATTTCCGAATTTAAATGACTAATTAGAGCAAATGCAACGTATTCCGAGAATACAAGAGATGTAGAGACTCTCATTTAAATGTAACGATTATGACTTGGTTATGAGATGACCAAAGCCATCTTTTACTTGGTGAAGTGAAAGAGTTACATTTATAATTTGACTAATACATTGTGATGTATATAGTCATGTAGAGCATGCATTCAATTACAGTAGACTCATCTTAGAATACCATAGCTCAATGGTGAATCTAAGAGAACGAATTGAACCCTATTAAGATATGGTTTGATCCATGATGAGTTTTACTAATGTATCCATCTAGGATATACCTTAAAATTGCTACATATTGATAATTTAGGGTTCACTCCAGTTTTGTCCCAATTATATCAGATATGATATGGGAAGAAACCCAACTTAAAGAAGTTAAGGCTTGGGCTTGTGCTACGTATGTCTGGAAACATAATGTAGACAATCTGGAAATACGGTCAAGTAAGTGTTGAATTGTGGTATATCCCAAAAGTGGTTGGGATAGTATTTCTATTACCCTAATGAACAAAAGTTGTCCATTAGGATGTTTGCTGGATTTTCTTGAGAAAGAGTTCATTCAAGAAAGATGCAAAAGTAGATAGAATTTATAGAATTGTCTGTAAAGCCACAAACGAACAAAGATCCAACCCTTGTCTCAGTTGAGACAAAACCCTTAACTACACTACAATCTTTTCATAGATCAAATTGGATATTTCTTAACATAAGAGAGATATTGTATCTCTATTAGAATGTGAAAGAATTGTTCTTTGGTGATAAAGATCACCAAGATAATCCTATTGATTATGACTAGACGATGTTTCACATCAACTCGAGAAATGACTAAGAGTTATTAAATCCAATATGGATAGGTAGAGACCTAAAAGGCTTGGCTATTTAAGAATGTTTTCAACATAGGCAAAAAGTTGTCTATAAAGAAACTTGTTTGATAATAGTTATGCTGAAATCCATTTGGATCTTGTTATCTATAAACACACATTTTGAATATAAGATATGTCAAAAGGATATAAAGATGTTATATCAAATGGTGAAAAACCATAAAAGTGTGTAAGTTATAGAAGTCTATTAATAGACTACAAGGTTCTCATAATTAGAACATCTATAAAGTTGAAGTAATCAAATTGTTTGATTTCTCTCATTGTATAGATGGACCATGAGTGTATAAAAGGTTAGTGGGAGTGCGATCGTTTTTCTTTATCCTAAGTATGGATGACATCATAATCATTATGAATGATATATGAATGTTATCTAATGTAAATTTTTAGTTTTTGGAGAAAAACTAATTCATGAAAGATTTGGCAAAAGCATCCAATAAGATCTATAGAGATAGATCATATAGATTGCTAAGTATCTCCAAATCATCAAACATAGTTGAAATGTTGAAGGAGTTCAACATGGAGAATTCTAAGGGAGGTCTGATTTACTTCAGATAAGAATTCATTATTCAAGGGCATGTGCCCTAGGATAACACAAGTAAGGTTCTTAAAGTGTTAAGAAGCCTTATTCTACACTATGTATTGAACCTAATATCTATTATGTTGTAATTGTTACAAATAGTTATCAGTCAATTCAAATTTGGAATATTGGATTGTATATGGAAATTGTAAACTCATAGTAGATGGGTATATGGATTTGGATATAATCCATATGGGGTATATGTTATATTCACTTTAGTTGGTGAAATACTTAATGGAAGAATTGTATGAAAGATACAGTGGATTCCATTATTAAGGGTGAATTAATTGTCACATTGTCTAGGAGACTGTTTGGATCTATAAGTTCATTTAGAACTTGGAGTTGTTCCTTCCATTGAGTTGCCCACACCTTGTTTTGTGACAACAATGGGTCTATAGCTCAAGTATAGGAATCACGGTCTCATCAAAAGTCCAAACACATAGAGTGACAATTCCAAGTGATTAGAGGAATCATTGGAAGAGGTAATAGATACATTACAGAAGATATTATCTACATAAGTTTTTGTAGACCTACTGACTAAAGCTTTAAAACATAATTGGTTATGTCTAAGACCAACATCTTGAGAAGATAGGTATGCGATACATGGTCGATTGTCTTTAGTGCAAGTGGGAGATTGTTAGGATTATGCCCTAGAGCCAATCATAGAGATGATTGTTTAGGGATTAGGAACAATCATTTGATTTCATTTATGTATGTCACATTTATTATTGACTTAATAAAAGGGCTTATTCTATTATGTTCATATGCATCATTTATATTTACATAATATGTCCATGGAGTTAGAGTTGAGAATATGGAATTACAAAGAGTTGTAATTTTGAGACTATAGATATATCTCTGTACTAAACTCCTAAAGCATTCCTAGTTGAAGGTTCACTATGATGGACAGTAATGAACCATAGGACTAGCACTTGTTAGGTTGACTCTATAGGAGGATAGCTAGTCTCAAGCTATTTGTGTGGAGACACTACAACCAACAAGCGGGTGCCTATTACGAGAATAGGTACACTGAATGTGACCAAAGATATGAGATAAACTGAATGGAGTTTTATCCTGCCTGTCAATCAGTTTCTCATTGTTATAGTGGTACAAGTAATCCTTAGACCTGAGACGCCATAGTTGTCTTATGCATGTAGCTTTAGAAGTTTGATAACACTAAGTGCTAATCCTATTCAGGGGTTTGCAAAGGTGTTCATTGGCCCTACTGCTATGTGTGTGAAGGCATGTGAGTGATCAACAAGGGATCCATCACTCTCAGGAAAAGAGAGAGAATGTCTCATATAGCATTCATAATATAACTCATTAAATCCATGGCCATGGTAGGATGAATATGAAAAGAGTTTCATGAGTTCATCAATGAGTTGATATCTATGAATGAGTATAAAGTAATTGAACTGGGGAATTGACAGACTTCCATGTCCTATTAGTTCAATTGGAGACATTGTGTTGAAGGAAGGATGCAATTGTAACCTATAAACTATAACAGAAGGGTTCTTTGTAAATGACTATTCACCTCATTAAGGACCACACCATGAGCCATATGCTAGGTGTTACTCATGGTTAGTAGAAGCCCTAATTGATATAAGTGAGTTATAATCAATTAGGGAATTGGAAGGAGTTCCAATTAGACCCTAAATGGAAAGAGTTCCATTGTGCACACCTCGTGCTATTCCTACTACTTAATGATGTGAACCCAATGGGTCACACACTGATCATGCAAGAAGGGCTTTAAAGTCTATGAGAGAAAGGGTTTTAGTGAATAAAGAATAGTTCTTTATAGGCCTATTTGTATTTGATACAAATAATAGGGGTTAATGTGCAATTAAGTGTAATTACACATAACCCTATTAGGGTTTCTTCCCCATGGCCAGCCCCCTTTAGTGGGCTGCCTATATAAGTCACACTTATGTGTGACATGGCATAATAGGCTTGCACAATAAACCCTAGCCGTCCAGCCCCTTGGAGGCTCTCTTCTCTCTCTCTCTCTTCTCCACTTCTAGCAACAACAAGGAAGAAGAAAGAAAGGACTTGAAGCTCTAGCTAGGTGTGGATACCGTTGGAGGCAGCACACTTGGGCTGCTCATTCACCGCTGTCTGGAATCAAAGCTTGGAGCAAAAAGGAGAAGACAAAAATTCTGTAAGTGTTCTAACCCTCTTTGTAGTTAGGGTTTGATTTTGTGTTATGCATAGTTAGATTCATGGGCTGTGGAATCGTAGGAAAAATTTTTATATTCCGCACTTCAATTTTTCCCTCTTGTTCGATTCCCAACACATTCACTTCCCCTCCTCGGATTGCACAACAGTACACAGGCTTGTCTCGGCATTCTATTACCAACGGCTTCACATTTCCCCCTTAGGTATCTCCACCATGGATGCTAGGGTCGCCAAGGCATCGGCGAACTGGTTCTTGTTTCTTGAAAGGTAGTTGAACTCTATCTCTGAGAACTCCTTGGTTAGAGCTTCCAGATAGGCATGGTAGGGTAGCAGCTTCTCATCTCGAGTTTTCCATTCCCCTTTTATCTGACAAATGATTAGCGTCGAGTCCCCGAACACTTCTAATTCTTTGATCCCCAATTCAAGTGCCGCTTCCAATGCTAGGATACAGGCCTCATATTCAGCAATGTTGTTGGTGGCTTCGAACCCCAACTTGACCGCCAACGATGTAAATGCCTCTTCGGGTGAGACCAGCAGGACTCCTATCCCATAACCTTTCTTATTGGTTGCCCCATCGAAGTATACTCTCCAAGTTTTTCTACCAATCTCTAGCACGTCCTCATCTGGGAATTGATCGTTGAATGGAGCGGATGATGACACCGGACAGCTGGCTAGGTAGTCTGCGATGACGCTTCCCTTGATAGACTTCTGATTCACGTACTTGATGTCGAATTCATTGAGGAGAATTAACCATCGAGCAGTTCTGAATGACAATACTGGCCTTTCTACCAGGTACTTCAACGGGTCCATGCGACTTATCAAGAACACTTCGAAGGACATCATGTAGTGCCGGAGTTTCTGCGTCGCCTATACTAGTGCCACACAAGCCTTTTCAATTGCATTGTACTTCACTTCATAGTCTGTCATTTTCTTGCTTAAGTAATAAATGGCATTTTCCTTTGTACACCCTTCAAGATATTGAGCTAACATAGCTCCCGTCGCGGTTTCGGTGACCGTTAAGTATAACAAAAGTGGCGCGCCTTGCCGTGGGGGAACTAAGATTGGAGGATTGCTCAAGTATCTCTTAATGGTCTCAAAGGCCTCTTGGCATTCTTCGTTCCATACTTTTGGCACACCTTTCTTAAGCAATTTGAAGATTGGTTCGCAAACCATGGTCAAGTTGGCAATGAATCGGCTTATGTATTGAACTCTTCCCAGAAAACCCCGGATCTGCTTCTCAGTGCTAGGCGGCTCCATCTCCACAATAGCTTTTATCTTCCCTGGGTCCACTTCGATACCTCTCTGAGTGATCATAAACCCCAATAACTTGCCTGCAGTGACACCAAAAGCGCACTTCTGTGGGTTGAGACGAAGATTGTACTTTTTTGCTCGCTCTAGGAATTTCTCTAGTGCCTTGAAATGCCCTTCTCTATCCACGGACTTTACGATCATATCATCGACATAAACCTCGACTTCCTTATGGATCATATCATGCAATAGGGTCGTAGCTGCTCTTTGGTAAGTAGCCCCAGTGTTTCTTAAGCCAAAAGGCATTACTTTGTAACAGTACGTTCCCCATTGGTAAGTAGCCCCAGCGTTTCTTAACTAAGTAAGATAAGAATAATCTGAGAAGTGTACTCAAGTGATGAGTACACCATTGAAATGGAGAAATATATTCTAGTCACGAATATACTTAACCAAGTAAGTGACAAGTATGTTTGAGTGATAAACATACCATTGAAATAGAGAAATATATCCAAGTGATGGATATACTTAACCAAGTAAGTGACAAGTATGTTTAAGTGATAAACATACCATTGAATTAGAGAAATATATCTAAGCGATGGATATACTTAAGCAAGTAAGATAGAGAATAATCTGAGAAGTGTACTCAAGTGATGAGTACACCATTAAAATGGAGAAATATATTCTAGTCATGAATATATTTAACCAAGTAAGTGACAAATATTCTGAGAAGTATGTTTAAGTGATGAACATACTATTGAAATGGAGAAATATATTCAAGTGATGAATATACTTAACCAAGTAAGTGGCAAAATATCTGAGAAGTATACTCAAGTGATGAGTATACCATTGAAATGGAAAAAATATACCCAAGTGGTGGGTATACTTAACCAAGTAAGTGACAAATGATCTGAGAAGTATGTTCAAGTGATGAACATACCATTGAAATGGAAAAAAATATACCCAAGTGGTGGATATACTTAACCAAGTAAGTGACAAATGATCTGAGAAGTATGTTCAAGTGATAAACATACCATTGAAATGGAGAAATATACCCAAGCGATGGATATACTTAACCAAGTAAGTGACGAAATATCTGAGAAGTATACTCGAGTGATGAGTATACCATTGAAATGGAGAAATATATTCAAGTGATGAATATATTTAACCAAGTAAGTGATAATGAGGATCTGAAACTAGGAAGCATATTCAATGGGTGAACATGCTTTTGAAATGGAAGAATATATTCAACTGATGAATATATTCAACCAAGTATGATAGAGAATGAGAATTTGAAGCTGAGAAGCATATTCAAAGAGTGAATACACTTTTGAAATGGAAGAATATATTCAAGTGATGAGTATATTCAACCAAGTGGGATGGAAAATCAAGAATTTGAAACTGAGGAGTATATTCAAAGGGTGAATACACTTTTGAAATGGAAGAATATATTCAAGTGATGAATACATTCAACCAAGTGAGATGAAAAATCAAGATTTGACATGAGGATATATGATCAATTTATCAAGATTAAACAAGCATGGTGTAAGAGGAAAGTGTCTTAACACATTGTCACTTGAGTTGGCATGGCACAGGGGAAATATATTCAACCCTTTTGAACATAAAATGAATTCAAGGAATTGATTTCAAGATGGAATTTGATTGATTTTAAGCTCAAAAAGTGTTGAATATCTCATTTGGAAGGAGGTTTGATCACGCGTCAAGGCGAGACAAAGCGAGAAGCAAAACCAAAACAAAGTGGCTTGGGTGACCACCAGGCCTCGGGAGGCTAGCTGCCCAGGCCTGGGTGGTTACCCGAGCCCGAAGCGGAAATCCCACTTTGAATAGGAAACTTCCCATTCTGATGGGTTTTTTCCTATTTGAACTTGGATTTGTGACCTTTTCCCTATAAAAACACATCCAAGAGGTTCCTAAACCTACTTGTATTCATTCATTAGAAATTATGGAGGCTCTAGACAAATTTTTAGGAGGGTTTTTGAGAGTTTTAAGTGCTGAAGCAAAATCTGAGTTCAAGTGCTTTGGCTTGGATCCATTGCTCTCCTTGAGGCATGTGAGGCTTGAAACGAATCTTTTGATTGCTGCTACATATTTTTGGGATCCCCAAGTTCACGTGTTCCGCTTCAACTATGAAGAACTGTGCCCAACCATGGAGGAATTCTGTGCATTGTATGGAGTTTCAACGGTAGGTCCTTTCATTCTCCCTACTCCTCGCCCAAGCTTTCTTACTTCTTTCTCCAATCTACTTGGGATTCACTCACAATATGCCTCTACGTTTGTAAAGGACCATATGGTAGACTTGATGAAATTGGCAACTTCTTTTTTAGCTTATGATAGTAAAGGTATTCTGAACTTTACCTTTCCTATTAAGCATGCTCTTGCCTTTTGCCTCATTGGTCGTTTCCTTATTTCCACTGGTACTCCACATGTTCCCATTCAAATCTGTGACTTGATTCCTCTCCTTGCCAAGGGCCATAACTTGATTCCCATGGTGCTAGCTGAAACCCTGAATGGTTTGGATAAAGTCCATGAGGACCTAAAGGTTTCCTTAGGAGGTAGCCCCATTATACTGCAGATGTGGTTGCTTGAAAGACTGAATTTCTTGTCACCAGTTGCCATTACACCGTACAAGCCCCAGCATTACTGCCTTCGCCGCATTGAACTGCCTGGGCAATTTTCATTGAGAGATTGGCTAGGTTACTTCCAAACCATTTCATGGAGGAACATCAAGTGGTTTGTCTTTATATGGGGCTGTAGTGAACAGGTGCTTCTGCGAACTTCTGGATGCGCCATGGTGAGACTCATAGGACTGAGGTCTACTTCCTTCTATTGGCCTTCAAGGGTTCTTCGTCAGATGGGTGCCATGCAAACCATACCCACTTCCTTGAAAGGTGACTATCCTGTGGTGCCCGCGGGTCTTTCTGTAGTGACTTGGGCAAAGGACCGATGGCCTAGCAAGTTGATACTAACCCAAGTTACGAATACTGATGGTCCATATATGATGAGCCCCGAGTATAAGGAATGGTTGAAAAGCAATTTAGGTGAGAGAGAGACTACTCGAAGAGAAAGGATTTTTGGACTTATCTTGGACCTTGCAGAGAAGATATTATGGAAGCAGTGACAACAGCTTATGAACATGACTTGAGGAAGAAAGGAAGACATGCAAGAGAGGAGAAGAAAGCTGAAGAGCGAGCTACAAAGAAGCCCAAGAAAAACTGAAGACTCAATAGAATAGGATATTTATGGCATATTTATAGTTCTTTTACTTAATACCAATGAATTGCTATGTCAATCAATTTTAGTTTTGAATAAATTGCCAATACTAAATCGAATTTGGGATTTTGTTGTTTGATTTAGACCGCACCCAAGGTAACTTTATGGGTTGCCTACGTATCTCCATGGTTTTTTTTTCTTCTTTTTTTTTTTTTTTTGTTTTTTGTTTTATTTTGTTTTTTTTTTGTTTTTTTGTTTTTTTGAATGGAGAATCAGGTCTTACGTAGTTCTTATGCCTTAACTTTTGCCTAGGCCGCCCTTACGGGTTTTCAACCTAGCAGGCTTCAAACATGATATTTCTTCAATTGATCCAAATTAGTTGGACGAGCGAACTCAATTCCATCTAAATCCATGAGGCGAACAGCCCCTGCTGGCAATATCTCTTTGATAATGTATGGCCCACCCCAACTTGGCTTGAATTTTCCCAGCGGATCGAACACTGGAGCTCTGATTTCTTTCAGCACTACATCCCCTTTCTTTAGACCTCGATCTTTGACATGCTTGTTGAATGCTCTGGCAACTCTCCGTTGATACCCCTGAACATGATACAGCGCCCTTAAACGCCTTTCATCCAGCAAAGCTAACTCATCATAGCGGCTCTTAACCCAGTCCACTTCTGTTATCTGGCTCTCCACGGCAACTCTTAGTGAAGGAACTTCCAATTCAACTGGCAACACGGCCTCCATTCCATAAACTAGAGAATAAGGGGTAGCCCCTGTTGACGATCTTATTGATGTTCTGTAACCCCATAGAGCCAATGGCAACTTCTCATGCCAGTCTGTGCGTGAGTCCGCAGTCTTCTGTAGTATCTTCTTGATGTTCTTGTTAGCTGCTTCCACCGCTCCATTAGTCTGAGGACGGTATGGTGACGACAGATGTGGGCTATGCCGTACTTTTGCAAGAGCTCATGGGTTTCTTTCTGAAAGTGCTGGCCATTGTCTGAGATAACTTCATGCGGTACCCCATATCGATAGATGATGCTGTGCTGTATGAACTGTGCTACCTTCTTGGAATTCAAGGTCTTGAAGGACGCTGCTTCCACCCACTTAGTGAAGTAGTCGATGGCAACCAGGATGTATTCATGCCCATTTGACGCCTTTGGCTTGATCTGTCCGATGATATCTATCCCCCATACCGCGAATGGCCATGTTGACGACATACTCGTTAAAGACATAGAAGGCAAATGTTTTCCACTGGCGAACAGTTGGCATTTGTGGCACTTCTTGACATGTGCGTGGCAGTCTCTTTCCATGGTAGACCAATAATAGCCTAACCTCATGATTTTCTTAGCTAACATATAGCCATTCATATGCGGAGCCCCTGTCCCTTCATGGATTTCTTTAATCAGATGCTCGGCTTCTTCCTCGGTGACACACAGCAGGTGGATCTCGTCGTATGATCTCCGATATAGCTTTCCTCCACAAAGTACATAGTGATTTGCCAACCGCCTTAGGGTTTTTCTATCAATGCGAGATGCTCCTTCTGGGTACTCCCTTTCTTCAATGAACTTCTTTATGTCATGGAACCACGGACGGCCATCATTCACTTCCCCTCCTCGGATTGCACAACAGTACACAGGCTTGTCTCGGCATTCTATCACCAACGGCTTCACATTTCCCCCTTCAGGTATCTCCACCATGGATGCTAGGGTCGCCAAGGCATCGGCGAACTGGTTCTTGTTTCTTGAAAGGTAGTTGAACTCTATCTCTGAGAACTCCTTGGTTAGAGCTTCCAGGTAGGCATGGTAGGGTAGCAGCTTCTCATCTCGAGTTTTCCATTCCCCTTTTATCTAACAAATGATTAGCGCCGAGTCCCCGAACACTTCTAATTCTTTGATCCCCAATTCAAGTGCCGCTTCCAGTGCTAGGATACAGGCCTCATACTCAGCAATGTTGTTGGTAGCTTCGAACCCCAACTTGACTGCCAACGGTGTAAATGCCTCTTCAGGTGAGACCAGCAGGACTCCTATCCCATAACCTTTCTTATTGGCTGCCCCATCGAAGTATACTCTCCAAGTTTTTCTACCAATCTCTAGCACGTCTTCATCTGGGAATTGATCGTTGAACGGAGCGGATGATGACACCGGACAGCTGGCTAGGTAGTCTGCGATGACGCTTCCCTTGACAGACTTCTGATTCACGTACTTGATGTCGAATTCATTGAGGAGAATTGACCATCGAGCAGTTCTGAATGATAATACTGGCCTTTCTACCAGGTACTTCAACGGGTCCATGCGACTTATCAAGAACACTTCGAAGGACATCATGTTAGGATTATGCCCTAGAGCCAATCATAGAGATGATTGTTTAGGGATTAGGAACAATCATTTGATTTCATTTATGTATGTCACATTTATTATTGATTTAATAAAAGGGCTTATTCTATTATGTTTATATGCATCATTTATATTTACATAATATGTCCATGGAGTTAGAGTTGAGAATATGGAATTACAAAGAGTTGTAATTTTGAGACTATAGATATATCTCTGTACTAAACTCCTTAAGCATTCCTAGTTGAAGGTTCACTATGATGGACAGTAATGAACCATAGGACTAGCACTTGTTAGGTTGACTCTATAGGAGGATAGCTAGTCTCAAGCTATTTGTGTGGAGACACTACAACCAACAAGTGGGTGCCTATTATAAGAATAGGTACACTGAATGTGACCAAAGATATGAGATAAACTGAATGGAGTTTTTTCCTGTCTGTCAATCAGTTTCTCATTGTTATAGTGGTACAAGTAATCCTTAGACCTGAGACACCATAGTTGCCTTATGCATGTAGCTTTAGAAGTTTGATAACACTAAGTGCAAATCCTATTCAGGGGTTTGCAAAGGTGTTCATTGGCCCTACTGCTATGTGTGTGAAGGCATATGAGTGATCAACAAGGGATCCATCACTCTCAGGAAAAGAGAGAGAATGTCTCATATAGCATTCATAATATAACTCATTAAATCCATGGCCATGGTAGGATGAATATGAAAAGAGTTTCATGAGTTCATCAATGAGTTGATATCTATGAATGAGTATAAAGTAATTGAACTAGGGACTTGACAGACTTCCATGTCCTATTAGTTCAATTGGAGACATTGTGTTGAAGGAAGGATGCAATTGTAACCTATAAACTATAACAGAAGGGTTCTTTGTAAATGACTATTCACCTCATTAAGGACCACACCATGAGCCATATGCTAGGTGTTACTCATGGTTAGTAGAAGCCCTAATTGATATAAGTGAGTTATAATCAATTAGGGAATTGGAAGGAGTTCCAATTAGACCCTAAATGGAAAGCGTTCCATTGTGCACACCTCGTGCTATTCCTACTACTTGATGATGTGAACCCAATGGGTCACACACTGATCATGCAAGAAGGGCTTTAAAGTCTATGAGAGAAAGGGTTTTAGTGAATAAAGAATAGTTCTTTATGGGCCTATTTGTATTTGATACAAATAATAGGGGTTAATGTGCAATTAAGAGTAATTACACATAACCCTATTAGGGTTTCTTCCCCATGGCCAGCCCCCTTTAGTGGGCTGCCTATATAAGTCACACTTATGTGTGACATGGCATAAGAGGCTTGCACAATAAACCCTAGCCGTCCAGCCCTTTGGAGGCTCTTCTTCTCTCTCTCTCTCTTCTCCACCTCTAGCAACAACAAGGAAGAAGAAAGAAAAGGCTTGAAGCTCTAGCTAGGTGTGGATACCGTTGGAGGCAGCACACTTGGGCTGCTCATTCACCGCTGTCCGGAGTAGAAGCTTGGAGCAAAACGGAGAAGACAAAAATCCTGTAAGTGTTCTAACCCTCTTCGTAGTTAGGGTTTGATTTTGTGTTATGCATAGTTAGATTCATGGGATTGGGAATCGTAGGAAAAAATTTTTATATTCCGCACTTCTATTTTTCCCTCTTGTTC
This sequence comes from Liquidambar formosana, assembly GCA_039720395.1. Lineage (NCBI taxonomy): Eukaryota > Viridiplantae > Streptophyta > Magnoliopsida > Saxifragales > Altingiaceae > Liquidambar > Liquidambar formosana. Next base: position 26,285,290 of record CM077824.1, on the reverse strand, counting down.
GATTCCCAACACATCATGTAGTGTCGGAGTTTCTGCGTCGCCCATACTAGTGCCACACAAGCCTTTTCAATTGCATTGTACTTCACTTCATAGTCTGTCATTTTCTTGCTTAAGTAATAAATGGCATTTTCCTTTGTAGACCCTTCAAGATATTGAGCTAACATAGCTCCCGTCGCAGTTTCGGTGACCGTTAAGTATAACAAAAGTGGCGTACCTTGCCGTGGAGGAACTAAGATTGGAGGATTGCTCAAGTATCTCTTAATGGTCTCAAAGGCCTCTTTGCATTCTTCGTTCCATACTTTTGGCACACCTTTCTCAAGCAATTTGAAGATTGGTTCGCAAACCATGGTTAAGTTGGCAATGAATCGGCTTATGTATTGAACTCTTCCCAGAAAACCCCGGATCTGCTTCTCAGTGCTAGGCGGTTCCATCTCCACAATAGCTTTTATCTTCCCTGGGTCCACTTCGATACCTCTCTGAGTGATCATAAACCCCAATAGCTTGCCTGCAGTGACGCCGAAAGCACACTTCTGTGGGTTGAGACGGAGATTGTACTTTTTTGCTCGCTCTAAGAATTTCTCTAGTGCCTTGAAATGCCCTTCCCTATCCACGGACTTCACGATCATATCATCGACGTAAACCTCGACTTCCTTATGGATCATATCATGCAATAGGGTCGTAGCTGCTCTTTGGTAAGTAGCCCCAGCTTTTCTTAAGCCAAAAGGCATTACTTTGTAACAGTACGTTCCCCATTGCGTGATAAAGGCTGTTTTCTCCATGTCTTGAGGCGCCATCTTTATCTGGTTATACCCGGAGAATCCGTCCATGAAGGAGAGGAGTGCATGTCCCACCGTGCTATCTACCAACACGTCGATATGGGGTAAAGGAAAGTCATCCTTAGGGCTCGCGGCGTTGAGATCTCGGAAGTCGACACACATCCTCACTTTCCCATCTTTTTTAGGCACAGGCACTATATTCGACAACCACTCGGGGTACTCCACAACATGGAGGAAACCCGCGTCTAGTTGTTTAGTTACCTCTTCTTTTACTTTTAGGGCCCATTCTGGTTTTAATCTTCTGAGTTTCTGCTTTACCGGCTTCTTTAGGGAATTAGTGGGGATATAGTGTTGCACAATATCGGGGTCGATGCCAGGCATGTCTTCATAAGACCATGCAAAAGCCATAATGTTGGCTTTCAAGAGAGAGATCATCTTTTCTTTTTCAACGGGGGAGAGGGTTTTCCCAATTTTAACTATTCTTGGCAATTCATTCGTCCCTAAGTTGATTGATTCCAATTCATCCATATTAGGTTCGGTGACGCCCCTTTTCCTTTGCTCAACGAGCTCCGGGGGGACATCGTTCCTAGGATCTATATCCATGCCATAAATATCCATAGAGGAGAGAAAAGAGACACTGCATATATAGAGAAAGAAAGCACACTTTATTGACTAGGAATAATGGGAATGACACACAAAAGAAAGAAGGAAAACAAACAAATCTGTATCAATACTATGACTCCACAAAGTGAGTAAAGTAGATACATCTTATTGAATTAGGGAAATATTACTAAACTAAGACACCTACAAGCTGCTATCAGGTAGGCCAAGGTCTTCTTCTTAATGGATCTCCGCAATGACACCACATTCAAGGTACCAATTCAAGAATGGCACGGTAGCATGGCTAATGGATGAACCCTGGAGTTCTTCAATGGTCGAGTCTTCCACGGTGAGGATCATGTCTTGGAACATTTCAGTCATAGCCCCCGCATCAAGGTTCTCTGCCCAGTCTTCCTCTTTCAAGCTTCCATATAGATCTTGGATAGAGTGGTACCAACTTGTCAAACTTTGAGGATTCGGCCCTTCTGTGAAGTATCACCAAAACTTTTATCTGCCACGGCTGGGTCGGAACTTGGATAAAAAGTATATGGGATGTACTGCTTTATAGAAGAGTAATGGCGTGATGATTCATTCAGCTCTTTCTCAATGCATTGGACATAATCAAACCCAGATAGTGGTATCGCTGCTGATTCAGGTTGTATCTCACATATAGGCACACCTGCGAGTTTCAATTCATAGTCCCCTTGAAGCGTTACTATGGCTCCTTCATATGGAAACTTCACCTTTTGATGGAGTGAAGATGGCACAGCCCCAGCGGGATGGATCCAAGGTCGGCCCAACAGCAAGTTGAAACATGACGGCACATCTAACACTTGGAATTCCACCCTAAATTCAGTGGGTCCCATGATAAGAGGCAAAGTAACCACCCCTATTACTTCTCGGCGGGTGTTGTCATAAGCTCTTACGGTCTGCCCAGATGGCGTGAAATCAGTGGGTCCCAAACCCAAAACAGTAGGCAGTTCGGAGAGGACATACATTCAGTGCGGACCCATTGTCGATAAGAACGGTGGGAACCCTCTTCCCTATAGTGTCAACGGTCACATAGAGAGCTTGAGAATGGCTCGGCCCGCTTTTAGGTAGGTCTACATCGGTGAACACGATGGTTGAGTTCTTGGGAGTTGGATTCACCAAATGTACCAATCCCTCGGGGGATGTGTCAACGGGCACTTGTATCTGATTCAACAGTTTCAACACGGTCTGTCTGTGCTTATGCGAGGCCATGAGCAAGCCCCAAATAGTAATGTTGGCATTGGTCTTCTTCAGCTGCCTAAGCACTTCATCCTCTTCTTCTTGCAAGCTAGGACGCCTCTGCCCTTCCAAATCTTCCAACGGATTTTCAGATTCTAGGTGGGGAGGCTTGAAATGACGACCCCCTCTGGTTATATGGTCCAACTCATCATCGCTAGCCCATATGTCATGGACTTCCTCGGAGTCATTCATCAAGTCATCCCATTCTATCATGTCGATGCTCTCCATCTCTGTCGGCAAGTCATCCCAACCTGAAGGGACTATCGGCTCATCTGATATCGGACTTGGGCTTGAGTACAGCACATAGTAATCATATTTCCCCAATGCTTCACCTAATAGGCCAACCTGAGGATCCCCTGCTTCATATCTTTCTTTCAGCTCTTATTGGAGAGATTTCTTTGGCAACAACAAAACCTTTTGGTCAATGAGGTCTTGGATGATCTTCTTTAGTATAGAACAAGCCTCGGTGTCATGGCCGGGTGCACGATGGTATTGGCAATATTGGTGAGGGGTTGATGGTCTTGGCTTTGGTGGAAGTGGCATGATAAGGCTGTTATTGCGGCAAATGGTGAAGAGACGGGTTAAGGTCATGGGGAGCGGAGTGTATTGTCTTATGGGATGGCGAGGGCGAGAGGATTCAACCCCAATGGCATTTATGGTGTTAGGTGGGGGTGTGTTGTTGTGTGATGGGAGAGGATTACGGGTGACATTTGGACGGGTTGGTGGTGAAATGACTTGCTTGTCAATGAGATCTTGGACTTGGTGGCGAAGGCGAATACAGCGATTGGTGGCATGGCCTTTGGATTGGTGGTACTTGCAGTACTCATTCTCATTATAGCTCTTGGGTAAGGGATTTGGTGGAGGTCTTGGGTCGAGTGGCTTCAATAGGTCACGACTTATGAGCTTTTTAAGGACTCTTTCGAGTGGCATGAATAGGTCAGTGAATTGGCGAGGTGGGTTGACATCATTGAGAGAAAAGGGTTGGATTGGTTGAGTTATGGTGTTGACCTCGGCATTGTTCTTCCCAGTAAAGTTTGTCTTGCGACTCCTCACTTCCTCAGTCTTGATTGTCCCATCATTGATAGCATCTTCAACCTGCGTGCCAGCCCCAATGAGAGCTTTGAAATTTGGGAAATAGTGGGCAAATAGGTGCTTGTGATACACGGGCAGCAGGTTCTTAACCACTAACTGAATTTGGTCCTCCTCATTCGGCCTATCCGTCATTCTCGACGCCTTTTGTCTCCACCTTGTAATGTAAGCGGAGAAAGTTTCATGAGCCCCTTGCTTGGTAGTTTCTAGGTCCCTTCGAGTAACGTCCACCTCTGTGTTATACTTGTAGTGCTTTGAAAACTCATTGCATATGTCTTCCCAAGTCCGGGTTCTATTCTTATCCAAGGATAAGAACCATTTCAAAGCAGAAGTGGCCAAGGTTTCATGGAACATTTGAGCTAAAAGCTCGTCAGTAGCCCCTCGAGGGTGCATAGCTCGCACGTACATCTTCAAATGAGTCTTAGGGCAACCCGTCCCATCGAACTTTTCTAACTCCGGCATCTTGAATTGTAGTGGAATACGAGCCGTTGGAAACAGGGATAGAGTCCGCACATCGACCATGTCATCAGCCCTGCGAATCCCTTTTATGGTTCTCTCCAAAGCTTCTACCTTGCTAGCTAACACGGAATCACTGCTAGTACCTTTCCCCTTGGCTTCCCCTTCTAGGTCGGTGACCTCAGGTTTCGAGCTACTTTCCCCCCTTGTCTTGGTGTTCTCATTGGATTGAGGTCCCTCTTCGGTGCCAGCTCCATGAGGTATACCCGAGGAATGGGCCTTAAAGCCATTTTGTTCAAGATCCGCCATCTTCTGTTGGTTCTCTTGAGCCATTTTCAATGCGGTATCGGATGTCTCGGCGGTATGGTCAAGCTTGGCCATGATGGCTTTCAGGCAAGCCTCAAGGTCAAAGTGCCCCTCACTAGTTCTTTCGTCGGCCATGTCTGTCTGATGGGTAGACTCAACACTCACTAGACGCCCTTGTGGATTGCGGATCCAAGCCAGCACGTCTATGGATAGAAAAGTTTTAACCTTTAGCCTAAGGATCTGTCCTAAACCTCCATATTTTCCTTAATGAACTCGGTCTCTACACCATGTTCAATTAATTCATTCCTTTTATCCAATTACCTTTACAGGGATCATGGATTAAGGGTATGTTTTAAAGAATAGGGCATAGAGTCCTTCAACTAGGTTTAATTAATCCCCTAGGACTAGCACATCACAAACATAGCTTTACATCCTATTTCCTTAATTTATTCCTCCTAACCCATGGCCTTAACGAAGGCTAGGGTTTAAAGGTCTATATTAAGGGCATAAGATATAAAGCCTCACACCACAAACACAGCATAGCATCATTACAAACAATTGTGGGTGCATAAAGGTGAGACCGTAGTGTCCTACAAGTCTGTCTATATGGACTAATGATAAGGGTAGGCTAGGGTCCTTCACTTGCTTGAGCAATCCTTATACCTAACCACATGTGGCATCAGGAACGCCGCGTGGGTCCAGCAGTACGTGATTAACTCATTTAATATACCCAAGGGCAAGCCCAAGGGTACTAGGCAAGAGAGGTTGATAGCTTTCGCCCCAACACATGGAATCAGGAAAACCAAGGTTGAGACTAGGCCGATCGTTGGCAAGGATACATCGAGGGACATCGATCCTAGCATGCAAGAGTTTGCGCACACAATGCAATAAATGAAAGCACACAATCAAGCGGATGCAATGTGATTGATTTTAATTAAACATAAGAAATTAACCTAGCCCAATTAAACTTTATAGAGTCTAGCCCACAAATCCCCAGTGGAGTCGCCAAACTGTGAACCCCGGAAATTGGGCCCACGAGGGATTGAAAAGAAAGTGGGTTTGAAAAAGAAAAAGGAAAGGAGTCGCCACCTTATTTTTTAAAGGAAACAAGGAAAACCCTAAAAATCAGGTTGTTTTAGGAAAACAATTTGAATGACTCCATAAAAAAAGGAAAGGCAAAAACCAATCTTTTGAAAACCAAAGAAATCGGGGATTCGGAGGCTAAGTTATGACATGGGAAGGTTCTAGGCAAAGCCTATAGGCACCCATGTCACCCTTTCGGTCTCTCAGTTCATTTGGGCTAAATTAAAGTCTTTCCATACAAAAATCAGCAAATATATCATCACAAGAATTGCATGCATATCATATATTTCATTCATCCATCCATGCATAATAAGCAAATAAAAACAGAAAATAAAAAGAAGAAAAGAAAACATAAATAAACCTAGGATGCTTGGATCCTAGAACGGACTTGAGCCTCACGAAGAGCGCCTACGTACCATGCAACGAAATACATGGATCAAAGTCCACGTAGTTCGATTAGAACTAAGGTTAAATCCTAATACAAACCTATGGTAAAAACCCTAGGTTTCCTTATTTGATCAAAAGAGTTGAATATGATAGAAAGTTTGATTTTAGGAAAGAAATCCACAAAATGGAAACTTTAATAAAAACCAGAATTTTGTTGGTTAGGGAAACCTCTAATTAAACCATAGGATCATATTAAAAATTAACCCTAAATAGGGAGAAGAGAATGAGTTAAGAAGAAAGGTGAATTGGGGCACCTTCACACCCACTTACCTGAGCGCAATTAGCTCCAAGCATTTAACCATTTCAGACATAAGCAGCCCTATTTGCCATGGGACAAATACCACACCTATTTGCACCCTTACAAGTGCTCAAAACCATGCAAAAACACTAACATGCAAATCTGGACAGAATAGTATTATGACCTAAAATCATCCACTAAGCATGCCAATAGCAAAAACAGCGAACAATAATAAGTCCTAACATATTCCTAGAACCATATCATGCATAAAAACCCTAAAACATACTAACATGCATGCAAAACTATCATGTTTACTCCATATGAAAAACATATACAGCAAACACGAAGAAAAACCAAATAAAAAAGTCTACTTTATCATGCTATATGAAAACAAACACGAAACAATGACTCTAAAACCCTAAACTCACAAATATGCTTAAAAACATACAAAACATACTTTAATCATGCTAAAACCAAACTAAACAGAAATTAAATCATGCATATTAACTAACTAAAGCAATATAACATGATGAAAATCCTAACTCTAACATGCAATGACACTAATCCTAGCACAAGGACAAACAGGAGCACAAGAATCACAACTATGCATTAAAAACCTAAAGGACAACCCTAAAGCATGCTAAACAGTAGATAAAAAATAGATATTCCATGTATATTAACTAGCTAGAGTGTTAATACATGATAAAAAAAGTTACCTTTAACATGCAATAGGCCTAACCCATATGAAAACCTAGTTTAAGCTTGAATAGAGAAGGAGAATACCTTAGGAAGGGCCTTCCTTGCTGCTGTATGCAATTGTTCGTGGCTCCTCAGGTCTTTAGAGTGAATCAAACCAACACGAATCCTCCTCTTTGTCAAAGTGGTATCACAGAAAAGAGATCAAAACTCACTCAACTTTGAAAAGAAATAGAAAACAAAAAGAGAACAAGAGAAAAGAAAAAGTGATTCTCGTCACTTTGCAGCAGCAGCAACTTCAATTGCGTTTTTGGGTATGAAAACATTAGATTTGGACAAAGCTTGTGAAATACAAAGTTGTAGAGAATTGAATTATCTTTATAACAAGACCAATTTCATCAAATTCTGACTTCGGATGAAAAAGTTATGATTAAAATACGACTGCTGGTTTTCAGAAAATCTGCTGCTGAATTATGACGAATTTCACTCCCTCCAAACCCTCTTCTCCCCCCCCCCCCCTTGTTTAAAGACATTAAGAGAGTATTTATAGCTGAAATCTGGAGTTTCCCTTTCCTTCCTGGACTAGGTTTCCTTGGAGAATAATCAAAAGGTATTTTATAATGATAAAAGACTTCTAATCTGAATAGGAAAAGGAAATTGTCTTTTATAAAAATTGGGAGACTGACCGCTAACACGCATGCACATGTATCGTATGTGCGTACACACACTCATCACATACGTACACGTGTTAGTGTCATGATAAAAATGGCTAATTTAATAAAATAATTTTCTTTTCATTTTAACCAAAAATCTCATGCTGTGATTCGCACTAATTCTTCAAGGATAATCCGTAAATAACCACACTAAACTCATCATCAGGGCCACGGGACTTAAGATGACAACCGGTACAAAATGATGACTAATGAAAGTCAATTTGAAAAGATTTGGTTGGTAATTGTGAGTCAATTAGAGCTAACCCAAGGAAGGGTCAATTAACCAACTTGAACTACATCGAGCCATTTTAATCCCGAGCCATTGACTTACCAAATTGAACCTAGAAATACCTCTTATGCATCCATATGAACTCCAATTGACAATTTGGAGATCATTCCAAGGTCAAATGAAAAGTTTGGGACTTAAAAGACGATTATGCCCCTCAAGTCACAAAAGCTCTTATTATCCCTCAAGATCAACTCCAATTTGAACCAAAATTCATATCCATTGTCCTTGTGACTCTAGAAAACTAATGCAAGTGACTAGACTCAAAAACAAAACAAAAACATGCATGAAATAATGAGCCCTAGTAAGGTGGTGCAAAAATGGGGTGTGACACGTTGCTATCGCCTCCATCATGAGATTCAAGATTTGCTTAACAAGCAGATCATTTCACCACCCACCGCACCAAATCGCCCAAATGTCACACAAAATCCCTTCCCCACTCACAATATGCCTCCTCCCAACAACATAAATGCCATCGAGCTTGACTCGTCCCAATCCCGTTAACCCATAAGGCAATACACACCACTTCCCATGACCTTGACTCAAGTTTTCCACCAATGTTGTGATAAAGGGCTCATATTGCCATGCCATCCAAAGCCGAGACCTTCGACTCCTCACCAATTCTGCTTGTACCATCAGGCATCCGGGCATGATACGGAGGACTATGTTATATTGAAAAAGGTAGTTCAAGACCTTATTGACCAAAAGGTTTTGGTATTGCCAAAGAAGTCCATTCAGCAACAATTAAGAGAAAGGTTTGAGGCAGGAGATCCTAAGGTGGGTTTGCTGGGAGAGTCGTCCAGAAAGTTTGATTACTATGTACTTTACCCCGACCCCACCCCTGATGAGCCAATAATCCCCATAGGTTGGGATGAGTTACCAGAGGAAGTCCAAATGGAGGAGATCGACATGATCACATGGGATGATCTCATGGGTGACGTAGGTGAGATTGATGATATGTGGTTGAGCGATGATGAGGAAGAGCACATAACTAGAGGGGGTCGCCATTTCAAGCCTCCGCACTTAGAATCTGACAACCCATTAGGAGATTTGGAAGGTAATCGCCACCTCGACTTGCAAGAAGAAGAAGATGAAGTGCTTAGGCAATTGAGAAAGACTAATGCAAACATCACCATATGGGGTTTGCTCATGGCCTCTTACAAGCACAGGCAGACCATCTTGAAGTTGCTCAACCAGATACAGGTTCCCGTTGACACATCTCCAGAAAATTTGGTGAACTTGGTGAATCCAACTTTGAAGAACTCAACCATTGTGTTCTCAGAAGCAGACCTACCTAAAAGTGGACCTAGCCATTCACAAGCCATGTACATCACTGTCGACACCATGGGAAAGAGAGTTCTGACAGTCCTGATTGATAATGGTTTCGCTTTTAATGTCTGCCCTCTCAGAACTGCCACCGTCTTGGGTTTGGATCCTACCGACTTCATGCCATCCGGGAAAACAGTGAGAGCCTATGATAACACCCGCCGAGAGGTAATTAGAGTGGTCACTTTGCCGCAGATTATGGGGCCTACAGAGTTTAGAGTGGAGTTCCAAGTGTTGGATGTCCCGTCATGCTTCAATCTCTTGTTGGGGAGACCTTGGATTCACCCTGTAGGGGCTGTCCCTTCTTCATTGCACTAAAAAGTCAAGTTTCCTTACGAAGGGGCCATCAGTCACACTCCAAGGTGATTATGACTTGAAGTTGTCGGGGGTACCCATTTGTGAGATCAAGCCCGAGCCCATTGGAGTACCGTTGTCTGGATTCGAGTATGTTCAATGCATAAAGAAAGAGCCAGAACAGAGAGCGTTGATACGTCTCGACTTTTGCCCTCATGGCAACTTGCATGTGGGGAACATAATGAAGAAAATGAGTTTCTTCCCAGGCATAGGATTAGGATCCCGTCAGCAAGGCATACCGGTATCCGTTTAGAGCCGCATTGTCACCTATACCTTCGGATTGGGGTATAAGCCTTCCAAGAAGGACCGTATGGAGATGTTGCAAAGAAATAGAGAAAAGGTCAAAGCAAAAGCAGAGGGGAGGGTGCCAGATATTAGAATCTCGCCATACCGACCTACCTTAAATGGTTACTTTGTTAAGGAGGGGGAGGACTTTCTGTTCTGTGGATTCCCTGAACCATCCATTGACAAAGCAACCAAGGCGAGAGTTCCAGGGTTCGAGATATTCTTCACTGAGTGGTATCCCATCACTACTACAATGGTTGATGATGAAGCAATCAATGATGACTATTGGAAAGAGAAGAGTGAGGACTGGGCAGAACAGATGGATTCGGAAGCCATGGTTACAATATTTCAAGATACGGTTCTTGCTATGGAGGAATCAAATCTCGAGTGTTCTTCAATTCACCATGCAGCTGTGCCACTCCTTAATTGGTATTTTGAAGAGGGTACCATTACAGAAATTCTTGGGGGCGAGGATCTCGACTTACCTGATAGTAGCTTGTAGGTTCCTTTAGTAGCTTGTCTTAGCTTTCCTTTCAAATAAAGTGTGTCCGCCTAGCCCACCTTGTGGAGTTAGGAGTCGTTCCCTAGTTGTGGCACATGTGTTTTCTTTTCTTTGTTTTGTTAGTTCAGTCAATAAAGTGTGTTTCTTTTCATTATTTGCAGTGTTTCCTTTCTCTCTTCTATGGATATCTATGTCATGGATATAGATCCTAGGAATGACGTCCCTCCAGAGCTCGTTGAGCAAAGGAAAAGGGGTGTTACCGAACCTAACATGGATGAATTAGAATCAATCAATCTAGGGACAGATAAATTGCCAAGGATAATTAAAATTGGGATAACTCTCTCGCCTGCTGAAAAAGAAAAATTGATAATACTTCTAAAAGCCAACATAGAGGCCTTCGCATGGTCTTATGAGGATATACCTGGCATTGATTTAGATATTGTGCAACATTACATCCCCACTAATCCCACTAAAAAGCCTGTAAAGCAGAAATTAAGAAGATTAAAACCAGAATGGGCTTTGAAAGTAAAAGAAGAGGTAACTAAACAATTAGATGCCGGGTTTCTCCAAGTTGTGGAGTACCTTGAATGGTTGGCTAATATAGTGCCTGTGCCTAAAAAAGATGGGAAAGTGCGAATGTGTGTCGACTTCCGTGACCTTAATGCTGCGAGCCCAAAAGATGATTTCCCTCTACCGCATATCGATGTGTTGGTGGACAGTACAGCAGGCCATGCTCTTCTCTCCTTCATGGATGGGTTCTCCGGTTACAACCAGATAAAGATGGCGCCTCGAGACATGGAAAAGACGGCTTTTATCACACAGTGGGGCACGTATTGCTACAAGGTAATGCCTTTTGGCTTGAGAAATGCCAGGGCTACTTACAAAAGAGCTGCTATGACCCTATTGCATGATATGATCCATAAAGAAGTAGAGGTGTATGTGGATGACATGATAGTCAAATCTGTAGACCGGGAAGGACATTTCGCGGCATTAGAGAAGTTCCTAGAACAGGCAAAAAAGTACAACCTCCGATTGAATCCTCAGAAGTGTGCCTTTGGAGTCACTGCAGGGAAGCTGCTGGGTTTCATGATCACTTAGAGGGGAATCGAAGTTGATCCAGGGAAGATAAAAGCTATCACGGAGATGGAGCCACCAAGAACCAAAAGGCAGATCCGAGGTTTTCTAGGGAGAGTTCAATACATAAGCCGTTTTATCGCCAATCTGACTATGGTATGCAAGCCAATTTTCAAGCTGCTTAAGAAGGGCATTTCCAAGGAATGGAATGAGGATTGTCAAGAAGCCTTTGAGACCATTAAAAGGTATTTGAGCAATCCCCTAATCTTAGTTCCCCCATGGCAAGGTGAACCGTTACTGTTATACTGAAACTGCAACGGGAGCCATGTTAGCTCAATACTTTGAAGGGTCGAAAAAGGAAAATGCCATCTACTACTTGAGGAAGAAAATGACAGATTATGAAGTAAAGTACAATGCACTAGAAAAGGCTTGCGTAGCATTGGTGTGGACCACCCAGAAACTCCATCATTACATGATGTCTTTCGAAGTCCTACTGATAAGTCGATTGGATCCTTTAAAGTATTTGCTAGAAAAACTAGTCCTATTTACAGGACGACTCGTTGGTTACTTCTCCTTAATGAGTTCGACATAAAGTACCTGGCTCAAAAGTCCATTAAAGGAAGTGTTATTGCAGACCACTTAGCAAGTTACCCTGTGTTATCATCAACCCAATTCAATGATGAGTTCCCCGACGAAGACATCCTTGAAATCAAAAAGAAGATTTGGATAGTCTACTTCGACGGGACTGCAAACAAAAGGGGATATGGAATAGGAGTGCTACTAGTTTCGCCCGAAGAAGCCTTCACGCCTTTAGTAGTCAAATTGGGGTTCGAAGCTACCAACAACATTGCGGAGTATGAAGCCTGCATCCTAGCATTGGAAGCTACATTAGAATTGGGGATAAAAGAACTTGAGGTGTTCGGGGATTCAGCATTGATCATCTGTCAGATAAAAGGGGAGTGGAAAACTCGCAACGAGAAGCTATTGCTATATCACGCCTATTTGGAAGCATTGACCAAAGAGTTTACAGAGATCGAGTTCAATTACTTGTCAAGAAACAAGAATTAGTTTGCCAATGCTCTGGCAACTCTAGCTTCGATGGTGGAGATACCAGAAGGAGGAAGTGTGAAACCGCTCGTGATCGAATACAGAGAGAAACCAGTTTATTGCTATTCCATTCGAGAAGGGGAGGTAACAGATAATCACCCTTGGTTTTATGACATAAGGAGGCTTGTCGAGGACAGGGAATATCCAGAGGAGGCATCTCGTGTGGACAGGCGAACATTGAGGAGATTGGCAAGCCATTATGTAGTATGCGGAGGGAAACTATATCGAAGGTCTTATGACGGAATTCACTTGCTGTGTGTCACGGAGGAAGAAGCTAGAAAACTCATCGAAGAAATTCATGAAGGAGTGGGGGCTCCGCATATGAATGGATACATGCTGGCTAAGAAGATCATAAGGCTAGGGTATTACTGGTCTACAATAGAAAGGGATTGCTATGCCCACGTCAAGAAGTGCCATAAGTGTCAGCTCTTTGCCAACGGACAACACTTGCCCTCCATGCCCTTAACAAGCATATCAACTCCATGGCCGTTTGTAGTGTGGGGAATAGATATCATCAGACAGATTAAGCCGAAGGCATCCAACGGATATGAATACATCTTGGTAGCCGTCGATTACTTCACTAAGTGGGTGGAAGCAGCTTCTTTCAAGGTTTTGAATACCAAAAAAGTGGCACAGTTCATACAGCTCGACATTATCTACCGATATGGGGTACCGTATGAGGTCATTTCAGATAACGGTCAGCATTTTCAGAAGGAAACTAAAGAACTCTTGCAGAAGTATAAGATCGTTCATCACTTGTCATCCCCATATCGCCCACAGACTAATGGTGCAGTGGAAGCCACCAACAAGAATATCAAGAAGATACTACAGAAAACGGCTAACACGTACACTGATTGGCATGAGAAACTACCATTGGCATTATGGGGGTACAGAACGTCAGTCAGATCGTCGACAGGGGCTATACTGTATGCTTTAGTGTATGGGATAGAGGCTGTTCCACCAGTCGAATTGGAAGTTCCTTCGTTAAGAGTTGCTGTGGAAAGTCAGCTGGCAGAGGTGGACTGGATCAAAGGTCGTTATGATGAGTTGGCCTTGCTAGATGAAAGGCGATTGAGGGCTCTCTACCATGTGCAAGGGTACCAGAGAAGAGTCGCAAGGGCGTTCAACAAACATGTCAAAGACAGAGGCTTGAAGAAAGGGGATTTAGTATTGAAAGAGATTCGAGCTCCAATTTTCGATCCATGAGGAAAGTTCAAACCAAGTTGGGGTGGCCCGTACGTCATCAAGGAAATATTGCCAGCAGGGGCTGTCCGACTTATGGATTTGGATGGGATCGAGTTCGCTCGTCCTACCAATTTGGATCAATTAAAGAAGTATTATGTATGAGGCCTGCTAGGTTGAAAACCTGTAAGGGCAGCCTTGGCAAAAGTTAAGGCATTTGAACTACGAGGACCTGATTCCCCAAGAAGAAGAAAAAAGAAAAAGAGAATAAAAAAAAAGGAAAAAAGAAGAAAAAAGGAAAAAAGAAAAAAGAAGAAAGAAAACGGGGATACGTAGGCAGCCCATAAAGTTATATTGGGTGCGGTCTAAACAACACAATCACAAAATCTCAAAAGTAAATTATCATTGGCAATTCATTTGAATCTAATTGTTTGACATAGTAATTTATTGGTGTTAAGTAAAAGAGCTATTGACATGCCATAGATATTCTATTCCTCGAGTCTTTAAGTCCTCTTGAGTTTCTTCAGAGTCGTCTTGTCTATCTTCTTTCTTTCTCTCTCAAGTCTTCTTTTCTTTCGTAAGTCGTCTTGTCCATGAGGAAAGAATGTCCTCTCCGCAAAGTCCAAATCTCGTGTCCTTGATAAGGTCATAAATTCTTTCTCAGCGGGAAGTCTCCTTTTCGCCCAAATCATCCTTCAACCATCGCTTATATTCTTTACTCATCTCGAAAGGTCCTTCAGTGTTGGCAATTCGAGTCAATTTCAGGTTTGTAGGCCAGCGAGTCCTCGCCCACTTGATTGTGGTAAGACCGACAGGTTCCACAGAGCAACAAGGTCCTGTTAAGGACGGTATAGTTTGCATGGCGCCCATCTGGCGAAGAATTCTCAAAGTCCAATAAAAGGAAGTCGATCTCAGCCCTATGAGTTTGACAAAAGCACACCCTGAGGTTCGAAGAAGTACCTGCTCTTTACATTCCCATATAAAAACGTTCCATTTGATGTTCCGCCATGACAGTGTTTGGAAATAACCCAACCAATCTCTTAAAGAGAATGGCCTGGGGAGTTCAACTCGGCGCAGATAGAAGTGCTAGGGTTTGTATGGATTGATAATGGTGGGGGATAGAAAATTCAAGCGCTCGAGCAGCCACATTTTGCAATAAAAAGGGGCTACCTCCTAAAGGCGCTTTAGGGTTGCCATAAACCTTATCTAAGCCATTCAAGGTTTCAGCTAGTACCAAGGGAATGATGTTATGTCACTTGAGAAGAGGGATAATCAACTCACATATTTGAACAGGGGCTTGAAGAGTGCCAGTGGAGAGGAGAAAGCAACCAATTAAATAGAAAGCGAGTGCACGCAGAAGTTGAGGGGTGAAAGTTAGAGTACCTTTGCTATCATGAGCCAAGAATGAGGTTGCTAACTTCATTAAGTCCACCATATGGTCCTTTACAAAGATCGTTACATCCCTTTGAGGAATGCCAAGAAAGTCAGAAAAGGAAGCGAGGTAATCCGAGCGAGGTGTAGGAAGGATGAATGGCCCTGCGGGTGAAACTCCAAATAAAGCACAGAATTCCTCCAAGGTTGGGCATAATTCTTCATAATTGAATCAAAAGACATGGATTTGAGGATCCCAGAAATATGTAGCAGCAGTGAGAAAGGTCATTTCGAGCTTCATATGCCTTATGGAGAGCAATGGTTCCAAGCCGAAGCGCTTAAACTCAGTTTTGTCTTTGGCAGCCATGACTGCCAAAAACCTTCTCAAGAACCCATCCAAGGCTTCCATAATTATTGTCAATGAAAATAGGTGAGTTAGAAGGCTTCCCTCATGTGTTTTTATAGGGAAAAGGTCACAAATTCGAGTCCTAGAAGGAGTAGAATCATCAAAATAGCAAAAAACCCTAAAAAATCGCGAAAAAATGCGTCAACCTCGGGTAACCGTCTAGGGCCAGACGGTCACCCGAGGCCTCCGCCTTGTTTTGCCTTGTTTTGCCCGGTTTTTGCCTATTTTTGCGTTCGGATGCCCTTTTTAGGCCATGAGCTCACGTTGACTCAAATTTTTATAAGAAGGGCACCACAACATCATCATGATAGATTTAAAGAAGCACAATAAGTATCCATAATAAGGGTTAAGAAAGTTGGTTTAAGGTGGCAATTACAAAACATAGCATGAAATGCAAAAAAGATAGCCATTGTCTCATTGTTTTTACAATCCCAACAAAGAAGTAAATGAACTCAGCGAGTCCCAGAGCTTCTTTTGCGTCTCCACCCAGCTCCGTCACGACCCCCACGAGGTGCTCTAGGAGGGCGCATTGATGGTGGCGGCTGCATAGACAAAGTCCATTACAAAGAAGCTAAGTACGAGAATAGGTTGGTTGAAAACCACAAATGGGAACTTTAAATGGGTTGAACACTTACCATGACATCCAGACGGGCTTCCGCCATGGATTTGGCTAAGCTCATCCTCACAAGGTCATGCCTCAGGGCCTCACTAAGGTCAATGAACTCTTGGGCATATGCCGCAGGCACCTAGGATAATCAATGAGATTAAATTGAAGGTAATGCTGAAAGAAAGAAAGAAATACCCATAAAGAGAACTCACCTGTTCTCGATTTGGGTCGATCCTAGGGGATTCATCAAATGCAGGATGAGTGATGGCGGTCTTGACAAAGTCCGATCCACAACACAAATCAATGGACCAATTAGGCTGAGGCAAGGGTAGTGACCTATCCCCCTCCATCTCATCTTCTTCAGAGCCAGGAACCACTCCTGAGCCCACTGTCGAGATATGCCCTCGTGCTCGTCGACCCTGCAAGTGTTCACCTATCAAATAAAGTCTCTATCAAAAGAAAAAGGCTAGGAAAGCATTAAAGACTTACCCATTGAGGAGGGAGGCCTGTCACCCTGGGCCTCATCAGATATTGATGACAAAAAGTGTCATACACAATGTCAGGAGAAGTGAACTCCTCCGCATCCCAACCCCTCAAAGCATCCCACAACTCTTCTCCCTCCATCAAGTTAGCATGCTTCATGTTAAGTGGTGGTGGCATTGGAGCCATGGCTGCATTCACATCACCCATGACTTGTCGTAGGACTCGTTCCCTCAAGTACCAGTACCTACCCATGGGGCCTTCCAAAAGTGCCCTCTTGCCAGTCAATATTAAGCTAGAAATGCATCGCTTAGGTAGCATTGGCACCCAAATCTTCCAGGGATCCCATTCAATCTGTTCAAGAAAATCCAAAATGAGAAATTGGAAGTAAAAAGAAAAAAAGAAAAGAATAGGGAGAGAATTTCACTATGTCGGCAGTGAGGCTTGCTAGGTGAGCCCTAGCATAGGCATAATCATGCCGATTCGCCGCTCAGAAGGACATATAAGTGGGAGAGTAATTCTTGAGGGTAGGCTATTCAATGGTTTCCTCAGCAAGGGATGGGCGACATAGGTTGAGGTACTCATAGCACCAAACTTGTCAAGAGTTGAGAAAAGAGTAGAAAAAGAAAGGAAAATATAAGAAAGAGCGAAAAGAAATAAAAGGGAAGTAGCATTACCTCCCAAACAAAAGGCATCCCGCCGAAGTCCTTGGTAACATCGCGTGACATGTCACACATTGTGCAGTACATGGTGGCTAGAGCAGCCCCTCCCTAATTGAATTTCCTAATCTTGCCAACATCTTCTATGCTTGCAAGAAGACCCAAAGGGGCTAGGTCGCCTGTACCAGCAAAGAATGTGCATGAGATCATGTAAAGAAGGAATGCTCTTGTAATACAATCAGGGCTTGCACCCTCGCTCTCCCTTTGCTTTGCAAATTTGTTAAAAAGCCAAGTGCGGCGCACAGCTTTCTTGATTACCTCAACTTCCATTCCAAGGTAAGCTAGGAGATAATCCTCATCTGTGGACGCCTCTTCATAAAATTCCAAGCTCTTGCCCTTAATACTCAAGCCCGTGATCATGGTAAAGTCCTTAGGGGGTTAATGTCATCTCCCTGAAACTGAAATGGAATGTGTTGGTGGTGTCCCACCATAGTTCTGACAAGGCTAGCAAGGCTTGCCTATCACATTGATCATTCCACAAGGAATCTAGGAATGGACCAAAACCGGCCTTTTCAACATGACTCTTGGCTATAGGTTGGAAGTTTTCCATGTTCTGCCACCATTCAATAAGTCCTTTGATAGAGGACCTAGTGCGCATGTCCTAAAAGTTGGGCTATAGCCATTGAAAATACCTTGAGAGTTAGTTGAGAGAACATGGAAACAATAAGCTTACACTAGCAATTGGTTTCAAATTATTTTCTAAAAGATGTCAAGAAGTCGCTTTTATTCATGAAATGAATTGCTAATGAATGTTTATGAGTTTACTTGTTCATATGCCTTGATTTGGCAAGGATTGAACACTTTTTTATCACTTGGGCATTTTATCGAACACTTAGTGGGTGACACCTCCCAAGCCTTGAAACAAAAGAATTTTGTATGATCAATCCTTGCTAAATCATAGCATATTATTCCCTTGAGTGTTTACTTGTTGATATACATTGATTTGGTAAAGATTGAACATCTTTATTTCACTTGGGCATTTTATCGAACACTTGGTGGGTGCCATTTTTCAAGCTTTCAAATAAAAAGGATTTGTGTGTTCAATCTTTGCCAAATCAAGGGATATCACTCAACAACCCAAGGGGTATTCAAAAGAAGTAAATGGGAATGCAATTTCATCAAAAGAATCAAAAGATTCAAAAGAAAAGTGTTAAGTTGGGTAAACTTACTTCTTGTTGGGAATGGAGGAATGAGAGATGCTTGTCGGGTTCAAGCAACACCCTATCTTGTGGAGCATCATAGAGTGGTGCCTTGTACTTGCTTTTGACCCCATAGAATGGATACTTGGTGCTTGAGTCCTTGCTTGATGACATTCTTGATGATGGAGTTGGGTTTGTGAAAAATGGGTTTGATTTGGTTTGATTCCAAAGATGATGTGAATTGGTTGTTTTGATTGTTAAATGGGCTTGACTTGTTGTTATTTGATGTGCATTTGATGTTTGGATTGAATTTTTTTGAAGTAGGAATAAGAGAATAAGAGATGGAGAAGATGGAATGAGAGTTTAGAGAGAGAAACTCTCTAATTTCCGAATGGGAGAATGTCACACCCCATTTTTGTCACCTTAGCTAGGACACATCATTTCATGTAGGATTTTGAGTTCTTTTTGAGTCTAGTCTTTTGCATTGAGATTCTATGGCATTGAATATCATGTGTATGAATTTTGAAGTGATTTGGAGTTTCATTTCGATAGTCAATAAGAACTTTTGCGACTTTAAGGGCATAATCGTCTTTTAAGCCGTATATTTTCCATTCGACCTTGAAATGAATCCCGAGTCATTTCCTCGAGTTCATATGGTTATATAGAGTCTATATATAGGTTCAATTTCATGAACTGATGGTTTAAGATCAATTCGGCTCGTAATGGTTTGGGTTGGCTAAAAGACCCTTTCTTGGTTTGCTCAAATTAACTCATAAGACCCAACCAATTTTCTCTCATTTAACTTCAATTGGGCTTTATTTACATCCTAGGTATGTTTAGAAAGATCGAATTTCGATTGGGAAAGCATTTGGTTTGACCTTGTGTACAAACCCAGCTTAGCAACGGTGAGGTACCATGGTTAACCACCTTTGTAAAACCTAACCATGCACTCATGGTTGAGGATTTTTGTCCTAAAATGCCTAAAAATGTGTTCCCCTTCGAAACACGGTCGTTTTGGCTTTTATTTCGTCAACATCGGACTTAATTTTAGCATTCTAGGACTTCTACAGCAAGTAGGAGTCAAAACCAGAGTGAAACAAGGAAAGCCCTTGGGTAACCGTCCGAGGCTGGACGGTCAGCCGTCCAAGCCCAGACGGCTAATCGTCCAGGCCTAGTTGGTCACCCGAGGAGTTCGTCCTCAACTCAACTTCTGACTCTTTTCTCCCTCTTTTGACGGTTTCCTCTGCCATTACAACTTATTTTCTCTTAGGAGTGTGTAAGTTTGAGTTGTTTGAGCACTAAGAGAGTCTCTAATAGCCCTAGGATCATTGTTTAAAGAATTAATCTTAGCCATTGGTTTAGGGGGTCAATTCTCTATATAAAGGACATGGTATTCAGCACATAGGGGGAGGTTAATTGCACTTTATACTTAGAGAGAGAGGGAGCTACGAGTTTGGAGAGCTAGAAGGACATTAAGAGGAGGCTCTTCAACCCCAAGCAAGCAAGGAAAAAAGAAGTTTAAAGACAAGGAAGAGTCTACAAGAGGTAAGCATGTCTATTTAATGCTGAACATGAGTTCTCTCCTTCTCCTTCTCCTCTTCTTCTATGATAGTTCTAGTGCATGATATAACTCCACATGTTAGGTTAGTTCAATGTTTTTAGGATGCATTATGAATGATTTTAAGATGATTTATGGCTTTATATGCTTGATGATCCCTGGTTTACTAAGGATTGGATAGTGTTATTCTTCTTATCTTCTTAAATCATGCATAGTTCACATGTTTAGGTTGCTGTGATTATTATCTTGAATTGATACTCCTGTTTGTTAATATATGTGATATGAATGATATTCATGATAATTTGAGCATGTGTTAGAGTCGTTTCATAGGTTTTAATGCATGGTTGTGAAATTAGGGTTTCAATAACCCTGAATTCGCACAAGTTTCATACAACATGCCTAGCTTAACTTTTTGAGTTGTTTCTCATCATAGTCATTCTATATATGCTGCATATAGTTGAATCATGCTAGGTTTGCATTCATGTAGTAGATTTTATAGGGTTTTTGGAGACGTTATCCTTTTCTAAGGATAATTATCCTTTTCGTTGAGTGAGGTTTTGCATGAGAGCTTTCTGTGATGTGTTTAAGCATGAAATCACTTCTATTGTGTTCTAGTATATATATTTTACATAGGATATGTTGATTGCACCTCCCCATAACGACTTTTTTTTACGTGAAATTATCTTAGGATAGTTTCGCTTAAGAAAGCTCGCCGTAGGAAGGCCTGTTTTCATATTTTACATAAAATGTTATCCTTTTGGTTAGAATGAGCTTAGTTACCATGTTTATTGATATTATTGGAGTCTCTCATGACTGTTAGCATGTTTCTCATAGGTTTTTTATGCATGTTAGTTGGGTCATTGCATGTAGGATTGAGTTAGGGTCCTTAGTTATTCATTATTCTTGTTGTTTGTATGATAAATGGATAATTTTAGGCCTTGTCATGGTTCTGTCCAGATTAGTATATTGCTCTCTTTGCATGATTTTGTGCACTTGTAAGGGTGCAAACAGGTACAATGCTTGTCCTATTGCAAATAGGGCCGCTATTGCTTGAAATGGCTAATGCTTGGAACTATTGCGCTCAGGTAAGTAGGGTATGAAGTGCCCTAATTCACTTTTCTTCTTTCTCTTCTCTTCTCCCTCCTAGGGTTATTTCTTAATATGAACATATGGTGATTATCAAAGGTTTCCTATATTAATAAAATTCTGGTTTTCTATCAAAGTTTTCCTCTTGTGGAAGTTTTCGATTTTGGACTAAATCAATATATTTTCAAATAAGGAAACCTAGGGTATTTACCATGGGTTTGTATTAGGTTGTAACCCTATTCTTTTCGAACTACGTGGACTTTGATCCATGTATTTCGTTGTATGGTAGGTAGGCGCTCTTCGTGAGGCTCAAGTCCGTTCTAGGATCAAAGTATCCTAGGCTTTTCTTTTCTTTTTTCTTTTTCTGTTTTGTTTTATTTAGTTGATTGTGCATGGATGATTGGATGGAATACATGATATGCATGCTGCCTTGTGATGATATATGATGATATTTGAGTGGAAAAGATCTTAAATTAGCCCAATCAAATTAACAGACCAACTCGGGCGATGTGGGTGCCTATGGGCTTTGCCCAGAACCTTCCCACGTCGTAACTTAGCCCCCGAATCCAATTTTCTGGTTTCAAAGACTTTGCTTTTCTTTTAATGGAGTCATGTGGTTTTGAAAATAAAATATTTTTGTGGTTTTCCTCTTTTCCCTAAAAAATGAGGTGGCGACTCCTTTTTCGTTTGTTGTCTTTCACCCATTTTCTTTCGCCAAATCCTTGTGGGCTGTTTTCCAGGGATCACAGTTTGGCGACTCCACTGGGGATGTCGAGGGCTAGACTCATTTAATTTGATTGGGCTAAATTAATTTCTTTATTGTTTAATAAAATCGATCACTTGCATCCGCTTGATTGTGTGCTTTCATTTATTGCATTGTGTGCGCAATTGTTGCATGATCACTCGATTGTCCCTCGATGTATCCTTGCTAACTGATAGCCTAGTTCGACCTTGGTTTTCCTGATTCCATGTGTTGGGCGAAGCTATCAAACTTCTCTTGCCAAGTACCCTTGGGTATATCAAATGGATCAATCACGTACTGCTGGACCCACGCGACATTCCTGATGTCACATGTGGTTAGGTATAAAGATTGGTACAAGCAAAGTTGAGGACCCTAGCCTATCCTCTTAAAAGAAAGAATTGCATGTATTGGGCCTTCTAGGACATCGTTGGATCACCCATATGTACACATATTGTTGTGATGATATGCTACCGTGCTTGTGATGTGTTGCTATGCTTTGTTGATTGAGTGGGTAATTAAAGGAAATTTTACATCTTACATCCTTAATACGTACCCTTCCCCATGCCCCCGCAAGGGTAATTGGTTAAGAGAACTAATTAAGGGTGTACGTTGTAAAATTTTTGAGATAATTATGGAAGCTTAGGATAGACCCTTAAGCTGAAAAATTGAGTGTTTCCCTTATGTTAGAGGGAGAGACGTGCTAGCTTGGATCCGTAATCAACAAGGGCGCCTAGTCAGTACTGATTCTGTCACCGAGTCGGATATGGCCGAGGAAAGAACTAGCAACCGGGGTTTTAACCTTGAGGCCACTTTAAAAGCTATTATGGAAAAGCTTGACCACACTGCCCAGGTATCCGAGACCGCACTCAAGATAGCTTAAGACATTCAACAGAAGAAATCTGAACTTGAATCTAGGGCCCGCACCACTAACAACAATCAAGGATCCAATGATTCCAAATCTGCTGAGGAACCATTAGGAGAGGGAGGAGAACCACCCAAGACCAAAGAAGGGGAAACTAAAGCCACATCAAGAGAGAGCTCAACTGTCCTGGCAAACAAGATCGAGGCCTTAGAACGAACTCTGAAGGGAATCCGCAGATCCAATGATATGGTGGACATCCGTACTTTATCCTTGTTCCCAAAAGCTCGTATTCCGCTACAGTTTAAGATGCCGGAATTGGAAAAATTCGATAGGATAGGCTGTCCTAAGACCCACCTCAAGATGTATGTGCGAGCTATGCACCTTCGAGGGGCGAATGATGAGTTATTGGCTCAAATGTTTCACGAGTCATTAGCAAGTTCCGCCTTGAAATGGTTTTTGTCATTAGAGGAGAACAGAACTAAGACTTGGGAGGATGTGTACAATGCATTCACAGACCATTACAAGTATAACACCGAAGTGGATGTCACGCGAAGGGACTTGGAAACCACTAAGCAAGGGGTTAATGAGACTTTCTCCGCCTTCATCACTAGGTAGAGACAAAAAGCTTCCAAAATGACAGATAGACCGAATGAGGAAGATCAGATTTAGTTGGTGGTGAAGAACTTGTTGCCCGTATATCATAAACACCTCTTTGCTCATTACTTTCCGAACTTCAAGGCTCTTGTGGGGGCTGGCACACAGGTTGAAGATGCAATTGTCGATGGAATAATCAAAACAGAGGAGGTCCAAAGGAGTCGAAGGACAAACTTTGAAGGAAAACCCAATGTCGAGGTCAATACCATTACCCAACCCCCTCGCCTTTTCTCCCTAAATGACTCCACCTTACCTCGCCAATTCACCGAGCTATACATGCCACTCGAGAGAGTTTTTGAAAAACTGAGAAGCCGTGACCTCTTGAAACCTCTCGACCCAAGGCCTCCACCAAACCCATTGCCCAAGAACTACAATGAAAATGAATATTGCAAGTTCCACCAAACCAAAGGCCATCCAACCAACCGTTGTGTCACACCCCATTTTTGTCACCTTAGCTAGGACATATCATTTCATGTAGGATTTTGAGTCCTTTTCGAGTCTAGTCTTTTGCATTGAATTTCTATGGCATTGAATATCATGTGTATGAATTTTGAAGTGATTTGGAGTTCATTTCGATAGTCAATAAGAACTTTTGCGACTTAAAGGGCATAATCATCTTTTAAGCCGTATATTTTCCATTTGACTTTGGAATGAATCCTGAGTCATTCCATTGAGTTCATATGAGTATATAGAGTCCATATATAGGTTCAATTTCATGAATTAATGGTTTAAGATCAATTCGGCTCGTAATGGTTCGGGTTGGCTAAAAGACCTTTTCTTGGTTTGCTCAAATTGACTCATAAGACCCAATCAATTTTCTCTCATTTAACTTCAATTGGGCTTTATTTATGTCCTAAACATGTTTAGAAAGATCGAATTTCAAGTGGGAAAGCATTCGGTTCGACCTCGTGTACAAACCCAGCTTAGCGACGGTGAGGTACTATGGTTAACCACCTTTGTAAAACCTAACCATGCACCCATGGTTAAGGATTTTTGTCCTAAAATGCTTAAAAATGTGTTCCCCTTCGAAACACGGTCGTTTTGGCTTTTATTTCGTCAAAATCGGACTTAATTTGACCCCCGAAAGACTTCCGGAAGGCGAAGGAGTCTAACCGAGGTATGCTGATGGGAGCCCTCGGGTGACCTGTCCGGGGCCAGACGGTCAGCCGTCCAAGCCCAGATGGTCAGCCGTCCAAGCCCAGACGGTTACCCGAGGGAATCCGTGTTTAAGTGGGATTCTGACTCTTCTCTCCCTCTTTTGACGGTTTCCTCCGCCATTACAACTTGTTTTCTCTTAGGAGTGTGTAAGTTTGAGTTGTTTGAGCACCAAGAGAGTCTCTAAGAGCCCTAGGATCATTATTTAATGAATTAATCTTAGCCATTGGTTTAGGGGGTCAGTTCTCTATATAAAGGACATGATGTTCAGCACATAGGGGGGCGACAAGTGCACTTTATACTTAGAGAGAGAGGGAGCTACGAGTTGGGAGAGCTAAAGAACATCAAGTGGAGGCTCTTCAACCTTAGGCAAGCAAGAGAACAAGGATTTTGAAGGCAAGGGAAACTCTACATAAGGTAAACGTACTGTCAATTGCTGAATTTAGTCTTTTTTCCTTCTTCTTCTCCTTCTTTCTTCATGATAGTTCTAGTGCATATAGTAGCTTTGCATATTGATTAAATCCAATGCTTTTGTGATGTTATATGTATGATTTTAAGGTTATTCATGGGTTAATATGTTTGATAGTCCTTAATTACCTAAGGTTTTGAAAGCATTATCCTTTTTATCCTTTCAAGTCATGCATGTTTCATATAGCCTATTTGTTGTGATTATTTGGGTTTTTCTTCATCATGGTTGGTGTATATATGTGATTTGGAGTTGAGTCATGTTGGGTTTTGCATTCATATAGTTTATTTTCTAGGGTTTTGGAGAAGTTATCATTTTCTAAGGATAATTATCCTTTTTAGGTGGTAGGGTTCTGCATAAGGGTATTTGGGAATGTGTTTAAGCATGAAATCTCTTCTACTATGTTCTTAAGTATATATTTTATGTAAGATATGTTGATAGAACCTTCATACGAGGTGATTTCCACGTAAAATTATCTTAGGATAATTTTGCTTAAGAAAGCTCGTCGTAAGAAGGCATATTTTCATGTTTTACATAAAATATCATACTCTTGGTTTGAGTTAGCTTTGTTTGCATGCTTAATGATATTATTTGACATTCTCATGATTATTATAGAGTCTTTTGCATATTTCTTAGTCTTGCATGCATGTTAGAAGGCAAATTCCATGTAGGAGCATACTAAGGTTTCTTGTTTCCTTTTAATTATTGCTTTTGCATGATTATTAGGATAATTTTGGGACTTTTAGTATTCTGTCCAGATTAGTGTTTTGTTCCTACTGCATGGTTTTGGGCACGTGTAAGGGTGCAAACAGGGGCAATAATTGCCTTATTGCAAATAAGGTTGTTATCGCTTAATTTTGCTATTGCATGGAGCTATTACGCTTAGGTAAGTGGGTGTGAAGGTGCCCCAATTCACCTCCCTTCTTAACTCTTTCTCTTCTCCCTCCTAGGGTTAATTCTTAATATGAATTCATGGTCTTAATCAAAGGTTTCCTTCAATAATAAAATTATGGTTTTTACTAAAGTTGCCATTTTGTGGAGTTCTTTCCAAATTCAAACTTAATTTATTCAATTCTCTTTCAAATAAGGAACCTAGGGTTTTTACCATAGGTTTATATTAGGATTTAACCCTATTCTATTCGAACTACGTGGACTTTGATCCATGTATTTCGTTGCATGGTACGTAGGCGCTCTTTTTGAGGCTCAAGTCCGTTCTAGGATCCAAGTATCCTAGGTTTTTCTTCTCTTTTCTTCTTTTTCTGTTTTGTTTTACTTGTTTGATTATGCATAGATGAGATAGATGGATGGAATATATGTTATGCATGCTGCCTTGTGATGATATATGATGATATTTGAGTGAAAAAGATCTTAAGTTAGCCCCATCAAATTAAGAGACCAATTCGGGCGATGTGGGTGCCTATGGGCTTTGCCCAGAACCTTCCCACGTCGTAACTTAGCCCCCGAATCCAATTTTCTGGTTTCAAAGACTTTGCTTTTCCTTTAATGGAGTCATGTGGTTTTTGAAAATAAAACATTTTTATGGTTTTCCTCTTTTCCTTAAAAAATGAGGTGGCGACTCCCTTTTTGTTTGTTGTCTTTCACACCTATATTTTTGCCAAACCCTTGTGGGCCACTTTCTGGGGTTCACACGTTGTTATCGCCTCTGCCATGAAATCCAAGATTTGCTTAACAAGCAAATCATTTCACCACCCACCTGCACCAAATCGCCCAAATGTCACTCGAAATCCCCTCCCCACTCACAATATGCCTCCTCCCGACAACATAAATGCCCTTGAACTTGACTCATCCCAATCCCATCAACCCATAAGGCAACACACACCACTTCCTATGACCTTGACTCAAGTTTTCCACCAATGTTGTGATAAAGGGCTCATATTGCCACACCATCTAAAGCCGAGACCTTCGACTCCTCACCAATTCTGCTTGTACCATCAGGCACTCGGGCATGATACGGAGGACTGTGTTATATTAAAAAAGGTAGTTCAAGACCTTATTGACCAAAAGGTTTTGGTATTTGCCAAAGAAGTCCATTCAACAACAATTGAGAGAAAGGTTCGAGGTAGGAGATCCTAAAGTGGGTTTGCTGGGAGAGTCGTCCGAAAAGTTTGATTACTATGTACTCTACCCCGACCCCACCCCTGATGAGCCTATAATCCCCACAGGTTGGGATGAGTTACCAGAGGAAGTTCAAATGGAGGAGATCGATACAATCACATGGGATGATCTTATGGGTGACGTAGGGGAGATTGATGATATGTGGATGAGTGATGATGAGGTAGAGCACATAACTAGAGGGGGTCGCCATTTCAAGCCCCCGCACTTAGAATCTGACAACCCATTGGGAGACTTGGAAGGTAATCGCCACCTCGACTTGCAAGAAGAGGAGGACGAAGTGCTTAGGCAATTGAGAAAGACTAATGCAAACATCACTATATGGGGTTTGCTCATGGCCTCTTACAAGCATAGGCAGACCATCTTGAAATTGCTTAACCAGATACAGGTTCTCGTTGACACATTTCCAGAAAATTTGGTGAACTTGGTGAATCCAACCTCGAAGAACTCAACCATTGTGTTCTCAGAAGCAGACCTACCTAAAAGTGGACCTAGCCATTCACAAGCCATGTACATCACTGTCGACACCATGGGAAAGAGAGTTCCGACAGTCCTGATTGACAACGGTTCCGCTCTTAATGTGTGCCCTCTCAGAACTGCCACCGTCTTGGGGTTGGATCCAACAGACTTCATGCTATCTGGGCAAACAGTGAGAGCCTATGATAACATCCGCAGAGAGGTGATTGGAGTGGTCACTTTGCCGCTGATTATGGGGCCTACAGAATTCAGAGTGGAGTTCCAAGTGTTGGATGTCCCATCATGCTTCAATCTCTTGTTGGGGAGACCTTGGATTCATCCTGTAGGGGCTGTCCCTTCTTCATTGCACCAAAAAGTCAAGTTCCCTTATGAAGGGGCCATCGTCACATTCCAAGGTGATTATGACCTGAAGTCGTCGGGGGTACCCATTTGCGAGATCAAACCCGTGCCCGTTGGAGCACCATTGTCTGGGTTCGAGTATGTTCAATGCAAAGAGAAAGAGCCAGAACAGAGAGAGTTGATACCTCTCGACTTTTGTCCTCATGGCAACTTACATGTGGGGAACATAATGAAGAAAATGAGTTTCTTCCCAGGCATGGGACTAGGACGCCATCAGTAAGGCATACCGGTATCTGTTCAGAGCTGCATTGTCACCTACACCTTCGGTTTGGGGTATGAGCCTTCCAAGAAAGGCCGTATAGAGATGTTGCAGAGAAGCAGAGAAAGGGTCAAAGCAAAAGCAGAAGGGAGGATGCCAGATATTAGAATCTCGCCATATCGACCTACCTTGAATGGCTACTTTGTTAAGGAAGGGGAGGACTTTCTATTCTGTGGATTCCCCGAACCATCCATTGATAAAGCAACCAAGGTGAGAATTCTAGGTTTCGAGATATTCTTCACTGAGTGGTATCCCATTACTGCAACAATGGTTGATGATGAAGCAATCAATATGACTATTGGGAAGAGAAGAGCGAGGACTAGGCGGAACAGATGGATTCAGAAGCCATGGTTACAATGTTTCAAGATACAGTTCTTGCTGTGGAGGAATCGGATCTCGAGTGTTCTTCAATTCACCATGCAGTTGTGCTGCTCCTTAATTGGTATCTCGAAGAGGGTACCATTGCAAAAGTTCTTGAGGGCGAGGATCTCGACTTACCTGATAGTAGCTTGTAGGTTCCTTAGTAGCTTGTGTAAACCCCGAAAAGTGGCCCACAAGGATTTAAAAGAAAATAGGTTTGAAAACGAAAAGGAGTCGCCACCTTATTTTTTTAAAGGAAATAAGGAAAACCCTAAAAACAGTTTGTTTTAAGAAAACAATTTGAATGACTCCATATTTAAAAAGGAAAGGCAAAAATAGTCTTTTGGAAACCAAAGAAATCGGGATTCGGAGGCTAAGTTATGACATGGGAAGGTTCTAGGCAAAGCCTATAGGCACTCATGTCACCCTTTCGGTCTCTTAGTTTATTTGGGCTAAATTAAAGTCTTACCATACAAAAATCAGCAAGTATATCATCACAAGAATTGCATGCATATCATATATTCC
Source organism: Liquidambar formosana (assembly GCA_039720395.1). NCBI lineage: Eukaryota > Viridiplantae > Streptophyta > Magnoliopsida > Saxifragales > Altingiaceae > Liquidambar > Liquidambar formosana. The sequence continues at coordinate 26,256,103 of CM077824.1, read as the reverse complement.
ATCCATAATAAACAAACAAAAACAAAGAAAACAAAACAAAACTAGGATACTCAGATCCTAGGGCGGACTTGAACCTCAAAGCGCCTACGTACCATGTAGCGAAATACATGGATCAAAGTCCACGTAGTTCGAAGAGAATTAGGGTTACAACCTAATACAAACCTATAGTAAAAACCATAGGTTTCCTTATTTGAAAGATAGAAAATCTGGTATTTAAACCAAGTTTGAAATAGAAATTACTTCCACAAGATGGAAACTTTGAGAAAAAGGCAACTTTATTTTAACAAGGAAACCTCTAGTAATTCACCATGGATTCATATTAAGAAGTAACCTTAAAAAGGGAGAAGGGAAAAGTTAAGGAAGAAAGAAGTGAATTGGGGCACTTCCACACCCTACTTACCTTAGGCAATTACTCCAAGCAAATAGCAAGCTTAAGCAATAATCGCCCTATTTGCAATGAGGCAATTATCGCACCTGTTTGCACCCTTACACGTGCTCAAAACAAGACAAAAAGAAGAACAAAGAAATCTGGACAGAATAGTATTAAAGCCTAAATTCATCCACTAATCATGCAAATAACATAAACAGTGAATAAAACTAAACCTTAATGCAATATTCCTAACACTAAGACATGCAAAAGACCCTAAAAATCTACTACATGCATGCAGAAAATATCATAATTATTCTATATGCAAGACATACATAATAACCATGAAGAAAAATCAACAAAGAAGCCTAAGTTAACATGCTATATGAAACTAACCTAAAACAAGGACAATAGGAACCCTAAACTCACAATCATGCTTAAAAACCTATAGAATAGCTCTAAAGCATGCATTACTCATGATGAACAGTATTTAAACCATGTATATTAACTAACTAAAGCTATAACACATGATAAAAAAACTCAACTTTAGCATGCAATAGTCCTATTCTACAAGAAACCCTAATTTGAATTTGAATAGAAGGGAGTTTTACCTTAGGAAGAGCTTCCTTGCTGCTGTAGACACTCTCTTCTTGACTTGTGTATGACTTGAACCAATGTTCTTCAAGGCTACAGCAAGAACTCCAACTCTCCTTTAGCTCTCTCTCTCTTATTCTCTCTCAAACACTCAGGTTTAATGCATAAAGTGGCCTCCAATTGCCTCCCCTAGTGCTGAAGCCGTTGGGAATCGAACAAGAGGGAAAAATTGAAGTGCGGAATATAAAAATTTTTCCTACGATTCCACAGCCCATGAATCTAACTATGCATAACACAAAATCAAACCCTAACTACAAAGAGGGTTAGAACACTTACAGAATTTTTGTCTTCTCCTTTTTGCTCCAAGCTTTGATTCCGGACAGCGGTGAATGAGCAGCCCAAGTGTGCTGCCTCCAACAGTATCCACACCTAGCTAGAGCTTCAAGTCCTTTCTTTCTTCTTCCTTGTTGTTGCTAGAGGTGGAGAAGAGAGAGAGAGAGAAGAGAGCCTCCAAGGGGCTGGACGGCTAGGGTTTATTGTGCAAGCCTATTATGCCATGTCACACATAAGTGTGACTTATATAGGCAGCCCACTAAAGGGGGCTGGCCATGGGGAAGAAACCCTAATAGGGTTATATGTAATTACACTTAATTGCACATTAACCCCTATTATTTGTATCAAATACAAATAGGCCTATAAAGAACTATTCTTTATTCACTAAAACCTTTTCTCTCATAGACTTTAAAGCCCTTCTTGCATGATCAGTGTGTGACCCATTGGGTTCACATCATTAAGTAGTAGGAATAGCACGAGGTGTGCACAATGGAACTCTTTCCATTTAGGGTCTAATTGGAACTCCTTCCAATTCCCTAATTGATTATAACTCACTTATATCAATTAGGGCTTCTACTAACCATGAGTAACACCTAGCATATGGCTCATGGTGTGGTCCTTAATGAGGTGAATAGTCATTTACAAAGAACCCTTCTGTTATAGTTTATAGGTTACAATTGCATCCTTCCTTCAACACAATGTCTCCAATTGAACTAATAGGACATGGAAGTCTGTCAATTCCCTAGTTCAATTACTTTATACTCATTCATAGATATCAACTCATTGATGAACTCATGAAACTCTTTTCATATTCATCCTACCATGGCCATGGATTTAATGAGTTATATTATGAATGCTATATGAGACATTCTCTCTCTTTTCCTGAGAGTGATGGATCCCTTGTTGATCACTCACATGCCTTCACACACATAGCAGTAGGGCCAATGAACACCTTTGCAAACCCCTGAATAGGATTAGCACTTAGTGTTATCAAACTTCTAAAGCTACATGCATAAGACAACTATGGCGTCTCAGGTCTAAGGATTACTTGTACCACTATAACAATGAGAAACTGATTGACAGGCAGGATAAAACTCCATTCAGTTTATCTCATATCTTTGGTCACATTCAGTGTACCTATTCTCGTAATAGGCACCCGCTTGTTGGTTGTAGTGTCTCCACACAAATAGCTTGAGACTAGCTATCCTCCTATAGAGTCAACCTAACAAGTGCTAGTCCTATGGTTCATTACTGTCCATCATAGTGAACCTTCAACTAGGAATGCTTTAGGAGTTTAGTACAGAGATATATCTATAGTTTCAAAATTACAACTCTTTGTAATTCCATATTCTCAAATCTAACTCCATGGACATATTATGTAAATATAAATGATGCATATAAACATAATAGAATAAGCCCTTTTATTAAGTCAATAATAAATGTGACATACATAAATGAAATCAAATGATTGTTCCTAATCCCTAAACAATCATCTCTATGATTGGCTCTAGGGCATAATCCTAACAATCTCCCACTTGCACTAAAGACAATCGACCATGTATCGCATACCTATCTTCTCAAGATGTTGGTCTTAGACATAACCAATTATGTTTTAAAGCTTTAGTCAGTAGGTCTACAAAAACTTATGTAGATAATATCTTCTGTAATGTATCTATTACCTCTTCCAATGATTCCTCTAATCACTTGGAATTGTCACTCTATGTGTTTGGACTTTTGATGAGACCGTGATTCCTATACTTGAGCTATAGACCCATTGTTGTCACAAAACAAGGTGTGGGCAACTCAATGGAAGGAACAACTCCAAGTTCTAAATGAACTTATAGATCCAAACAGTCTCCTAGACAATGTGACAATTAATTCACCCTTAATAATGGAATCCACTGTATCTTTCATACAGTTCTTCCATTAAGTATTTCACCAACTAAAGTGAATATAACATATACCCCATATGGATTATATCCAAATCCATATACCCATCTATTATGAGTTTACAATTTCCATATACAATCCAATATTCCAAATTTGAATTGACTGATAACTATTTGTAACAATTACAACATAATAGATATTAGGTTCAATACATAGTGTAGAATAAGGCTTCTTAACACTTTAAGAACCTTACTTGTGTTATCCTAGGGCACATGCCCTTGAATAATGAATTCTTATCTGAAGTAAATCAGACCTCCCTTAGAATTCTCCATGTTGAACTCCTTCAACATTTCAACTATGTTTGAAGATTTGGAGATACTTAGCAATCTATATGATCTATCTCTATAGATCTTATTGAATGCTTTTGCCAAATCTTTCATGAATTAGTTTTTCTCCAAAAACTAAAACTTTACATTAGATAACATTCATATATCATTCATAATGATTATGATGTCATCCATACTTAGGATAAAGAAAAACGATCGCACTCCCACTAACCTTTTATACACTCATGGTCCATCTATACAATGAGAGAAATCAAACAATTTGATTACTTCAACTTTATAGATGTTCTAATTATGAGAACCTTGTAGTCTATTAATAGACTTCTATAACTTACACACTTTTATGGTTTTTCACCATTTGATATAACATCTTTATATCCTTTTTGACATATCTCATATTCAAAATGTGTGTTTATAGATAACAAGATCCAAATGGATTTCAGCATAACTATTATCAAACAAGTTTCTTTATAGACAACTTTTTGCCTATGTTGAAAACATTCTTAAATAGCCAAGCCTTTTAGGTCTCTACCTGTCCATATTGGATTTAATGACTCTTAGTCATTTCTCAAGTTGATGTCAAACATCGCCTAATCATAATTAATAGGATTATCTTGGTGATCTTTATCACCAAAGAACAATTCTTTCACATTCTAATGGAGATACAATATCTCTCTTATGTTAAAGAAATATCCAATTTGATCTATGAAAAGAATGCGGTGTAATTAAAGGTTTTGCCTCAATAGGGGCAAGGGTTGGATCTTTGTTGGTTTGTGGCTTTACAAACAATTCTGTAAATTCTATCTACTTTTGCATCTTTCTTGAATGAACTCTTTCTCAAGAAAATCCAGCAATCATCCTAATGGACAACTTTTGTTCATTAGAATAATAGAAATACTATCCCAACCACTTTTAGGATATACCACAATTCAACACTTACTTGACCTTATTTCCAGATTGTCTACGTTATGTTTCCAGACAAGCGTAGCACAAGCCCAAGCCTTAACTTCTTTAAGTTGGGTTTCTTCCCATATTATATCTGATATAATTGGGACAAAACTGGAGTGAACCCTAAATTATCAATATGTAGCAATTTTAAGGTATATCCTAGATGGATACATTAGTAAAACTCATTATGGATCAAACCATATCTTAATAGGGTTCAATTCGTTCTCTTAGATTCACCATTGAGCTATGGTATTCTAAGATGAGTCTACTGTAATTGAATGCATGCTCTACATGACTATATACATCACAATGTATTAGTCAAATTATAAATGTAACTCTTTCACTTCACCAAGTAAAAGATGGGTTTAGTCATCTCATAACCAAGTCATAATCGTTACATTTAAATGAGAGTCTCTACATCTCTTGTATTCTCGGAATACGTTGCATTCGCTCTAATTAGTCATTTAAATTCAGAAATCAAATTTCTAGAATGTCTTAAATGACTTAGTTAAGAAATAAGTTCCCAAAATTAATCTAGCAACTCTTGCTCTATTAAAATTTTTAAAGGTAACTTATTATCTACTTAACTTTCTGCTTCGATTTAGATTATACTAGAATCCAAAAACCAAGAAGCAGAACTAACCAACAATTTAGTTTAGAGCATGAACCAAAACTTCAAAAGTTTGGTTCTTCTAGGAAGACTGATACTTTATCAAGTTCCCTTTACAATACCTTATATTTACTACAAAATAATTATATTTCTTTGTCTTTGACTTTTCAAGACTTGCTTTCCTCTATGCTTCCATTTTAAATCACATCTAGCTTCTCAAGCTATTCTATGTGATTAATCATTTTTCAAAAGAATGATTATTAATAAACAACTTTTATTACATCCTAGTCCAGAAGAAGTCCTTTATAACTACTATACTTCATAGTATTATTTTTACTCACTATACAACCTTTGTATGTGATGTAGGACATCAAAGGCACTTGCATTGACTAATTTTGCTTCTGAAGCTCATTAGTCATCAATACTATCATATAGCATGGCAACAAGATGCCAATTGTGCATAGTGTCTTTTTCTTCTTAGGATGTTTTATGGAGGGCCTTTAATAAAAGGCCTAATAGCATATAAACAATCTTTTGAAATTGAGAACAATTCTCAATTTCCTAAGTCAATCAAAGAAATCGGGTTTAGTCAAACTATCAATATCCTATATATTAGGAAATAGGGGTTTTGAGGTAAGTAATTAGGTAATCTACATAAACAGAGAATTAGATTTCATTTTTATCCATAATGATTGGGTCTTTAATCATATGGTACCTCCCACTATTTTATCAAATTCCATACACCCTCTAATGGAATTCGGGAATCTCATTCCTAATGGGGATTGGGGTCCCACTGTGACCTAGAAGCCTCACATGTTAGTTTCTTGACTTCTAACCCACAATAAGAAGACAACTCTTTGTCTATTGCTTCATAAGCAAGTTCCAATCATTTTGCCTCTAGGGAACATACACCTCACATGTTAGTTTCTTGGAATACTTCCCTAGTTAAGTTAAACCCATCATTCACACGGGTATGTTTCGCCAAATATATACCTCACATGTTAGTTTCTTGGTATATACCAGTTTAGGCACCCCATGATATCTCATATGTGATAGTTTCAAGTAATGTCTTTAACATGGGTAGCTCCTACATGTCTGCAGCCAGGTACCCACATTAAGGGACGTTAGATGATCCTATAATGATGGAAGGCAATGAAGAATTCATTCCCCAATGACTTCTCCACTTTCAACTTAATATTAAATAAGAGGGGTTTTAAAGGGTCTCATCAAATTAACATGCATCTTATGTATCAAAATTTAAACATATAAATTATGCTATTTATAATCATACATCTCATGCTATTATAAATTATACATCGCATGCTATTATATATCAACATATATAAAGTACCATATTTTGATATTAGTCCCTAAGTGAATAGGAAACATATACCAAACTATGGTATTGGAGCTAATACAACTATCTCATAAATTAAAGCTCCCACTATGATGATTATGGACTTTGAGAGGATTCAATCCAAGCCAATAGATTGAATCCAAGGTCTAAGGTGGGTGTAGGTGATCGTAAAATAAACCATTCGTAACATGCATGCTTTCTTGAAAAACTTCTCTAAGCTTTCAAGTCCTTCAATCTGCTCCCTTGGCTTGATGGTCTCCACCATTGGCTTGTTGGGCTCTATCATGCTCCTTTGGGTCCACCATGCTCCTTAGTGCGCTCTCGATTACATAACATTTACATAATTTAAAGAAAGGGATACATAAGGGGAATGTGGGGTACATAAGAGAATGATAGAGAGAGAGGGAGAGGGAAGGTGGCATGCAAGCCCCAAATAAATTACATCACCTTAATAAAATTACAACTCTTGTAAATAATAACATCCCATTCATAAGACGGCCAATCACAATTGGTTTAAAGGGTATAGTCCATAATCACCATCCAAACACATACATACAATCTCATTGCATAATGTAAAGAAAAACTGTAAGCATTAAAACATATGGGCATTATGGTAATTCTCTTGAATGATTTACATTAATCTCGTTAATGCATCCTAATCTTATTAGGTTTTAACAAAAATATCCAGAATTAAATAAAGTCCTAACATTTAAGACATTACAGTTTCAATTAATCAAATTAATTTAAAACATGTAAAGTTTCCTAAAATAACTCTAATATCCAATATTAGGGTTTCCTTAATTAAACAAAACAATTTCATTTAATTAAGAATTTCCAGATTTTAATTTAATCCCTAATTGTGTTTTAAACCATTTAAAACATTATAAAATTAATCAATATTAATTAAATAATTAATATAGGAATTAAATAAAATCATTAAAATGATGAATTAGTGTATTAGGGTTTCCTAAAACCCTAAACCCTAAATGCATAACCCTAAACCCTAAATGCAAGCCCTAATCATTAAATGCCTTATGATTGGTCATTTAATGTCCAATCATTAAAACCCTAGGTTCATATGGTATTTAATAAAAGGGATTAGGGTTTAATTAATGCCAAATAGGGTATTAATTACCCTTAATTAATTACACTAATTAGGGTTTCCAAAACCCTAACCCTAGACATCATTAATGGTATTAATTATGCCCTAACAATCAATAACCATGATTGGTCATTTAATGACCAATCATTAACTCTTAATTAAGGTAATTAATATTCCAATTAGGGTTTTAATTAATGCCATAATGAAATTAGGGTTTCATCATTAACTCAAAATTAGGGTTTCATCCTTAACTCTATGCAGCCTTCACTACCAGGGGGCTGCCTGAGCTTGGCTAGGCTGCCATGGCCACCAACGACTGTGGGAGGCCATGGCCAGCCATGGGAGAACATCCTAGGGGTGTGGGACAAGCCTCTGGACATGTGAGAAGTGGTGGAAGTGGCTGCCATCATCAAGAACAATCAGGGTTTCCAAAACCCATTGCTGGAGCCATTGTTGCAGACCTTGAAGGTCACAATAGCTTCTAAATCCTTATCAATTCGACTCCTCCATTGAAACCAGCTTTTGTATCATGTCCCTACATGAAATACTAAGCTAATAGAAGAGGTTTGGATGATCAAATCATCACCAATTGTTCTAAACAATTAAAACAACAGTAGGCTGCCCAGAATTTGACAGCACACTGTCCATGGTCAGAAATTGATTTAAAACCCAGCAAGATGAATGAATTAGGCTACCAAAAGAATTTTCCCAGTATCCTACATGTCTTAGGAAACTAATGCAATTGGTTTCATGCAATTTGGAGTTCCCTAACTCAAGTTCTAATCAAAACTCCATTGATGACGTTTCTGCAGAGAAAATCTGCTATGCTGTTCATGAAAAATTTTCAAACTTTTTGAATCTTTTTCCATCAAAACCTTTTTGAAACTTAAAGAAAATCATATACACATGATATATAATGATCCTACAATGATTTGCCATCATAAATACAGCAGCTTTAATTAGAATTAATTGCAAGAACCTTAGGGTTCTAAAACCCAGATTCAGCCTCCATGGTGTTCTTCTCCTTCTTCCTTCTATTCTAGCATCTTAATCCAATTATGATGCATCTAAATGCTTGGGAACCTTTCCCTACCATGTCTAGAACATAACCCAAGTGGTGGCAACCATTGCCATGCCTTTGATCTCCATCAATAACTCAAAGTTGTGGCTATTGCATCATTCCCGAGCAAAACTGTCTTTCCAGACAGCCTGTAGTAAAAAATTCATAACTTTCACTACAGAACTCGGATTGACGCACCGTTTGTTGGGTTGGAAAGCTTATTCAAAGAGCTTTCTAACCATATATGGCTCAAAAATTTTGGAGAAGAACTCTGAATTCGGCAGGCAAAACAAGATGACGGTTTTTCATGGCAACCATGAAAACTGTTCATAACAGTTTTATAAAACCCTAGTTTCCTTATTCTTCTTCTCCAAACTCAAACCCTATGCAACCTATTGCATCCATGGATACACTTAACCATCAATTAGAAGAGGAGTAGAAGAGAATTGACCTAGGGTTCCAAACCCTAGGTTCAGCCATGGAGGAAAACCAATTATGCAGAAAAAATTTTCCAGATTTTTGAATCATTCAACTACACCATAAATTCCAGCCCATATGTATTTTGTATTATGCATAGCCATGGCTCTGATACCACTGTTGGGAATCGAACAAGAGGGAAAAATTGAAGTGCGGAATATAAAAATTTTTCCTACGATTCCACAGCCCATGAATCTAACTATGCATAACACAAAATCAAACCCTAACTACAAAGAGGGTTAGAACACTTACAGAATTTTTGTCTTCTCCTTTTTGCTCCAAGCTTTGATTCCAGACAGCGGTGAATGAGCAGCCCAAGTGTGCTGCCTCCAACGGTATCCACACCTAGCTAGAGCTTCAAGTCCTTTCTTTCTTCTTCCTTGTTGTTGCTAGAGGTGGAGAAGAGAGAGAGAGAGAAGAGAGCCTCCAAGGGGCTGGACGGCTAGGGTTTATTGTGCAAGCCTATTATGCCATGTCACACATAAGTGTGACTTATATAGGCAGCCCACTAAAGGGGGCTGGCCATGGGGAAGAAACCCTAATAGGGTTATATGTAATTACACTTAATTGCACATTAACCCCTATTATTTGTATCAAATACAAATAGGCCTATAAAGAACTATTCTTTATTCACTAAAACCTTTTCTCTCATAGACTTTAAAGCCCTTCTTGCATGATCAGTGTGTGACCCATTGGGTTCACATCATTAAGTAGTAGGAATAGCACGAGGTGTGCACAATGGAACTCTTTCCATTTAGGGTCTAATTGGAACTCCTTCCAATTCCCTAATTGATTATAACTCACTTATATCAATTAGGGCTTCTACTAACCATGAGTAACACCTAGCATATGGCTCATGGTGTGGTCCTTAATGAGGTGAATAGTCATTTACAAAGAACCCTTCTGTTATAGTTTATAGGTTACAATTGCATCCTTCCTTCAACACAATGTCTCCAATTGAACTAATAGGACATGGAAGTCTGTCAATTCCCTAGTTCAATTACTTTATACTCATTCATAGATATCAACTCATTGATGAACTCATGAAACTCTTTTCATATTCATCCTACCATGGCCATGGATTTAATGAGTTATATTATGAATGCTATATGAGACATTCTCTCTCTTTTCCTGAGAGTGATGGATCCCTTGTTGATCACTCACATGCCTTCACACACATAGCAGTAGGGCCAATGAACACCTTTGCAAACCCCTGAATAGGATTAGCACTTAGTGTTATCAAACTTCTAAAGCTACATGCATAAGACAACTATGGCGTCTCAGGTCTAAGGATTACTTGTACCACTATAACAATGAGAAACTGATTGACAGGCAGGATAAAACTCCATTCAGTTTATCTCATATCTTTGGTCACATTCAAGTGTACCTATTCTCGTAATAGGCACCCGCTTGTTGGTTGTAGTGTCTCCACACAAATAGCTTGAGACTAGCTATCCTCCTATAGAGTCAACCTAACAAGTGCTAGTCCTATGGTTCATTACTGTCCATCATAGTGAACCTTCAACTAGGAATGCTTTAGGAGTTTAGTACAGAGATATATCTATAGTCTCAAAATTACAACTCTTTGTAATTCCATATTCTCAACTCTAACTCCATGGACATATTATGTAAATATAAATGATGCATATAAACATAATAGAATAAGCCCTTTTATTAAGTCAATAATAAATGTGACATACATAAATGAAATCAAATGATTGTTCCTAATCCCTAAACAATCATCTCTATGATTGGCTCTAGGGCATAATCCTAACAGAAGCATAAGGGGGTATTTATAGAGTTCAATTAGGATAAATCAATGGCTAGGATTAAAACCCTAAAAATTAATCCAAGGGTTATTAGAGACTCCCTTGGTGCTTAAGAAACTCAAAAGTTACCAAAAACTAGAAAGAAAGTCGTCCAAAAGAGTCCAAGTACGTCAAAATTGAGGAAAATCTGCTTCAGCAAGGAATTTGCAAGAAAATAGGAAAGTGGTCTCGGGTGACCACCAGGCCTTGGGTGGTCAGCCACCTAGGGGCTGGGCGGTTAGCCACCCGGGCTTGGGTGGTCACCCGAGCCCACTTCAGTTTTTTGACATTTTTGGACTCTGTTGCCTTCTAGAAGTGTTTTGGGGTCAAATTAACTCCGATTTTGATGAAACGAAAGCCAAAACGACCGTGTTTCGATGAGGAAGACATTTTTGAACATTTTAGAATGAAAACCACTAGCCATGGGGGCATGGTTAGGTTTGACAAAAGCGGTTAACCGCTATGCACTACCATTGCAAAGCATAGGTATGCACATAGGATTGAACTAAATGTTTTCCAAACCAAAATTAAACTTTCCAAAACACTTTTAGGGATAAAATAAAGACTAATTAAAGTCAATTTGAAAAGATTTGGTTGGTAATTGTGAGTCAATTTGAGCTAACACAAAGAAGGGTCAATTAACCAACTTAAACCATATTGAGCCATTTTAACCCTAAGCCATCGATTCATCAAATTGAACCTAGAAATACCTTATATGCATCAATATGAACTCCAATTGACAATTTGGAGATCATTTCAAGGTCAAATGAAAAGTTTGTGACTTAAAAGACAATTATGTTCCTCAAGTCATAAAAGCTCTTATTATCCCTCAAGATCAACTCCAATTTGAACCAAAATTCATATCCATTGTCCTTGTGACTCTAAAAAACTAATGCAAGTGACTAGACTCAAAAACAAAACAAAAACCTACATGAAATGGTGAGCTCTAGTAAGGTGGTGCAAAAATGGGGTGTGACAGAAGCCCCTCATTGGTGCAGCAAGTTTCACTTGCGAACCAATGATAAAAGAACATCCCATTTTTGCTTGGGAGAGTAATTGCATCAAATTCAAATGGAGAACTCCAGCATCCTATGGAATTCATGACATATCTTAAACAAGTAGAAGTCAATGCCTAGGTAAAGGTCAATACCCAGGATGAGTAGAGGTAATTCTAAGTGGAGGTCAACACACGGGATGAGTAAAGTTAATACTCGAAGAGAATAAAGATCAGTATTGGGAGTGAAGGTCAACACTCAGGGTGAGTAACAATCAATACTCGAGAGGAGTGGTGATAAATATGAGTGGAGGTCAACACTCGGAGTGAGTACTAGTCAATACTCGAAGGGAATAGGAATCAGTATTTAAAGTGAAGGTCAACACTCGGGATGAGTACCAGTCAATACTCGAGACAAATATACTTTAATGATTAGAATGAGTATGGGTCAATACACAGAGTGAGTATAGGTCAATACTTAGGGATGAGTACAGGTCAATACACAGGGTGAGTATGGGTTAATACTCAAGATGAATATGTGACAATATTTAGGGTAAGTATGGGTCAATACTTAGGATGAGTATATATCAGTATTCGGAATGAATATAGGTCAATACTCGGGAGAGCCAATAAGACATCGTATGGGTAAGAGTCATTACTCAAACGAGAACCCATAATGGATAGAAGTCAATATCCATACTGAAAATCTAAAAAGAAATCGCATAAATAGAAGTCAATACTTAAAAACACACAAGCAAGGGTCAATGCTGTTAGGATTATGCCCTAGAGCCAATCATAGAGATGATTGTTTAGGGATTAGGAACAATCATTTGATTTCATTTATGTATGTCACATTTATTATTGATTTAATAAAAGGGCTTATTCTATTATGTTTATATGCATCATTTATATTTACATAATATGTCCATGGAGTTAGAGTTGAGAATATGGAATTACAAAGAGTTGTAATTTTGAGACTATAGATATATCTCTGTACTAAACTCCTTAAGCATTCCTAGTTGAAGGTTCACTATGATGGACAGTAATGAACCATAGGACTAGCACTTGTTAGGTTGACTCTATAGGAGGATAGCTAGTCTCAAGCTATTTGTGTGGAGACACTACAACCAATAAGTGGGTGCCTATTATAAGAATAGGTACACTGAATGTGACCAAAGATATGAGATAAACTGAATGGAGTTTTATCCTGCCTGTCAATCAGTTTCTCATTGTTATAGTGGTATAAGTAATCCTTAGACCTGAGACACCATAGTTGCCTTATGCATGTAGCTTTAGAAGTTTGATAACACTAAGTGCAGATCCTATTCAGGGGTCTGCAAAGGTGTTCATTGGCCCTACTGCTATGTATATGAAGGCATGTGAGTGATCAACAAGGGATCCATCACTCTCAGGAAAAAGAGAGAGAATGTCTCATATAGCATTCATAATATAACTCATTAAATCCATGGCCATGGTAGGATGAATATGAAAAGAGTTTCATGAGTTCATCAATGAGTTGATATCTATGAATGAGTATAAAGTAATTGAACTAGGGACTTGACAGACTTCCATGTCCTATTAGTTCAATTGGAGACATTGTGTTGAAGGAAGGATGCAATTGTAACCTATAAACTATAACAGAAGGGTTCTTTGTAAATGACTATTCACCTCATTAAGGACCACACCATGAGCCATATGCTAGGTGTTACTCATGGTTAGTAGAAGCCCTAATTGATATAAGTGAGTTATAATCAATTAGGGAATTGGAAGGAGTTCCAATTAGACCCTAAATGGAAAGAGTTCCATTGTGCACACCTCGTGCTATTCCTACTACTTAATGATGTGAACCCAATGGGTCACACACTGATCATGCAAGAAGGGCTTTAAAGTCTATGAGAGAAAGGGTTTTAGTGAATAAAGAATAGTTCTTTATAGGCCTATTTGTATTTGATACAAATAATAGGGGTTAATGTGCAATTAAGTGTAATTACACATAACCCTATTAGGGTTTCTTCCCCATGGCCAGCCCCCTTTAGTGGGCTGCCTATATAAGTTACACTTATGTGTGACATGGCATAATAGGCTTGCACAATAAACCCTAGCCGTCCAGCCCTTTGGAGGCTCTCTTCTCTCTCTCTCTCTTCTCCACCTCTAGCAACAACAAGGAAGAAGAAAGAAAGGACTTGAAGCTCTAGCTAGGTGTGGATACCGTTGGAGGCAGCACACTTGGGCTGCTCATTTACCGCTGTCCGGAATCAAAGCTTGGAGCAAAAAGGAGAAGACAAAAATTCTGTAAGTGTTCTAACCCTCTTTGTAGTTAGGGTTTGATTTTGTGTTATGCATAGTTAGATTCATGGGATTGGGAATTGCAGGAAAAATTTTTATATTCCGCACTTTGTATTTTTTCCTCTTGTTCGATTCCCAACAATGGTATCAGAGCCATGATTATGCATAATACAAAGTACATATGGGCTGGTAATTATGGTGTAGTTGAATGATTCAAAAAATCTGGAAAATTTTTCTGCATAATTGGTTTTCCTCCATGGCTGAACCTAGGGTTTGGAACCCTAGGTCAATTCTCTTTTACTCCTCTTCTAATTGATGGTTAAGTGTAGCCATGGATGCAATAGGTTGCATAGGGTTTGAGTTTGGAGAAGAAGAATAAGGAAACTAAGGTTTTATAAAACTGTTATGAACAGTTTTCATGGTTGCCATGAAAAACCGTCATCTTGTTTTGCCTGCCGAATTCAGAGTTCTTCTCCAAAATTTTCTAGCCATATATGGTTAGAAAGCTCTTTGAATAAGCTTTCCAACCCAACAAACGGTGCGTCAATCCGAGTTCTGTAGTGAAAGTTATGAATTTTTTACTACAGGCTGTCTGGAAAGACAGTTTTGCTCGGGAATGATGCAATAGCCACAACTTTGAGTTATTGATGGAGATCAAAGGCATAGCAATGGTTGCCACCACTTGGCTTATGTTCTAGACATGGTAGGGAAAGGTTCCCAAGCATTTAGATGCATCATAATTGGATTAAGATGCTAGAACAGAAGGAAGAAGGAGAAGAACACCATGGAGGCTGAATCTGGGTTTTAGAACCCTAAGGTTCTTGCAATTAATTCTAATTAAAGCTGCTGTATTTATGATGGAAGATCATTGTAGGATCATTATATATCATGTGTATATGATTTTCTTTAAGTTTCAAAAAGGTTTTGATGGAAAAAGATTCAAAAAGTTTGAAAATTTTTCATAAACAGCATAGCAGAATTTTTCTGCAGAAAAGTCATCAATGGAGTTTTGATTAGAACTTGAGTTAGGGAACTCCAAATTGCATGAAACCAATTGCATTAGTTTCCTAAGACATGTAGGATACTGGGAAAATTCGTTTGGTAGCCTAATTCATTCATCTTGCTGGGTTTTAAATCAATTTCTGATCATGGACAGTGTGCTGTCAAATTCTGGGCAGCCTACTGTTGTTTTAATTGTTTAGAACAATTGGTGATGATTTGATCATCCAAACCTCTTCTATTAGCTTAGTATTTCATGTAGGGACATGATACAAAAGCTGGTTTCAATGGAGGAGTCGAATTGATAAGGTTTTAGAAGCTATTGTGACCTTGAAGGTCTGCAACAATGGCTCCAGCAATGGGTTTTGGAAACCCTAATTGTTCTTGATGATGGCAGCCACTTCCACCTCTTCTCATGTGTACAAGGGCTTGTCCCACACCCCTGTAGTCCTCTTCCTTGGCTGGCCATGGCCTCCCACAGCCGTTGGTGGCCATGGCAGCCTAGCCAAGCTCTGGCAGCCCCCTGGTAGTGACGGCTGCATAGAGTTAAAGATGAAACCCTAATTTTGAGTTAATGATGAAACCCTAATTTCATTATGGCATTAATTAGAACCCTAATTGGAATATTAATTACCTTAATTAAGAGTTAATGATTGGTCATTAAATGACCAATCGTGGTTATTGATTGTTAGGGCATAATTAATACCATCAATGATGTTTAGGGTTAGGGTTTTGGAAACCCTAATTAGTGTAATTAATTAAGGGTAATTAATACCCTAATTGGCATTAATTAAACCCTAATCCCTTTTATTAAATACCGTATGAACCTAGGGTTTTAATGATTGGTCATTAAATGACCAATCATAAGGCATTTAATGATTAGGGCTTGCATTTAGGGTTTAGGGTTATGCATTTAGGGTTTAGGGTTTTAGGAAACCCTAATACACTAATTCATCATTTTAATGATTTTATTTAATTCCTATATTAATTATTTAATTAATATTGATTAATTTTATAATGTTTTAAATGGTTTAAAACACAATTAGGGATTAAATTAAAATCTGGAAATTCTTAATTAAATGAAATTGTTTTGTTTAATTAAGGAAACCCTAATATTGGATATTAGAGTTATTTTAGGAAACTTTGCATGTTTTAAATTAATTTGATTAATTGAAACTGTAATGTCTTAATTGTTAAGACTTTATTTAATTCTGGATATTTTTGTTAAAACCTAATAAGATTAGGATGCATTAATGAGATTAATGTAAATCATTCAAGAGAATTACCATCCTGCCCATACGTTTTAATGCTTACAGTTTTTCTTTACATTATGCAATGAGATTGTATGTACATGTTTGGATGATGATTATGGACTATACCATTTAAACCAATTGTGATTGGCCGTCTTATGAATGGGATGTTATTATTTACAAGAGTTGTAATTTTATTAAGGTGATGTAATTTATTTGGGGCTTGCATGCCACCTTCCCTCTCCCTCTCTCTCTATCATTCTCTTATGTACCCCACATTCCCCTTATGTATCCCTTTCTTTAAATTATGTAAATGTTATGTAATCGAGAGCGCACTAAGGAGCATGGTGGACCCAAAGGAGCATGATAGAGCCCAACAAGCCAATGGTGGAGACCATCAAGCCAAGGGAGCAGATTGAAGGACTTGAAAGCTTAGAGAAGTGTTTCAAGACAGCATGCATGTTTCGAATGTGTTATTTTACGATCACCTACACCCACCTTAGACCTTGGATTCAATCTATTGGCTTGGATTGAATCCTCTCAAAGTCCATAATCATCATAGTGGGAGCTTTAATTTATGAGATAATTGTATTAGCTCCAATACCATAGTTTGGTATATGTTACCTATTCACTTAGGGACTAATATCAAAATATGGTACTTTATATATGTTGATATATAATAGCATGCGATGTATGATTTATAATAGCATGAGATGTATGATTATAAATAGCATAATTTATATGTTTAAATTTTGATACATAGGATGCATGTTAATTTGATGAGACCCTTTAAAACCCCTCTTATTTAATATTAAGTTGAAAATGGAGAAGTCATTGGGGAATGAATTCTTCATTGCCTTCCATCATTATAGGATCATCTAACGTCCCTTAATGTGGGTACCTGGCTGCAGACATGTAGGAGCTACCCATGTTAAAGACATTACTTGAAACTATCACATATGAGATATCATGGGGTGCCTAAACTGGTATATACCAAGAAACTAACATGTGAGGTATATATTTGGCGAAACATACCTGTGTGAATGATGGGTTTAACTTAACTAGGGAAGTATTCCAAGAAACTAACATGTGAGGTGTATGTTCCCTAGAGGCAAAATGATTGGAACTTGCTTATGAAGCAATAGACAAAGAGTTGTCTTCTTATTGTGGGTTAGAAGTCAAGAAACTAACATGTGAGGCTTCTAGGTCACAGTGGGACCCCAATCCCCATTAGGAATGAGATTCCTGAATTCCATTAGAGGGTGTATGGAATTTGATAAAATAGTGGGAGGTACCATATGATTAAAGACCCAATCATTATGGATAAAAATGAAATCTAATTCTCTGTTTATGTAGATTACCTAATTACTCACCTCAAAACCCCTATTTCCTAATATATAGGATATTGATAGTTTGACTAAACCCAATTTCTTTGATTGACTTAGGAAATTGAGAATTGTTCTTAATTTCAAAAGATTGTTCATATGCTATTAGGCCTTTTCTTAAAGGCCCTCCATAAAACATCCTAAGAAGAAAAAGACACTATGCACAATTGGCATCTTGTTGCGATGCTATATGATAGTATTGATGACTAATGAGCTTTAGAAGCAAAATTAGTCAATGCAAGTGCCTTTGATGTCCTACATCACATACAAAGGTTGTATAGTGAGTAAAATAATACTATAAAGTATAGTACTTATAAAGGACTTCTTCTAGACTAGGATGTAATAAAAGTTGTTTATTAATAATCATTCTTTTGAAAAATGATTAATCACATAGAATAGCTTGAGAAGCTAGATGTGATTTAAAATGGAAGCATAGAGGAAAGCAAGTCTTGAAAAGTCAAAGACAAAGAAATATAATTATTTTGTAGTAAATATAAGGTATTGTAAAGGGAACTTGATAAAGTATCAGTCTTCCTAGAAGAACCAAACTTTTGAAGTTTTGGTTCATGCTCTAAACTAAATTGTTGGTTAGTTCTGCTTCTTGGTTTTTGGATTCTAGTATAATCTAAATCGAAGCAGAAAGTTAAGTAGATAATAAGTTACCTTTAAAAATTTTAATAGAGCAAGAGTTGCTAGATTAATTTTGGGAACTTATTTCTTAACTAAGTCATTTAAGACATTCTAGAAATTTGATTTCCGAATTTAAATGACTAATTAGAGCGAATGCAACGTATTCCGAGAATACAAGAGATGTAGAGACTCTCATTTAAATGTAACGATTATGACTTGGTTATGAGATGACCAAACCCATTTTTACTTGGTGAAGTGAATGAGTTACATTTATAATTTGACTATACATTGTGATGTATACAGTCATGTAGAGCATGCATTCAATTATAGTAGACTCATCTTAGAGTACCATAGCTCAATGGTGAATCTAAGAGAACAAATTGAACCCTATTAAGATATGGTTTGATCCATGATGAGTTTTACTAATGTATCCATCTAGGATATACCTTAAAATTGCTACATATTGATAATTTAGGGTTCACTCCAGTTTTGTCCCAATTATATCAGATATGATATGGGAAGAAACCCAACTTAAAGAAGTTAAGGCTTGGGCTTGTGCTACGTTTGTCTGGAAACATAATGTAGACAATCTGGAAATAAGGTCAAGTAAGTGTTGAATTGTGGTATATCCCAAAAGTGGTTGGGATAGTATTTCTATTACCCTATTGAACAAAAGTTGTCCATTAGGATGTTTGCTGGATTTTCTTGAGAAAGAGTTCATTCAAGAAATATGCAAAAGTAGATAGAATTTATAGAATTGTCTGTAAAGCCACAAACGAACAAAGATCCAACCCTTGTCTCTGTTGAGACAAAAACCCTTAACTACACTACAATCTTTTCATAGATCAAATTGGATATTTCTTAACATAAAAGAGATATTGTATCTCTACTAGAATGTGAAAGAATTGTTCTTTGGTGATAAAGATCACCAAGATAATCCTATTGATTATGACTAGACGATGTTTCACATCAACTCGAGAAATGACTAAGGGTCATTAAATCCAATATGGATAGGTAGAGACCTAAAAGGCTTGGCTATTTAAGAATGTTTTCAACATAGGCAAAAAGTTGTCTATAAAGAAACTTGTTTGATAATAGTTATGCTAAAATCCATTTGGATCTTGTTATCTATAAACACACATTTTGAATATGAGATATGTCAAAAAGGATATAAAGATGTTATATCAAATGGTGAAAAACCATAAAAGTGTGTAAGTTATAGAAGTCTATTAATAGACTACAAGGTTCTCATAATTAGAACATCTATAAAGTTGAAGTAATCAAATTGTTTGATTTCTCTCATTGTATAGATGGACCATGAGTGTATAAAAGGTTAGTGGGAGTACGATCATTTTTCTTTATCCTAAGTATAGATGATATCCTAATCATTATGAATGATATATGAATGACATCCTAATCGTTTTAGTTTTTGGAGAAAAACTAATTCATGAAAGATTTGGCAGAAGCATCCAACAAGATCTATAGAGATAGATCATATAGATTGCTAAGTATCTCCAAATCATCAAACATAGTTGAAATGTTGAAGGAGTTCAACATGGAGAATTCTAAGGGAGGTCTGATTTACTTCAGATAAGAATTCATTATTCAAGGGCATGTGCCCTAGGATAACACAAGTAAGATTCTTAAAGTGTTAAGAAGCCTTATTTTACACTATGTATTGAACCTGATATCTATTATGTTGTAATTGTTACAAATAGTTATCAATCAATTCAAATTTGGAATATTGGATTGTATATGGAAATTGTAAACTCATAGTAGATGGGTATATGGATTTGGATATAATCCATATGGGGTATATTTTATGTTCACTTTAGTTGGTGAAATACTTAATGGAAGAACTGTATGAAAGATACAGTGGATTCCATTATTGAGGGTGAATTAATTGTCGCATTGTCTAGGAGACTGTTTGGATCTATAAGTTCATTTAGAACTTAGAGTTGTTCCTTCCATTGAGTTGCCCACACCTTGTTTTGTGACAACAATGGGTCTATAGCTCAAGTATAGGAATCACGGTCTCATCAAAAGTCCAAACTCATAGAGTGACAATTCCAAGTGATTAGAGGAATCATTGGAAGAGGTAATAGATACATTACAGAAGATATTGTCTACATAAGTTTTTGTAGACCTACTGACTAAAGCTTTAAAACATAATTGGTTATGTCTAAGACCAACATCTTGAGAAGATAGGTATGCGATACATGGTCGATTGGCTTTAGTGCAAGTGGGAGATTGTTAGGATTATGCCCTAGAGCCAATCATAGAGATGATTGTTTAGGGATTAGGAACAATCATTTGATTTCATTTATGTATGTCACATTTATTATTGATTTAATAAAAGGGCTTATTCTATTATGTTTATATGCATCATTTATATTTACATAATATGTCCATGGAGTTAGAGTTGAGAATATGGAATTACAAAGAGTTGTAATTTTGAGACTATAGATATATCTCTGTACTAAACTCCTTAAGCATTCCTAGTTGAAGGTTCACTATGATGGACAGTAATGAACCATAGGACTAGCACTTGTTAGGTTGACTCTATAGGAGGATAGCTAGTCTCAAGCTATTTGTGTGGAGACACTACAACCAACAAGTGGGTGCCTATTATAAGAATAGGTACACTGAATGTGACCAAAGATATGAGATAAACTGAATGGAGTTTTATCCTGCCTGTCAATCAGTTTCTCATTGTTATAGTGGTACAAGTAATCCTTAGACCTGAGACACCATAGTTGCCTTATGCATGTAGCTTTAGAAGTTTGATAACACTAAGTGCAGATCCTATTCAGGGGTCTGCAAAGGTGTTCATTGGCCCTACTGCTATGTGTATGAAGGCATGTGAGTGATCAACAAGGGATCCATCACTCTCAGGAAAAAGAGAGAGAATGTCTCATATAGCATTCATAATATAACTCATTAAATCCATGGCCATGGTAGGATGAATATGAAAAGAGTTTCATGAGTTCATCAATGAGTTGATATCTATGAATGAGTATAAAGTAATTGAACTAGGGACTTGACAGACTTCCATGTCCTATTAGTTCAATTGGAGACATTGTGTTGAAGGAAGGATGTAATTGTAACCTATAAACTATAACAGAAGGGTTCTTTGTAAATGACTATTCACCTCATTAAGGACCACACCATGAGCCATATGCTAGGTGTTACTCATGGTTAGTAGAAGCCCTAATTGATATAAGTGAGTTATAATCAATTAGGGAATTGGAAGGAGTTCCAATTAGACCCTAAATGGAAAGAGTTCCATTGTGCACACCTCGTGCTATTCCTACTACTTAATGATGTGAACCCAATGGGTCACACACTGATCATGCAAGAAGGGCTTTAAAGTCTATGAGAGAAAGGGTTTTAGTGAATAAAGAATAGTTCTTTATAGGCCTATTTGTATTTGATACAAATAATAGGGGTTAATGTGCAATTAAGTGTAATTACACATAACCCTATTAGGGTTTCTTCCCCATGGCCAGCCCCCTTTAGTGGGCTGCCTATATAAGTTACACTTATGTGTGACATGGCATAATAGGCTTGCACAATAAACCCTAGCCGTCCAGCCCTTTGGAGGCTCTCTTCTCTCTCTCTCTCTTCTCCACCTCTAGCAACAACAAGGAAGAAGAAAGAAAGGACTTGAAGCTCTAGCTAGGTGTGGATACCGTTGGAGGCAGCACACTTGGGCTGCTCATTTACCGCTGTCCGGAATCAAAGCTTGGAGCAAAAAGGAGAAGACAAAAATTCTGTAAGTGTTCTAACCCTCTTTGTAGTTAGGGTTTGATTTTGTGTTATGCATAGTTAGATTCATGGGATTGGGAATTGCAGGAAAAATTTTTATATTCCGTACTTTGTATTTTTTCCTCTTGTTCGATTCCCAACAAATGCTTGCTATGGGTAAAGATTAATACTCACAAAGAAAAGCTTACGTAGCAGGGTTATTGCTTGAAATGAGTAGGATTCAATACTCACAGAGAAAATCATACAAGTAAGGGTCAATGCTCAAGATAAAATGTGTATAAGCAAAGGTAAATGCTTGAACTGAGTAGGATTCAATACTCACAGAGAAAATCACTCGAGTAAGGGTCAATGCTCAAGATAAAATGTATATAAGCAAATGTCAATGCTTGAAATGAGTAGGATTCAATACTCACAGAGAAAATCACTCGAGCAAGGGTCAATGCTCAAGATAAAATGTATATAAGCAAATGTCAATGCTTGAAATGAGTAGGATTCAATACTCATAGAGAAAATCACTCGAGCAAGGGTCAATGCTCAAGATAAAATGTATATAAGCAAATGTCAATGCTTGAAATGAGTAGGATTCAATACTCACAGAGAAAATCACTCGAGCAAGGGTCAATACTCAAGATAAAATGTATATGAGCAAAGGTAAATGCTTGAAACGAGTAGGATTCAATATTCACAGAGAAAACCACTCAAGCAAGGGTCAATGCTCAAGATAAAATGTATATAAGCAAATGTCAATGCTTGAAATGAGTAGGATTCAATACTCACAAAGAAAATCATACGAGCAAGGGTCAATGCTCAAGAGAGGGCTATGAGTGAATACTCTAAATGAGTGAAGGTCAACACTCAGGATGAATAATAGTTAATATTCTAAATGAGCAAAGGTCAATGCTCAAGAAAAGAGTATAGGTAAATACTCATAGGGGAGCTTGACAAAACATTAGTTAAGTAGGAGTCACTACTCATAAGACAAGGTTGGCATAAGGACAAAGCCAATACCACATGAAAAAATATCACTCACATGGCCACTTAGGTGTAACCCAATGGCGAATACTCAAGCAAATATGGTCATGGGAAAATGGACCTCCAAAACTCAATGAACACTGCATATTACTAATGCACACATCAACTAATCAATCAACTCAAGTAAAATTGATTCACACAGATTTATGAGCACAAGTTCATGCACAGAAAGATTATCTAGAAATGGTTTTGCAAACCTATCATTCTTTTTCCTTAAAGACCTCTTTACATACTTAGCACAATCATGGAATTTTCAAAAGCATTTTTCTTTATTTATAAAATAGTGGTCGAGCCTTCTTAGGAAACAATGCAATTTAGGAGGATCGGATCAAACCCATGAATTCTTTTTCAAGGTATAGGAATGGAGTGGAATCGCCTCTTCTTCTCTTCTTCTTTCTTCACTTTTTTTTTCAAAACCCTAACTTTTGCCTAGATTGCCCTTACGGGTTTTCAACCTAGCGGGTTGCCCTAATTTTTGCCTAGGCCGCCCTTTCGGGTTTTCAACCTAGCGGGCTTTTCTTCTTTTTCTTTCACATTTCTTTGCAAGTTACTTCAGCATAGAGGGGTTCAAATCACAAAGCCCCAACCCATTCTCTTTATCAGGTTCTCTGATCGAACAACCAGGCCCAACATTCACTCAAATTCTTCTTCAACAAGCATAATCAGCCCCTAGGTTCATAGAACGACATGCCCACTTCTCTTGGTTAACACATTCACGTTCTTCGATTGAGCAAGATAAATTAGCCCCCAACTGCAGAGAAAATAACACCCATTCTCCCAATCTCACGAAGTTTCATGCCTATGACTAAGGCAAATCATTCCATAGTGGTTACTGCTACCCCTTTCCCATCATTAAATCCATGACAAGAGTTTAGGTCAAAAGGTAAGAAGATATAGAATTTAATGGAGCCCACAAATGAATCATCATGACTGAATACTTTTAAAGGATGAGGTCTATGACCACTAGAAACACACAAGACTCAAATGAGGCGAAGGAAGAAAGTGGAGGGACATCCGAAGGACTCAAACCAAACAAGAACAAGAAGACTAATTAAATTAACTTTCTCGGTGGCATGTAGTATTTTAGCTCACTAATTTGATGAATGAGACTGTTTCCTTTTGACTTAGTGACAAAGAATTGCCTTCAATGGTTGGTTATATGCAAAGCCCCTTTCTTTCTTTCTTTTTTTCCTTTTTCAATGAATTGGACCGCACCCAAAGTGACTTTATGGGCTACCTACGTATCTCCACTTTGATCTTCACATTGATTGAACATTAATCCAACTAACATTTCTTTTTTGGAGAATCAGGTCCTCGTAGTTCAAGACATTCTCTTTTCTTTTTTCATATTTTTTTTTCTTTTTTTTTTTTTCAAAAGCCCTAACTTTTGCTTAGGTCGCCTTTTCAGGTTTTTAACCTAGCGGGCTTAGGCTCTACACATAACCACATAGGAACCACCCTTTACTTGGCTTGAACTTCTCCAACGAGTCACGAACATGGGTTGTAGTCTTCTTTGATCATAAAACTCTCTTGATTGTTGTTGATTCTCCTTCTTGAGGCTTTTGGGTGTTAATCTCCTCCCTTTTCTTTTTGTACCTTTTTTCTTTTTCTTTTTTTTTTGAGGGAGAGGAAAATAAACATCTCCAAAAGCTCACAGCATGGTAGTTGATTTCTTCTTTTGATCTTTGAATTGCTTTTTACAAGGGTTTCAAGATCTTCTCGAGTTGCTTGGCCTATGTCTTGTATTGGGCGAGTGGTCCCTTATGTTTTCCATTTTGGACTTTTCCAAGTTTTCTAGTCAATTAGTCACAGTTCATCATTCTTTGTGTTTGCTCCTTTAGTGGAAGGAGTTTTTGAGCTTCTTAGGAAATATTTTAATGCCACTTTGATTGTCAATTGATTGAGGAGAAGAGAAATAGAGAGACAATGGAATTATTGAAATCAAACTTTTTATTAAGGGAATGAAGGTGAACACATTGACAATGACTAGGACTCAAAAGACTCAAAACTCCAAAGGACATTTGACTTGAAAGACGAAAACAATCAAATAACTAGAAAACAAAGAAACAAACCCTCAGTCTACTTTAGGACAAACAACCTAAACTCTTTATCACAAACATTCATGACAAAATTGGTGCGACAGTAAACACTAAATGGATTGCCTTTAGAGTGAATGATTAGGCGCCTTAGGTGGAGAGACAACTCCCTTGTCAAAGAGGTCTTGGATTTCATGTTTCAACCTCGGGCATCAATCAGTGCTATGCCCCTTGCCTTGGTGGAAGTCACAATACTCATTCTCTTTGAAGCGACGAGGTAATGGGTTAGGCAACGGTGCTGGGTCAAGGGGTTGAAGCAAACCTTTCACCTTCAACTTCTCAAAAACATCGCTCAATGGCATATAGAGTTCAGTGAATTGGCGGGACTGTTGGGGAGATATGGCATTGACATGCCTATGTGTCTTTCCATTACTTCCAGTTCGGGAGTTCCCTGATTTCTCCTCTTCCTCAATTGTACCGTCACCAATGGCATCTTCTACTTGAGTTCCAGCCCCAATCAAAGCTTTAAAGTTTGGGGAATAGCTTGCAAATAGATGCTTATGGTAAATAGGGAGGAGGTTCTTAACTACCATATGAATTTGCTCTTCATCATTGGGTCGGTTCGCCATTTGAGAAGCCTTTTGTCTCCACCTTGTATTGAATCCGGAGAAGGTTTCATTAGCCCTTTGTTTTGTAGTCTCCAAGTCTCTTCGAGTAACGTCCACCTCCGTATTGTACTTGTAGTGCTCCGAGAATTCATTGCATATGTCTTCCCAAGTCCGAGTCCTATTCTCATCCAATGATAAGAACCATTTCAAAGCGGAAGTGGACAAGGTTTCATGGAACATTTGAGCCAAAAGCTCGTCAGTGGCCCCTCGAGGGTGCATAGCTCGCACATACATCTTCAGATGAGTCTTAGGACAGCCCGTCCCATCAAATTTCTCCAACCCTGGCATCTTGAATTGCAATGGAATACGAGCCGTTGGAAACAGAGATAAAGTCCGCACATCGACCATGTCATCAGCCCTACGAATCCCTTTTATAGTTCTCTCCAATGCTTCTACCTTGCTAGCTAACACAGAATCATTACTAGTACCCTTTCCTTTGGTTTCCCCTTCTAGGTTGATGATTACAGGTTTTGAACTACTTTCCCCCCTTGTTTTGGTGTTCTCATTGGATTGAGGTCCCTCTTTGGTGTCAGCCCCATGAGGTATACCCGAGGAATGGGCCTTAGAGCCATTTTGTTCAAGATCTGCCATCTTCTGTTGGTTCTCTTGAGCCATTTTCAAGGCTGTATCGGATGTCTCGGCGGTGTGGTTAAGCTTGGCCATGATGGCTTTCAAATAAGCCTCAAGGTTAAAGTTCCTTTCACTAGTCCCTTTGTTAGCCATCTTGGGTTCAAAATTTGAGTCCAACCTTAATAAGTTGTCACGGGTTTAATCCAGCCCCCCTTCAAGAACAAAATTCCCTTTTTAGGCTATGACCAAAACATTTTAACAATATTTCCATGACTGCACTAAATTGATAAGTGTGATCTTATGAAGCATTCCCTTAGTTAGACATCTCATCTCCAAGGGTTCCTTGAAGTGTAAGGTGACGTACTAAGGGCATGAAGGTGAGTCACTTAGCCTTAGGTTCTAACCACTAACCATCACAAAACCATCAAGAGTCACTTTCCCCCAAGTGTGGGCAAACTATGAGCTAGGTCTAAACAAGATATCTCCTTAGTTAGACACCTCATCCTTAGAAGTGTCTTTTAAGACGGAAGGTGAGGTGACGTACTAAGGACATAATGATGAATAAGCCCCAACTTCTTAACTCTTAATTAAACACTTCATTCCAAACAAGCCCCTATTGGTTTACTCAAAAGCCCATGATTAAATTGTCTTAGCTCACATACCTTTAATTAGTCCATCCCTCCTTTAGGGAGCCCCTTGAGTGAAAGGTGAAGGTACTTATTAAGGGTATGTAGGTGAGACCATGTATCAAATGTCGATCATTACCCATGGTTAAAGTAAACCTAAGCATCCAACACAACTTATGAGCATAGCAACATAACACAAGCACGGCATGACATCATTACAATCAAGTGTGGGTGCATAATAGCGAACCAATAGTGCCCTACAAGTCTGTCTACATGGACTAATGATAAGGGTAGGCTGGGGTCCTTCACTTGCTTGAACAATCTTTATACCTAACCACATGTGGCATCAGGAACGCCGCGTGGGTCCAGCAGTACGTGATTAGCTCATTTAATATACCCAAGGGCAAGCCTAAGGGTACTTGGCAAGAGAGGTTGATAGCTTTCACCCCAACACATGGAATCAGGAAAACCAAGGTTGAGGCTAGGCCCATCAGTGGCAAGGATACATCGAGGGACATTGATCCTAGCATGCAAGAATTTGCGCACACAATGCAATAAATGAAAGCACACAATCAAGCGGATGCAATGTGATTGATTTTAATTAACATAAGAAATTAACTTAGCCCAATCAAACTTTATAGAGTCTAGCCCACAAATCCCCAGCAGAGTCGCCAAACTGTGAACCCCGAAAAGTGGCTCACAATGATTGAAAAGAAAATAGGTTTGAAAACGAAAAGGAGTCGCCACCTTATTTTTTAAAAGGAAATAAGGAAAACCTTAAAAACAGTTTGTTTTAAGAAAACAATTTGAATGACTCCATATTTAAAAAGGAAAGGCAAAAACAGTCTTTTGGAAACCAAAGAAATCAGGATTCGGAGGCTAAGTTATGACATGGGAAGGTTCTAGGCAAAGCCTATAGGCACCCATGTCACCCTTTCGGTCTCTTAGTTTATTTGGGCTAAATTAAAGTCTTACCATACAAAAATCAGCAAGTATGTCATCACAAGAATTGCATGCATATCATATATTCCATCCATAATAAACAAACAAAAACAAAGAAAACAAAACAAAACTAGGATACTCAGATCCTAGGGCGGACTTGAACCTCAAAGCGCCTACGTACCATGTAGCGAAATACATGGATCAAAGTCCACGTAGTTCGAAGAGAATTAGGGTTACAACCTAATACAAACCTATAGTAAAAACCATAGGTTTCCTTATTTGAAAGATAGAAAATCTGGTATTTAAACCAAGTTTGAAATAGAAATTACTTCCACAAGATGGAAACTTTGAGAAAAAGGCAACTTTATTTTAACAAGGAAACCTCTAGTAATTCACCATGGATTCATATTAAGAAGTAACCCTAAAAAGGGAGAAGGGAAAAGTTAAGGAAAAAAGAAGTGAATTGGGGCACTTCCACACCCTACTTACCTTAGGCAATTACTCCAAGCAAATAGCAAGCTTAAGCAATAATCGCCCTATTTGCAATGAGGCAATTATCGCACCTGTTTGCACCCTTACACGTGCTCAAAACAAGACAAAAAGAAGAACAAAGAAATCTGGACATAATAGTATTAAAGCCTAAATTCATCCACTAATCATGCAAATAACATAAACAATGAATAAAACTAAACCTTAATGCAATATTCCTAACACTAAGACATGCAAAAGACCCTAAAAATCTACTACATGCATGCAGAAAATATCATAATTATTCTATATGCAAGACATACATAATAACCATGAAGAAAAATCAACAAAGAAGCCTAAGTTAATATGCTATATGAAACTAACCTAAAACAAGGACAATAGGAACCCTAAACTCACAATCATGCTTAAAAACCTATAGAATAGCTCTAAAGCATGCATTACTCATGATGAACAGTATTTAAACCATGTATATTAACTAACTAAAGCTATAACACATGATAAAAAACTCAACTTTAGCATGCAATAGTCCTATTCTACAAGAAACCCTAATTTGAATTTGAATAGAAGGGAGTTTTACCTTAGGAAGAGCTTCCTTGCTGCTGTAGAGACTCTCTTCTTGACTTGTGGATGACTTGAACCAATGTTCTTCAAGGCTACAGCAAGAACTCCAACTCTCCTTTAGCTCTCTCTCTCTTATTCTCTCTCAAACACTCAGGTTTAATGCATAAAGTGGCCTCCAATTGCCTCCCCTAATGCTGAAGCATAAGGGGGTATTTATAGAGTTCAATTAGGATAAATCAATGGCTAGGATTAAAACCCTAAAAATTAATCCAAGGGTTATTAGAGACTCCCTTGGTGCTTATGAAACTCAAAAGTTACCAAAAACTAGAAGGAAAGTCGTCCAAAAGAGTCCAAGTACGTCAAAATTAAGGAAAATCCGCTTCAGCAAGGAATTTGCAAGAAAATAGGAAAGTGGTCTCGGGTGACCACCAGGCCTTGGGTGGTCAGCCACCCAGGGGCTGGGCGGTTAGCCACCCGGGCTTGGGTGGTCACCGGAGCCCACTTCAGTTTTTTGACATTTTTGGACTCTGTTGCCTTCTAGAAGTGTTTTGGGGTCAAATTAACTCCGATTTTGATGAAACGAAAGCCAAAACGACCGTGTTTCGATGAGGAAGACATTTTTGAACATTTTAGAATGAAAACCACTAGCCATGGGGGCATGGTTAGGTTTGACAAAAGTGGTTAACCGCTATGCACTACCATTGCAAAGCATAGGTATGCACATAGGATTGAACCAAATGTTTTCCAAACCAAAATTAAACTTTCCAAAACACTTTTAGGGATAAAATAAAGACTAATTAAAGTCAATTTGAAAAGATTTGGTTGGTAATTGTGAGTCAATTTGAGCTAACACAAAGAAGGGTCAATTAACCAACTTGAACCATATTGAGCCATTTTAACCCTAAGCCATCGATTCATCAAATTGAACTTAGAAATACCTCATATGCATCAATATGAACTCCAATTGACAATTTGGAGATCATTTCAAGGTCAAATGAAAAGTTTGTGACTTAAAAGACAATTATGCTCCTCAAGTCATAAAAGCTCTTATTATCCCTCAAGATCAACTCCAATTTGAACCAAAATTCATATCCATTGTCCTTGTGACTCTAAAAAACTAATGCAAGTGACTAGACTCAAAAACAAAACAAAAACCTACATGAAATGGTGAGCTCTAGTAAGGTGGTGCAAAAATGGGGTGTGACAGCTTGTCTTAGCTTTTCTTTCAAATAAAGTGTGTCCGCCTAGCCCACCTTGTGGAGTTAGGAGTCGTTCCCTAGTTGTGGCACATGTGTTTTCTTTTCTTTGTTTTGTTAGTTCAGTCAATAAAGTGTGTTTCTTTTCATTATTTGCAGTGTTTCCTTTCTCTCTTCTATGGATATCTATGGCATGGATATAGATCCTAGGAATGACGTCCCCCCGGAGCTCGTCGAGTAAAGGAAAAGGGGTGTTACCGAACCTAACATGGATGAATTGGAATCAATCAATCTAGGGACAGATGAATTGCCAAGGATAATTAAAATTGGGATAACTTTCTCGCCTGCTAAAAAAGAAAAATTGATAATACTTCTAAAAGCCAATGTAGAGGCCTTCGCATGGTCTTATGAGGATATGCCTGGCATTGATCCAGATATTGTGCAACATTACATCCCCACTAATCCCACTAAAAAGCCTGTAAAGTAGAAATTAAGAAGATTAAAACCGGAATGGGCTTTGAAACTAAAAGAAGAGGTAACTAAACAATTAGATGCTGGGTTTCTCCAAGTTGTGGGGTACCCTGAATGGCTGTCTAACATAGTGCCTGTGCCTAAAAAAGATGGGAAAGTGCGAATGTGTGTTGACTTCCGCGACCTTAATGCTGTGAGCCCAAAGGATGATTTCCCTCTACCACATATCGATGTGTTGGTGGACAGTACAGCAGGCCATGCTCTTCTCTCCTTCATAAATGGGTTCTCTGGTTACAACCAAATAAAGATGGCACCTCGAGACATGGAAAAGATGGCTTTTATCACGCAGTGGGGCATGTATTGCTACAAGGTAATGCCTTTTGGCTTGAGAAATGCCGGGGCTACTTACCAAAGAGCTGCTACGACCCTATTGCATGATATGATCCATAAAGAAGTGGAGGTGTATGTGGACGACATGATAGTTAAATCTGTAGACCGGGAAGGACATTTTGCGGCTTTGGAGAAGTTCCTAGAATGGGCAAAGAAGTACAACCTCCGATTGAATCCTCAGAAGTGTGCCTTTGGAGTCACCGCAGGGAAGCTGTTGGGTTTCATGATCACTCATAAGGGAATTGAAGTTGATCCAGGGAAGATAAAAACTATCACGGAGATGGAGCCACCAAGAATGGAAAAGCAGATCCGGGGTTTTCTGGGGAGAGTTCAATACATAAGCCATTTTATCGCCAATCTGACCATGGTATGCGAGCCGATTTTCAAGCTACTTAAGAAGGGTGTGCCCAAGGACTGGAACGAGGATTGCCAAGAAGCCTTTGAGACCATTAAAAGGTATCTAAGCAATCCCCTAATCTTGGTTCCCCTATGGCAAGGTGAACCGTTACTGTTATACTTAACGGTTATTGAAACCGCAACGGGAGCCATGTTAGCTTAATACTATGAAGGGTCGAAAAAGGAAAATGCCATCTACTACTTGAGCAAGAAAATGACAGATTATGAAGTAAAGTACAATGCACTAGAAAAGGCTTGCGTAGCGTTAGGTGTGGGCTACCTAGAAACTCCATCATTACATGATGTCTTTCGAAGTCCTGCTGATAAGCCGCTTGGATCCCTTGAAGTATTTACTAGAAAAACCAGTCCTATCGTACTGGACGGCTCGTTGGTCTCTTCTCTTCAATGAATTCGATATAAAGTACCTGGCGTAGAAGTCCATTAAAGGAAGTGTTGTTGCAGACCACTTGGCAAGTTGCCCTGTGTCATCATCAACCCAATTCAATGATGAGTTCCCCGATGAAGACATCTTGGAAATCAAGAAGAAGGTTTGGAGAGTTTACTTCGACGGAGCCGCCAACAGAAGAGGGTATGGGATAGGAGTGCTATTAGTTTCGCTCGAAGAAGCCTTCACGCCGTTAGCAGTCAAATTGGGGTTCAAAGATACCAACAATATTGCAGAGTATGAGGCCTGCATCCTAGCATTGGAAGCTGCGTTAGAGTTGGGGATAAAAGAACTTGAGGTGTTTGGGGATTCAACATTGATCATCTATTAGATAAAAGGGGAGTGGAAAACTCGCGACGAGAAGTTGTTGCCATATCACGCCTATTTGGAAGCATTGACCAAAGAGTTTGTAGAGATCGAGTTCAATTACTTGTCAAGAAACAAGTATCAGTTTGCTGACACCCTAGCAACTCTAGCTTCAATGGTGGAGATACCAGAAGGGGGAAGTGTGAAACCATTCCTGATCGAATGCAGAGAGAAACATGTTTATTGCTATTCCATTCAAGAAGGGGAGGTAATCGATAACCACCCTTGGTTTTATGAAGGATCATCGAGGAAAGGGAATATCCAGAGGAAGCATCTCGTGTGGACAGACGAACATTGAGGAGATTGGCAAGCCATTATGTGGTATGCGGAGGAAAACTGTATCGGAGGTCTTATGACGGGATTCACTTGCTGTGTGTCATAGAGGAAGAAGCTAGGAAACTCATCGAAGAAATCCATGAAGGATTGAGGGCTCCGCATATGAATGGATACATGTTGGCTAAGAAGATCATGAGGCTAGGGTATTACTGGTCTACAATGGAAAGGGATTGCTATGCCCACGTCAAGAAGTGCCATAAGTGTCAGCTCTTCCCCAACAGACAGCACTTGCCCTCCATGCCCTTAACAAGCATGTCAACTCCATGGCCGTTTGCAGTGTGGGGAATAGACATCATCGGGCAGATTAAGCCGAATGCATCCAACGGTCATG
The DNA here is from genome assembly GCA_039720395.1 of Liquidambar formosana. Classification (NCBI taxonomy): domain Eukaryota; kingdom Viridiplantae; phylum Streptophyta; class Magnoliopsida; order Saxifragales; family Altingiaceae; genus Liquidambar; species Liquidambar formosana. Next base: position 26,223,046 of record CM077824.1, on the reverse strand, counting down.
AATACATCTTGGTAGCCATCGACTACTTCACCAAGTAGGTGGAAGCAGCTTCCTTCAAAGTTTTGAATGCTAAAAAGGTGGCGCAGTTCATACAGCTCAACATTATCTACCGATATGGGGTACCGCATGAGGTCATTTCAGATAATGGACAGCATTTTCAGAAGGAAACTAAAGAACTCTTGCAAAAATATAAGATCGTTCACCACTTGTCGACCCCGTATCGCCCACAGACTAACGGTGCAGTGGAAGCCGCCAACAAGAACATCAAGAAAATACTACAGAAAACAGTTGACACGTACACTGATTGGCATGAGAAACTACCATTGGCATTATGGGGGTAGAGAACGTCAGTCAGATCGTCAACAGGGGCTACGCCGTATGCTTTGGTGTATAGAATGGAGGCTGTTCTACCAGTGCAATTAGAAGTTCCTTCGGTAAGGGTTGCTATGGAAAGCCAGTTGGCAGAGGTGGACTGGATCAAAGGTCGTTATGATGAGTTGGCATTGCTAGATGAAAGGCGATTGAGGGTTCTATACCACGTGCAAGGGTACCAGAGAAGTGTCGCGAGGGCGTTCAACAAACATGTCAAAGACAGAGGCTTGAAGAAAGGAGATTTAGTATTGAAAGAGATCCGAGCTCCAATTTTCGATCCACGAGGAAAGTTCAAACCAAGTTGGGGTGGACCATATGTCATCAAGGAAATATTGCCAGCAGGGGCTGTTCGACTTATGGATTTGGATGGGATCGAGTTCGCTCGTCCCACCAATTTGGATCAATTGAAGAAGTATTATGTATAAGGCTTGTTAGGTTGAAAACCTGTAAGGGCGGCCTAGGCAAAAGTTAAGGCATTTGAACTACGAGGACCTGATTCCCCCCCCCCCCCAAAAAAAAAAAGGAAAAAAAGAAAAAAAGAGAGAAAAAGAAAAAGAAAAAAAGAAAAAAAAGAAAAGAAAACGGGGATACGTAGGCAGCCCATGAAGTTACTTTAGGGTACGGTCCAAACAACACAATCACAAGAAAAATCTCAAAAGTAGATTATTATTGGTAATTCATTTGAAACTAATTGTTTGACATAACAATTTATTGGTGTTAAGTAAAGGAGCTATTGACATGCCATAGATATTCTATTCCTTGAGTCTTTAAGTCCTTTTGAGCTTCTTCAGAGTCGTCTTGTCTGTCTTCTTTCTTTCTCTCTCGAGTTTTCTTTTCTTTCGTAAGTCATGGTCGTGGGATGCCTCTACTGCCTCAAGAATGTCTTCTCTGCAAAGCCCAAGTCTCGTGTCCTTGATAAGGTCATAAATTCTTTCTCGACGAGAAGTCTCCCTTTCGCCCAAATCATCCTTCAACCATTGCTTATATTCTTTACTCATCTCGAAAGGTCCTTCAGTGTTGGCAATTCAAGTCAATTTCAGGTCTGTAGGCCAGCGAGTCCTCACCCACTTGATTATAGTAAGACCGACAGGTTCCACAGAGCAACAAGGTCCTGTTAAGGACGGTATGGTTTGCATAGCGCCCATCTGGCGAAGAATTCTCAAAGTCCAATAGAAGGAAGTCGATCTCAACCCTATGAGTTTGACAAAAACACACCCCGAGGTTCAAAAAAGTACCTGCTCTTTACATCCCCATATAAAAACATACCATTTGATGTTCCGCCACGACAGTGTTTGGAAATAACCCAACCAATCTCTTAAAGAGAATGGCCCAGGGAGTTCAACTAGGCGCAGACAGAAGTGTTGGGGCTTGTATGGATTGATAGTGGTGGGAGATAGAAAATTCAAGTGCTCGAGCAGCCACATTTGCAATAAAAAGGGGTTACCTCCTAAAGGCGCTTTAGGGTTGCCATGAACCTTATCTAAGCCACTCAAGGTTTCAGCTAGTACCAAGGGAATGATGTTATGTCGCTTGAGAAGAGGGGCAATCAACTCACATATTTGAATAGGGGCTTGAAGAATGCCGGTGGAGATGAGAAAGTGACCAATTAAGCAAAAAGCGAGTGCACGCTGAATTTGAGGGGTGAAAGTCAGAGTACCTTCACTATCATGATCCAAGAATGAGGTTGCTAACTTCAGTAAGTCCACCATATGATCCTTGACAAAGATCGTTACATCCCTCTGAGGAATACCAAGAAAGTCGGAGAAGGAAGCGAGGTAATCCGAGCGAGGTGTAGGAAGGATGAATGGCATTGCGGGCGAAACTCCAAATAAAGCACTGAATTCCTCTATGGTTGGGTATAATTCTTCATAATTGAATCGAAAGACATGGATTTGAGGATCCCAGAAATATGTAGCAGTAGTGAGAAGAGTTGTCTCGAGCTTCATATGCCTTATGGAGAGCAATTGTTCCAAGCCGAAGCGCTTAAACTCAGTTTTGTCTTTGGCAGCCATGACTGCCAAAAACCCTCTTAAGAACCCATCCAAGGCTTCCATAATTATTGTCAATGAAAATAGGTGAGTTAGAAGGCTTCCCTCATGTGTTTTTATAGGGGAAGGGTTACAAATTCGAGTCCTAGAAGGAGTAGAATCGTCAAAATAGCAAAAAACCTAAAAAATCTCAAAAAAATGCATCAACCTCGGGTAACCATCCGAGGTTGGATGGTCAGCCGTCTAGGCCCAGACGGCTAACCGTTCGGGGCCAGATGGTCACCCGAGGCCCCCGCCTTGTTTTGCCTTGTTTCGTGTTCGGATGGCTTTTTTAGGCCATTTTCACTCCTATGAGCTCACATTGACTCAAATTTTCATAAGAAAGGCACTACAACATCATCATGATAGATTCAAAGAAGCACCACAAGTATTCATAATAAGGGATAGGAAAGTTGGTTTAAGGTTGCAATTACAAAACATGGCATGAAATGCAAGAAGATAACCATTGTCTCACTGTTTCTACAAGCCCAACAAGAAAGGAAATGAACTCAGCGGCTCCCAGAGCTTCTTTTGCAGCTCGGCCCAGCTCCGTCACGACCCCCACGAGATGCTCTAGGAGGGCGCATTATTGGTGGCGACTACATAGACAAAGTCCATTGCAAAAAAGCTAAGTATGAGAATAGGGTTGGTTGAAAACCATAAATGGGAACTTTAAAATGGGTTGAACACTTACCATGACATCCAAACGGGCTTCCGCCATGGATTTGGCTAAGCTCATCCTCACAAGGTCACGCCTCAAGCCCTCACTAAGGTCAATGAACTCTTGGGTATTGTCACACCCCATTTTTGCACCACCTTACTAGGGCTCATCATTTCATGCATGTTTTTGTTTTGTTTTTGAGTCTAGTCACTTGCATTAGTTTTCTAGAGTCACAAGGACAATGGATATGAATTTTGGTTCAAATTGGAGTTGATCTTGAGGGATAATAAGAGCTTTTGTGACTTGAGGGGCATAATCGTCTTTTAAGTCCCAAAATTTTCATTTGACCTTGGAATGATCTCCAAATTGTCAATTGGAGTTCATATGGATGCATAAGAGGTATTTTTAGTGTCAATTTGGTAAGTCAATGGCTCGGGATTAAAATGGCTCGATGTAGTTCAAGTTGGTTAATTGACCCTTCCTTGGGTTAGCTCTAATTGACTCACAATTACTAACCAAATCTTTTCAAATTGACTTTCATTAGTCATCATTTTACCCTCAAAAGTGTTTCATGAAGTTCAATTTTGATATGGCCTGATGATGAGTTTAGTGTGGTTATTTACGGATTATCCTTGAAGAATTAGTGCGAATCACAGCATGAGATTTTTGGTTAAAATGAAAAGAAAATTATTTTATTAAATTATCCATTTTTATCATGACACTAACACGTGTACGTATGTGATGAGTGTGTGTACGCACATACGATACATGTGCATGCGTGTTAGCGGTCAGTCTCCCAATTTTTATAAAAGACAATTTCCTTTTCCTATTCAGATTAGAAGTCTTTTATCATTATAAAATACCTTTTGATTATTCTCCAAAGAAACCTAGTCTAGGAAGGAAAGGGAAACTCCAGATTTCAGCTATAAATACTCTCTTAATGTCTTTAAACAAGAGGAGAGGGGAAGAGGGTTTGGAGGGAGTGAAATTCGTTATAATTCAGCAGCAGATTTTCTGAAAACCAGCAGTCGTATTTTAATCATAACTTTTTCATCCGAAGTCCGAATTTGATGAAATTGGTCTTGTTAGAAAGATAATTCAATTCTCTACAACTTTGTATTTCACAAGCTTTGTCCAAATCCAACGTTTTCATACCCAAAAACGCGATTGAAGTTGCTGCTGCTGCAAAGTGACGAAAATCACTTTTCTTTTCTCTTGTTCTCTTCTTGTTTTCTATTTCTTTTCAAAGTTGAGTGAGTTTTGATCTCTTTGCTGTGATACCACTTTGACAAAGAGGAGGATTCGTGTTGGTTTGATTCACTCTAAAGACCTGAGGAGCCACGAACAATTACAAACACAAGGGGAGCCACTTCCTAAGGTATTCTCCTTCTCTATTCAAGCTTAAACTAGGTTCTCATATGGGTTAGGCTTATTGCATGTTAAAGGTGACTTTTTTATCATGTATTAACACTCTAGCTAGTTAATATACATGGAATATCTATTTTTTATCTACTGTTTAGCATGCTTTAGGGCTGTCCTTTAGGTTTTTAATGCATAGTTATGATTCTTGTGCTCCTGTTTGTCCTTGTGCTAGGATTAGTGTCATTGCATGTTAGAGTTAGGATTTTCATCATGTTATATTGCTTTAGTTAGTTAATATGCATGATTTAATTTCTGTTTAGTTTGGTTTTAGCATGATTAAAGTATGTTTTGTATGTTTTTAAGCATATTTGTGAGTTTAGGGTTTTAGAGTCATTGTTTCGTGTTTGTTTTCATATAGCATGATAAAGTAGACTTTTTTATTTGGTTTTTCTTCGTGTTTGCTGTATATGTTTTTCATATGGAGTAAACATGATAGTTTTGCATGCATGTTAGTATGTTTTAGGGTTTTTATGCATGATATGGTTCTAGGAATATGTTAGGACTTATTATTGTTCGCTGTGTTGCTGTTAGCATGCTTAGTGGATGATTTTTAGGCCATAATACTATTCTGTCCAGATTTGCATGTTAGTGTTTTTGCATGGTTTTGAGCACTTGTAAGGGTGCAAATAGGTGTGGTATTTGTCCTATGGCAAATAGGGCTGCTTATGTCTGAAATGGCTAAATGCTTGGAGCTAATTGCGCTCAGGTAAGTGGGTGTGAAGGTGCCCCAATTCACCTTTCTTCTTAACTCATTCTCTTCTCCCTATTTAGGGTTAATTTTTAATATGATCCTATGGTTTAATTAGAGGTTTCCTTAACCAACAAAATTCTGGTTTTTATTAAAGTTTCCATTTTGTGGATTTCTTTCCTAAAATCAAACTTTCTATCAAATTCAACTCTTTTGATCAAATAAGGAAACCTAGGGTTTTTACCATAGGTTTGTATTAGGATTTAACCTTAGTTCTAATCGAACTACGTGGACTTTGATCCATGTATTTCGCTGCATGGTACGTAGGCGCTCTTCGTGAGGCTCAAGTCCGTTCTAGGATCCAAGCATCCTAGGTTTATTTATGTTTTCTTTTCTTCTTTTTATTTTCTGTTTTTATTTGCTTATTATGCATGGATGGATGAATGAAATATATGATATGCATGCAATTCTTGTGATGATATACTTGCTGATTTTTGTATGGAAAGATCTTGATTTAGCCCAAATGAACTGAGAGACCGAAAGGGTGACATGGGTGCCTATAGGCTTTGCCTAGAACCTTCCCATGTCATAACTTAGCCTCCGAATCCCCGATTTCTTTGGTTTTCAAAAGATTGGTTTTTGCCTTTCTTTTTTTTTATGGAGTCATTCAAATTGTTTTCCTAAAACAACCTGATTTTTAGGGTTTTCCTTGTTTCCTTTAAAAAATAAGGTGGCGACTCCTTTCCTTTTTCTTTTTCAAACCCACTTTCTTTTCAATCCCTCGTGGGCCCAATTTCCGGGGTTCACAGGTATATGCCGTAGGCACTTAGGATAATCAATAAGATTAAATTGAAGGTAATGCTAAAAGAAAGAAAGAAACACCCATAAAGAGAACTCACCTGTTCTCGATTTGGGTCGATCCTAGGGGATTCATCAAATGCAGGATGAGTGATGGCGGTCTTGACAAAGTCTGACCCACAGCACAAATCAATGGACCAGTTAGGCTGAGGCAAGGGTAGTGACCTATCCCCCTCCATCTCATCTTCTTTAGAGCCAGGGACCACTCCTGAGCCCATTGTCGAGCTATGCCCTCGTGCTCGTCGACCTTACAAGTGTTCACCTATCAAATAAAGTCTTTATCGAAAAGAAAAGGCTAGGAAAGCGTTAAAGACTTACCCCTTGAGGAGGGAGACCTGTCACCCTGGGCCTCATCAAATATTGATGGCAAAAAGTGTCGTACGCAATGTCAGGAGAAGTGAACTCCTCCACATCCCAGCTTCTCAGAGCATCCCACAACTCCTCCCCCTCCATCAAGTTAGCATGCCTCATGTTAAGTGGTGGTAGCATTGGAGCCATGGCTGTATTCACATCACCCATGACTTGTCGTAGGACTCTCTCCCCTAGGTACCAGTACTTGCCCACGGGGCCTTCCAGAAGCACCCTCTTGCCAGTCAGCATCAAGCTAGAAATGCATCGCTTGGGTAGCATTGGTACCCATATCTTCCATGGATCCCATTCAATCTGTTCAAAAATCCAAAATGAGAAATAGAAAGTAAAAAGAAAACAAAAGAATAGGGAGAGAATTGCACCATGTCGGCAGTGAGGCTTGCTAGATGAGCTCTAGTATAGGCATAATCATGCCAATTCGCCACTCGGAAGGACACATAACTAGGGGAGTAATTCTTGAGGGTAGGCCATTCAATGGTTTCCTCAGCAAGGGATGGGCGACATAGGTTGAGGTACTCATAGCACCAGACCTATTAAGAGTTGAGAAAAGAGTCAAAAAAGAAAGGAAAATATAAGAAATAGTGAAAAGAAATAAAAGGGAAGTAGCATTACCTCCCAAACAAAGGGCATCCTGCCGAAGTCCTTGGTAACACCGCGTGACATGTCACACATTGTGCGGTACATGGTGGCTAAAGCAGCCCCTCCCCAGTTGAATTTCCTAATCTTGCCAACATCTTCCATGCTTGCAAAAAGACCCAAAAGGGCTAAGTCGCCCGTACCAGCAAAGAATGTGCATGAGATCATGTAAAGGAGGAATGTTCTTGTAATGCAATTGGGGCTCGCACCCTCGCTCTCCCTTTGCTTTGCAAATTTGTTAAAAAGCCAAGTGCGGCGCACTGCTTTCTTGATTACCTCAACTTCCATTCCAAGGTAAGCTAAGAGATAATCCTCATCTGTGGAAGCCTCTTCATAAAATTCCAAACTCTTGCCCTTAATGCTCAAGCCCGTAATCATGGTAAAGTCCTTGGGAGTCAAAGTCATCTCCCCAAAGCCAAAATGGAATGTGTTGGTGGTGTCCCACCATAGTTTAGACAAGGCTAGCAAGGCTTGCCTATCGCATTGATCATTCCACAGAGAATCTAGGAATGGACCAAAACTGGCTTTTTTGACATGGCCTTTGGCAATGGGTTGGAAGTTTTACATGTTCCGCCACCATTCAATAAGTCCTTTGATAGAGGACCTAGTGCACATGTCCTTAAAGTTGGGCTATAGCTATCGAAAATACCTTAAGAGTTAGTTGAGTGAACATGGAAACCATAAGCTTACACTAGCAATTGGTTTCAAATTGTTTTCTAAAAGATGTCAAGAAGTTGTTTTTATTCATGAAATGAATTGCTAATGAATGTTTATGAGTTTACTTGTTTATATGCCTTGGCAAGGATTGAACACTTTTTTATCACTTGGGCATTTTATCGAACACTTGGGGGTGACACTTCCTAAGCTTTGAAACAAAAGAATTTTGTATGATCAATCCTTGCTAAATCATAGCATATTACTCACTTGAGTGTTTACGTGTTGATATACATTGATTTGGTAAAGATTGAACATCTTTATTTCACTTGGGCATTTTATCGAACACTTGGTGGGTGCCATTTTTCAAGCTTTCAAATGAAAAGGATTTTTGTGTTCAATCCTTGCCAAATCAAGGGATGTCACTCAACAACACAAGGGGTATTCAAAAGAAGTAAATGGGAATGCAATTTCACCAAAAGAATCGAAAGATTCAAAAGAAAAGTGCCAAGTTGGGTAAACTTACTTCTTGTTGGGAATGGAGGAATGAGACATGTTTGTCGGGTTCAAGCAACACCCTATCTTGTGGAGCATCATAGAGTGGTGCCTTGTGGGTTGTTTTGATTATTAAATGGGCTTGATTTGTTGTTGTTTGATGTGCATTTGATGTTTGGATTGAATGTCTTTGAAGTAGGAATGAGAGAATGAGAGATAGAGAAGATAGAATGAGAGTTTAGAGAGAAAAACTCTCTAATTTTCAGGTTGGGAGAGTATGAGAATGAGTGGGCTAACATGGGTTTAAAAACCTAGAATTTTTTCAATGGTGGGCTCGGGTAACCGTCCCCCCTTGGACGGTCAGCCGTCTTGCCCTGGACGGTTGACCATCTGAGGGCAGATGGTCACCCTAGCCCGCTTTGCCCATTTGCCCCGTCTCGCGCGCTTGCGACCTCTAAACTTCTCCAAATTGACTTTATGTTCAATCCTTGAGCTATGGGATGAATATATCCCCCAAGTTTATCAAGTTTTAATGAAATTTTTGAATCTTGGGTGATTGTATTTACCCACATAACAAGGAATTGTTGTGGCTATGATAAATAGCTTTCTCATGAAATAAGCTTGGTGATGAATAGATCGGCTTTCAAGCCTTGGAATTCAATTCTCTATATGATGATAGTGATATCATATCATGTGATAAAGATAATTTCACATGAAATGACTCGCTAATCATGTGATAAAGATAACTTCACATGAAATGATGATTCATGAGTTATGCTAGTTACGAAGTAACTTGCCATCTTTGGGAAAATGGCATGAAATGCACTTTGTTTTTTTGACTTTCAAATCAATGTTGTATTATGTGATAAAGATAATTTCACATGAAATAACATGAAATAAGCTTGATTTTCGATCAATTAACTCTTAATTCAATGTCATTTCATGTGATAAAGACAACTTCACATGAAATGATAAGAAATAAACTTGATTTTGAGTTGAATGACTCCCAATTCAATGTCATTTCATGTGATGAAGACAACTTCACATGAAATGATAAGAAATGAACTTGATTTTTGAGTTAAATGACTTTCAATTCATTATCATATCATGTGATAAAGACAATTTCACATGAAATGATAAGAAATAAGGTTGACTTTGAATCAATTTACTTGCAATTGGATCTCATATCATGTGATAACGATAATTTCACATAAAATGATGATTCAAGAGTTATGAAATAACTCACTGTCTTTGCTATTTCCACTGAAAGTGGCATGAAATCATGTGATAACGATAATTTCACATGAAATGATGATTCAAGGGTTATGAAATAACTCACTATCTTTGCTATTTCCACTGAAAGTGGCATGAAATCATGTGATAACGATAATTTCACATGAAATGATGATTCATGAGTTATGAAATAACTCGCTATCTTCGCTATTTCCACTAAAAGTGGCATGAAATCGTGTGCTAACGATAAATTCACATGAAATGACGAGTCATGAGTTATGAAATAACTCACTACCTTTGTTATCCCCAGTGATATTGGCATGAAATGCACTTGGTTTCGAATTGATGGACATTCAATTCAATGATAAATTCACATAAAATGATGATCTATGAGTTTCACTAGTTATGGAATAACTTGTTTTGAGAATTCCAATGCAATTGGTAGGATACCTTGTGATGCACTAGTGCAACTAGTCTCACATCATGAGAAGACCATGTGGATATCACTAATGCAATTAGTGCATGGTAAAGGCATTTGCATGAGTGGACCAACGAATGTTGGCATGTAATAAATTATTTGCTTCAATGAAATCGTCGCGTGCTCGGATATGACGAAATCTATCCTCATGGTTCCATTCGAGTTTGTTGGTATTAATGAGATTAATCCATCGAACAAAAATGGGTTGTTCTTTGATCATTGGCTCACAAGTGAAACTTGTTCACCAATGAGGGGCTTCTGTTACACCCCATTTTTGTCACCTTAGCTAGGACACATCATTTAATGTAGGATTTTGAGTTCTTTTTGAGTCTAGTCTTTTGCATTGAGTTTCTATGGCATTGAATATCATGTGTATCAATTTTGAAGTGATTTGGAGTTCATTTCGATAGTCAATAAGAACTTTTGCGACTTTAAGGGCATAATCGTCCTTTAAGCCGTATATTTTCCATTTGACCTTGAAATGAATCCTGAGTCATTTCCTCGAGTTCATATGGTTATATAGAGTCTATATATAGGTTCAATTTCATGAACTAATGGTTTAAGATTAATTTGGCTCATAATGGTTCGGGTTGGCTAAAAGACCCTTTCTTGGTTTGCTCAAATTGACTCATAAGACCCAACCAATTTTCTCTCATTTAACTTCAATTGGGCTTTATTTACATCCTAGGTATGTTTAGAAAGATCGAATTTCGATTGGGAAAGCATTTGGTTCGACCTTGTGTACAAACCCAGCTTAGCAACAATGAGGCACCATAGTTAACTACCTTTGTAAAACCTAACCATGCACTCATGGTTGAGTATTTTTGTCCTAAAATGCCTAAAAATGTGTTCCCCTTCGAAACACGGTCGTTTTGGCTTTTATTTCGTCAACATCGGACTTAATTTGAGCATTCTAGGACTTCTACAACGAGTAGGAGTCAAAACCGGAGTGAAACAAGGAAAGCCCTCGGGTAACCGTCCGGAGCTGGATGGTCAGCCGTCCAAGCCCAGATGGCTAACCGTCCAAGCCTAGTTGGTCACCTGAGGAGTCCGTCCTCAACTCAACTTCTGACTCTTCTCTCCCTCTTTTGACGGTTTCCTCCGCCATTACAACTTGTTTTCTCTTAGGAGTGTGTAAGTTTGAGTTGTTTGAGCACCAAGAGAGTCTCTAATAGCCCTAGGATCATTGTTTAATGAATTAATCTTAGCCATTGGTTTAGGGGGTCAGTTCTCTATATAAAGGACATGGTATTCAGCACATAGGGGGAGGTTAATTGCACTTTATACTTAGAGAGAGAGGGAGCTATGAGTTTGGAGAGCTAGAAGGACATCAAGAGGAGGCTCTTCAACCCCAAGCAAGCAAGGAAACAAGAAGTTTAAAGACAAGGAAGAGTCTACAAGAGGTAAGCATGTCTATTTAATGCTGAACATGAGTTCTCTCCTTCTCCTTCTCCTTCTTCTTCTATGATAGTTCTAGTGCATGATATAACTCCACATGTTAGGTTAGTTCAATGTTTTTAGGATGCATTATGAATGATTTTAAGATGATTTATGGCTTTATATGCTTGATGATCCCTGGTTTACTAAGGATTGGATAGTGTTATTCTTCTTATCTTCTTAAATCATGCATAGTTCACATGTTTAGGTTGCTGTGATTATTATCATGAATTGATACTCCTGTTAGTTAATATATGTGATATGAATGATATTCATGATAATTTGAGCATGTGTTAGAGTCGTTTCATAGGTTTTAATGCATGGTTGTGAAATTAGGGTTTCGATAACCCTGAATTCGCACAAGTTTCATACAGCATGCCTAGCTTAACTTTTTTAGTTGTTTCTCATCATAGTCATTCTATATATGCTGCATATAGTTGAATCATGCCAGGTTTGCATTCATGTAGTAGATTTTATAGGGTTTTTGGAGACATTATCCTTTTCTAAGGATAATTATCCTTTTCGTTGAGTGAGGTTTTGCATGAGAGCTTTCTGTGATGTGTTTAAGCATGAAATCACTTCTATTGTGTTCTAGTATATATATTTTACGTAGGATATGTTGATTGGACCTCCCCATAATGACTTTTTTTACGTGAAATTATCTTAGGATAGTTTCGCTTAAGAAAGCTCGCGGTAGGAAGGCCTGTTTTCATATTTTACATAAAATGTTATCCTTTTGGTTAGAATGTGCTTAGTTACCATGTTTATTGATATTATTGGAGTCTCTCATGACTGTTAGCATGTTTCTCATAGGTTTTTTATGCATGTTAGTTGGGTCATTACATGTAGGATTGAGTTAGGGTCCTTAGTTATTCATTATTCTTGTTGTTTGCATGATAAATGGATAATTTTAGGCCTTGTCATGGTTCTGTCCAGATTAGTATATTGCTCTCTTTGCATGATTTTGTGAATTTGTAAGGGTGCAAATAGGTACAATGCTTGTCCTATTGCAAATAGGGCCGCTATTGCTTGAAATGGCTAATTCTTGGAGCTATTGCGCTCAGGTAAGTAGGGTATGAAGTGCCCTAATTCACTTTTCTTCTTTCTCTTCTCTTCTCCCTCCTAGGGTTATTTCATAATATGAACATATGGTGATTATCAAAGGTTTCCTATATTAATAAAATTATGGTTTTCTATCAAGGTTTTCCTCTTGTGGAAGTTTTCAATTTTGGACTAAATCAATATATTTTCAAATAAGGAAACCTAGGGTATTTACCATGGGTTTGTATTAGGTTGTAACCCTATTCTTTTCGAACTACGTGGACTTTGATCCATGTATTTCGCTGCATGGTACGTAGGCGCTCTTCATGAGGCTCAAGTCCGTTCTAGGATCCAAGTATCCTAGGCTTTTCTTTTCTTTTCTTCTTTTTTTGTTTTGTTTTATTTGGTTGATTGTGCATGGATGATTGGATGGAATACATGATATGCATGCTGCCTTGTGATGATATATGATGATAGTTGAGTGGAAAAGATCTTAAGTTAGCCCAATCAAATTAAAAGACCAACTCAGGCGATGTGGGTGCCTATGGGCTTTGCCTAGAACCTTCCCACGTCGTAACTTAGCCCCCGAATCCAATTTTCTAGTTTCAAAGACTTTGCTTTTCCTTTATTGGAGTCATGTGGTTTTGAAGATATAACATTTTTGTGGTTTTCCTCTTTTCCCTAAAAAATGAGGTGGCGACTCCTTTTTCGTTTGTTGTCTTTCACCCATTTTCTTTTGCCAAATCCTTGTGGGCCGTTTTTCGGGGTTCACAGAGAATGTGGGAATGAGTGGGCAAGAGTTGGGTTTTATAAACCCAGATTTTTTCCTTGGTGGGCTCGAGTAACCGTCCCCCCCTGGACAGTCAGCCGTCTTGCCTTGGACGGTTGACCATCTGAGGGCAGATGATCACCCTAGCCCGCTTTGCCCGTTTGCCCTGTCTTGCGCACTTGTGATCTCTAAACTTCTCCAAATTGACTTTATGTTCAATCTTTGAGCTATGGGATGAAAATATCCCCCAAGTTTATCAAGTTTCAATGAAATTTTTGAATCTTGGGTGATTGTATTTGCCCACATAACGAGGAATTGTTATGGCTATGATAAATAGCTTTCTCATGAAATGAGCTTGGTGTCGAATAGATTGACTTTCAAGTCTTGAAATTCAATTCTCTATATGATGATAGTGATATCATGTCATGTGATAAAGATAATTTCACATGAAATGACTTGATAATCATGTGATAAAGATAATTTCACATGAAATAACATGAAATAAGCTTGATTTTCGATCAATTAACTCTCAATTCAATGTCATTTCATATAATAAAGACAACTTCACATGAAATGATGAGAAATGAACTTGATTTTGAGTTGAATGACTCTCAATTCAATGTCATTTCATGTGATAAAGACAACTTCACATGAAATGATGAGAAATGAATTTGCTTTTGAGTAAAATGACTTTCAACTCATTATCATACCATGTGATAAAGATAATTTCACATGAAATGATAAGAAATAAGCTTGATTTTGAATCAATTGACTTGCAATTGGATCTCATATCATGTGATTAAGATAATTTCACATGAAATGATGATTCATGAGTTATGAAATAACTCACTATCTTTGCTATTCCCACTGAAAGTGGCATGAAGTCGTGTGATAATGATAATTTCACATGAAATGATGATTCATGAGTTATGAAATAACTCACTATCTTTACTGTTTCCACTAAAAGTGGTATGAAATCATGTGATAATGATAATTTCACATAAAAAGATGATCCAAGAGTTGTGAAATAACTCACTATCTTTGCTATTTCCACTGAAAGTGGCATGAAATCATGTGATAATAATAATTTCATATGAAATGACAATTCATGAGTTATGAAATAACTCACTATCTTTATTATCTCCAGTGAGATTGGCATGAAATGCACTTGGTTTTGAATTGATGGACATTCAATTCAACGATGATTTCACATAAAATGATGATCTATGAGTTTTACTTGTTATGAAATAACTTGTTCCAATGCAATTGGCAGGATACCTTGTGATGCACTAGTGCAACTAGTTTCGCATCATGAGAAGACCATGTGGATATCACTAATGCAATTAGTGCATGGTAAAGGCATTTGCATGAGCGCACCAACGAATGTTGGCATGCAATCAATTATTTGCTTCGATGAAATCATCACGTACTTAGATATGACGAAGTCTATCTTTATGGCTCCATTTGAGTTTTTTGGTATTAATGAGATTAATCCATCGAACAAAAATGGGTTGTTCTTTTATCATTGGCTCACAAGTGAAACTTCTTCACCAATGAGGGGCTTCTGTTACACCCCATTTTTGGCACCTTAGCTAGGACATATCATTTCATGTAGGATTTTGAGTCCTTTTCGAGTCTAGTCTTTTGCATTAAGTTTCTATGGCATTGAATATCATGTGTATGAATTTTGAAGTGATTTGGAGTTCGTCTCGATAGTCAATAAGAACTTTTGCGACTTTAAGGGTATAATCGTCTTTTAAGCCGTATATTTTCCATTTGACCTTGAAATGAATCCCAAGTCATTCCTTCGAGTTCATATGAGTACATAGAGTCTATATATAGGTTTAATTTCATGAATTAATGGTTTAAGATCAATTCGGCTCATAATGGTTCAGGTTGGCTAAAAGACCCTTTCTTGGTTTGCTCAAATTGACTCATAAGACCCAACCAATTTTCTCTCATTTAACTTTAATTGGGCTTTATTTACATCCTAGGTATGTTTAGAAGATCGAATTTCGATTTGGAAAGCATTTGGTTCGACCTTGTGTACAAACCTAGCTTAGTGACGGTGAGGCACCATGGTTAACCACCTTTGTAAAACCTAACCATGTACCCATGGTTAAGGATTTTTGTCCTAAAATGCTTAAAAATGTGTTCCCCTTCGAAACACGGTCGTTTTGGCTTTTATTTTGTCAAAATCGGACTTAATTTGAACATTCTAGGACTTCTGAAGCAAGAAGGAGTTCAAAATCGGAGCGGAATAGAAGAGCCCTCAGGTAACCGTCCGGGGCTAGTTGGTCATCCGAGAGAGTCCGTCCTCAAGTGAAATTATGACTCTTTCTCCCTCTTTTGACGGTTTCCTCTGCCCTCATAACTTGTTTTCTTTTAGGAGTGTGTAAGTTTGGGTTGTTTGAGCACCAAGAGAGTCTCTAATAGCCCTAGGATCATTGTTTAATGAATTAATCTTAGCCATTGGTTTAGGGGGTCAGTTCTCTATATAAAGGACATGATATTCAGCACATAGAGGGAGGTGAATTGCACTTTACACTTAGAGAGAGAGGGAGCTACGAGTTTGGAGAGCTAGAAGGACATCAAGAGAAGGCTTTTCAACCCTAAGCAAGCAAGAGAACAAGGACTTTGAAGGCAAGGGAGGTTCTACAAGAGGTAAACACACTTTCAATTGCTAAAATTAGACTTTCCTCCTTCATCTTCTCCTCCTTTCTTTAGGATAGTTCTAGTGCATGTTATTGCTCTTCTTATGGATTGAATTCAATGCTTGTGTGATGTTATGTGAATGATTTTGAGATGATTTATGGTTTAATATGCTTGATAAACCTTAGTTTGCTAGGGTTTTGAAAGTATTATCCTTTTTACCCTCTTAAATCATGCATAGTTCACATGTTTAGGTTGCTGTGATTATTGTCATGAGTTGATGCTCCTGTTAGTTAATATATATGATATGAATGATATTCATGATGATTTGAGCATGTGTTAGAGTCTTTTCATAGGTTTTTATGCATAGTTGTGAGATTAGGGTTTCGATAACCCTAAAATCACACAAGTTTCATACAGCATGCTTAGCTTAGCTCTGTGAGTTGTTTCTCATCATAGTCCTTCTATATATGCTGCATATAGTTGAATCATGCTAGGTTTGCATTCATACAGTAGATTTCATAGGGTTTTTGGAGATGTTATCCGTTCCTAAGGATAATTATCCTTTTTGTTAAGTAAGGTGTTGCATGAGAGCTTTTTGTGATGTGTTTAAGCATGAAATCACTTCTATTGTGTTCTAGTATATATATTTTACATAGGATATGATAATAGCACCTCCCCATAATGACTTTTTTTACGTGAAATTATCTTAGGATAGTTTCGCTTAAGAAAGCTCGTCGTAGGAAGGCCTATTTTCATATTTTGCATAAAATATCATCTTTTCGGTTAGAATAGACTTAGTTATCATGTTTATTGATATTATTGGAGTCTCTCATGATTGTTAGTGTGTCTTTGATAGGTTTTTATGCATGTTAGTTAGGTCATTGCATGTAGGATTGAGTTGGGGTCTTTAGTTATTCATTATTCTTGTTGTTTGCATGATAAATGGGTAATTTTAGGCCTTGTTATGGTTCTGTCCAGATTAGTATATTGCTCTCTTTGCATGATTTTGTGCACTTGTAAGGGTGCAAACAGGTACAATGCTTGTCCTATTGCAAATAGGGCCGCTATTGCTTGAAATGGCTAATGCTTGGAGCTTTTGCACTCAGGTAAGTAGGGTATGAAGTGCCCTAATTCACTTTTCTTCTTTCTTTTCTCTTCTCCCTCCTAGGGTTATTTCTTAATACGAACATATGGTAATTATCAAGGGTTTCCTTCAATAAAATTCTGGTTTTCTATCAAGGTTTTCCTCTTGTGGAAGTTTTCAATTGTGGATTATTCAATACATTTTTCGAACAAGGAAACCTAGGGTATTTACCATAGGTTTATATTAGGTCATAATTTTATTCTTTTCGAACTACGTGGACATTGATCCATGTATTTCGCTGCATGGTACGTAGGCGCTCTTCGTGAGGCTCAAGTTTGTTCTAGGATCCAAGTGTCCTAGGCTTTTCTTCTCTTTTCGTCTTTTTTTCTGTTTTGTTTTACTTGTTTGATTATGCATGGATGAGATGGATGGATGGAATATATGTTATGCATGCCGCCTTGTGATGATATATGATGATATTTGAGTGAAAAAGATCTTAAGTTAGCCCAATCAAATTAAGAGACCAACTCGGGCAATGTGGGTGCCTATAGGCTTTGCCCAGAACCTTCCCACGTCGTAACTTAGCCCCCGAATCCAATTTTCTGGTTTCAAAGACTTTGCTTTTCCTTTAATGGAGTCATGTGGTTTTGAAAATAAAACATTTTTATGGTTTTCCTCTTTTTCCTAAAAAATGAGGTGGCGACTCCTTTTCGTTTGTTGTCTTTCACCCATTCTTTCGCCAAATCCTTGTGGGCCACTTTCTGGGGTTCACACCTGGCTTTCTTCATTCCTTCTTTGTTTGTTTTTTCCCCTATTCTGTTTCAAATTTCAATAAGTTATAATTCATCAAAATTTTGGAGTGGTTGGGTATGCCTAGTTCAAACACTGTTGGACAATGGACATTTAGAATGGAATCTGAGTCACGGGATGATATTAATAAAATCCTTGAACATTTGATATTTAATAAGTGGAGACGTTGTAGCTTCAATACCAAAAGGGGCTTTAATGAGTCTAAAAGTAGATTTGTGTAGAATACTTGGGGCATGGCTGAGCATACATTGCAAGTTCTGGGAATATTCTGTGCCCTGCCAGGCAAGTGTTGGGAATCAAACAAGAGGGAAAAATTGAAGTGCGGAATATAAAAATTTTTCCTACGATTCCACAGCCCATGAATCTAACTATGCATAACACAAAATCAAACCCTAACTACAAAGAGGGTTAGAACACTTACAGAATTTTTGTCTTCTCCTTTTTGCTCCAAGCTTTGATTCCAGATAGCGATGAATGAGCAGCCCAAGTGTGCTGCCTCCAACGGTATCCACACCTAGCTAAAGCTTCAAGTCCTTTCCTCCTTTTCCTTGTTGTTGCTAGTGTAGGAGAAGAGAAGAGAGAGAGAGAGAGGGAGGCTGGAAATTCTGGCCAGCCCTTGGGGAGCCTCCAAATTATGATGTCATCACATCATTGTGTCACACCCCATTTTTGCCACCTTAGCTAGGGTTTGTCATTGCATGTGTCTTTTTGTTTCCTTTTTGAGCCTAGTCTTTTGCATTGAGTTTCTAGGGTCCTAAGGATGGTGTGTATGAATTTTGGTTCGATTTGAAGTTGATCTCGAGGGCTAATAAGAACTTTTGTGACTTGAGGGGCATAATCGTCTTTTTGGTCACAAACTTTCCATTTGACCTTGAAATGATCTCCAAGTTGCCAATTGGAGTTCATATAGATGCATTTGAGGTATTTATGGGTTTAATTCGATGAATTGATGGTTCGGGATTAGAATGGCTCAACAAGGCTCAGGTTGGCTAAGAGACCTACTTCGGGTTAGCCCGAATTGGCTCATGATTTTCACTCTATGACTACTCATTTAACCTTGATTAGTCTTAATTTCATCCCCAAATGTGTTTAGGGAGGTTGAATTTCGAATTGGAAAGCATTCGATGCGACCCTATGTGCATACCTAAGCTAAGCGATGGTGAGGCATAGCGGTTAACCACCTTCGTAGGACCCAACTGTTAGGATTATGCCCTAGAGCCAATCATGGAGATGATTGTTTAGGGATTAGGAACAATCAATTGATTTCATTTATATATGTCACATTTATTATTGATTTAACAAAAGGGCTTATTCTATTATGTTTATATGCATCATTTATATTTACATAATATGTCCATGGAGTTAGAGTTGAGAATATGAAATTACAAAGGGTTGTAATTTTGAGACTGTAAATATATCTCTGTACTAAACTCCTAAATCATTCCTAGTTGAAGGTTCACTATGATGGACAGTAATGAACCATAGGACTAGCACTTGTTAGGTTGACTCTATAGGAGGATAGCTAGTCTCAAGCTATTTGTGTGGAGACACTACAACCAACAAGTGGGTGCCTATTATAAGAATAGGTACACTAAATGTGACCAAAGATATGAGATAAACTGAATGGAGTTTTAACCTGCCTGTCAATCAGTTTCTCATTGTTATAGTGGTACAAGTAATCCTTAGACCTGAGACACCATGGTTGTCTTATACATGTAGCTTTAGAAGTTTGATAACACTAAGTGCAGATCCTATTCAGGGGTCTGTAAGGGTGTTCATTGGCCCTACTGCTATGTGTGTGAAGGCATGTGAGTGACCAACAAGGAATCTATCACTCTCAGGAAAAAGTGAGTGAATGTCTCATACAGCATTCATTGAATATAACTCATTAAATCCATGGGCCCATGGTAGAATGAATATGGAAAGGAGTTTCCATAAGTTCATCATTGAGTTGATATTAATGAATGAGTATAAAATAATTGAACTAGGGACTTGACAGACTTCCATGTCCTATTAGTTCAATTAGAGACATTGTGTTGATGGAAGGATGGAATTGTAACCTGTAAACTATAACAGAAGGGTTCTTTGTAAATGACTATTCACCTCATTAAGGACCACACCATGAGCCATATGCTAGGTGTTACTCATGGTTAGTAGAAGCCCTAATTGATATAAATGAGTTATAATCAATTAGGGAATTGAAAGGAGTTTCAATTAGACCCTTAATGGAAAGTGTTCCATTGTGCACAACTTGTGCTGTTCCTACTACTTGATGATGTGAACCCAATGGGTCACACACTGATCATGCTAAGAGAGCTTGATTGTCTATGAGAGAAAGGGTATAAGTGATTAAAGAAAAGTTCTTTAAGGGGCTAATTTGTATTTGATGCAAACTAGTGGGCTAATTGTGTAATTAAGAGTAATTACACAAATTAGATTAGGGTTTGGAATCCCCCTTGGCCAGCCCTATTAGTGGGCTATATACTGCCTACTATAAGGTGATGACATAATCACAATCACTCCTCCCCAAGGGCTGGCTGAAAATTACAGCTCTCCCTCTCTCTCTCTCTTTCTTCTCCACCTCTAGCAACAACAAGGAAGAAGAAGGAAAGGACTTCAAGCTCAAGCTAGGTGTGGATACCGTTGGAGGCAGCACACTTGGGCTGCTCATTCACCGCTGTCCGGAGACAAAGCTTGGAGCAAAAAGGAGAAGACAAAGCTTGGAGCATAAAGGAGAAGATATTAATCAACTGTAAGTAATCCCAACTCTCTTGGTAGTTAGGGTTTATGTTTTTGTATTATGCATAATCGGATTCATGGGTTTGGGAATCGTAGGAAAATTTTAATTCCGCCCTTTGTAGTTTTTCCTCTCTAGTTTGATTCCCAACACCAACCATGCAGCCATGGCTAGGGTTTCTTGCCCTCAAGTGACTCAAATTACATTCCCCTTCGAAACACCGTCGTTTTGGCTTTCGTTTCGTAAAAATCGGAGTTGATTTGAGCCCTGAAACACATTTGGAAGCCGAAAGGGGTCAAATTTGGGCTGAAGCTGACATGGCCTCGGGTGACCACCCAGGCCTGGGCGGCTAGCCGCTTGGGCCCAGGCGGCTAGCCGCCCAGCCCCAGGTGGTCACCCGAGCCACTTTCCTTTTTTGAGTCTTGACGCAGCTCCCTCCCTATTTCCTCAGATTTGCTCACCTCCAGCCGCCATTTAACCCTAATTTCAGCCCTATTTGACCTACTTGAGCCCCAAGGGAACCTCTAAGAGCCCTTGGATCAATCCCTAGGGTTTTAATCCCAACTATTGAGGGTTTTCCCTCAATCCCTATAAATACCCCCTTATACTTCAGCAATAGAGGAGGGAATTTTTGAAGTGACAGGCATATTGGAGGCTATGGCAGCCATCCTTAGGGTAGTTTAACCTAAACTTTGAGTGAGAGAGTGTGAGAGAAAGCTTGAAGGAGGGATGGAGTTTGGCTTGAAGGCTTGAAGGAAGGAATTCCCAGCAGTGCATAAGAGGAAGGAGGACTCTCTATAGCAGCAAGAGGATACTTCACCATAGGTATACCCCTCCCCCTTTCTCTCTTTCATTCAAATTAGGGTTTTTTTTTTTTTTTTTTTTTTTTTTTTTTTTTGCATAGCTTTGCATTATTTCATGTTTAAAGCTTATTGTTTTATCATGTGTTGATGCTTCTAATGCTTAGAATGCATGATTAGGATATTGTTTATGGCTGGTTTTGCATGATATAATGTCATTCTATGTGGTTTTATGAGTGTTTGTGTTTTTAGGGTTTTTTAGAGTCTTTTCTAGGGTTTTACATGGAATAGTCATTATTTCATGTTCAAGTTTGTGTCTTTGTCATGTCTTGTTGCTTCTATTAGCTAGTATGCATGTTTAGGATAATATTCATGGGCTGTTTAGTATGCTAGGATGTTATTCCATGTGATTTACTGCATGTTTGGGACTTTAGGGTTTCCTTAGTGCTGAAATTGGTTTTCTGCATGAAATTACTCTTTTGCATATTAAAGCTTATGTTTTTATCGTATTTTGTTGCTTCTATTAGCTAGCATGCATGTTTAGGATGATATTTATGGGCTGTTTAGTATGCTAGGATGCTATTCCATGTGATTTACTGCATGTTTGGGATTCTAGGGTTTCCTTAGTGCTGAAATTGAGTTTATGCTTAGAATAGCTTTATTTCATGTGAAAGTCTATGTCTTTATCATGTGTGGATCATTCTATGGATTAATATGCATGGTTAGAATGCTGTTCATATTCTGTTTTGCATGATTTAGGGTTATTTCATGGGATTTTATGCACTAGTGTGATTCTAGGGTTTTTATCATCCTTGTGTTGGTTTAGTTGCATATAGCATGATAGCTTAGGGATTTTCTCTGTTTTTTCTTCATAGTTGCTGCATATGTGTTCCATATTAGGTAACTATGATATTTCTAGCATTCATATAGTTAATTTTAGGGTTTTTTGCATGTCATTGCATGTAGGGTTGAGTTAGGGTTTTAGTTAGCTTATGATTCATGTTGTTTGCATGACTTGTGGTTGATTTTAAGCTCTATTTCAATTCTGACCAGATCTGTTATTTGTCCTTGATATGATATTTTGAGCATGTGTTAGCCTATGTTTTAGCATGATAATTGCTTGATTGGAACCTAGCTTGGTTGGTTGGTGTTTTTGGTGTTTTTTGCATGCAAATTGCAGGTGCTTGACAGGTACAACAGGTGCAACTACCCCACCAATGTGGGGTGGTTATTTTGGCTATTGCAAGATGAAATCTTGCAAATAAGGTAATTACCCTATGCAATAGGGTAGTTATTTTAACAGGTTGCTTTTGCTTAAAGGTAAGTAGGATATGAGGGTGCCCCAATTCACCCTTCTTTCCTTTCCTTGAAACTTTCCCTTTCTCCCCCCTAGGGTTGTTTCCTAATAGAGGGGTATGGTAGATTCTATAGTATCCTTTCATAAAATTGCTTTTTAAATCAAAGTTTCCATCTTTATCAAATGCCATATTTACTAAAAATCTTTTGAGAATCATTCATTTTTGGAAACTTACCATGTTTTACTTGAAAGGAAACTTAGGGTTTACCATAGGCCTCGTTTAGGTTATAACCTATTCCCATTCGAACTATGTGGACTTTGATCCATGTATTTCCATACATGGTACGTAGGCGCTCTTCGTGAGGTTCAAGTCCGCCCTAGGATACTAAGTATCCTAGGTTTTCTCCCCTCCCTCTTTCTTTTTTTGTTTTTCTTTGATTTACTTGATTATATGGATGAATGAATGAATGATATGCATGCTGTCTTTTGATGATAATTGTTGATTTGTGTGTGATTAAGACTTTGATTTAGCCCAATTAAATTAAGAGACCGTTTAGGGCGATATGGGTGCCTATAGGCTTTGCCTAGAACCTTCCCATATCATAACTTAGCCTCCGAATCCCCGATTTCTCTGGTTTCCAAAAGACTTTTTGCCTTACCATTTTTAAACATGGAGTCAATCTTTTGTTTTCCTAAAACAAAACCGTTTTTTAGGGTTTTCCTTGTTTCCTTTAAAAAATAAGGTGGCGACTCCTTTCCTTTTGAATCTCTATGGGCCACCTACCACTTTTTCGGGGTCCACAGCTTTGGTGACTCCATTGGGGATTTGTGGGCTAGACTCTATACAATTTGATTGGGCTAAGTTAATTTCTTTTGTTTAATTAAAATTAATCACATTGCATCCGCTTGATTGTGTGCTTTCATTTATTGCATTGTGTGCGCAAACTCTTGCATGTTAGGATCGATGTCCTTTGCCACTGACGGGCCTAGACTCAACCTTGGTTTTCCTGATTCCATGAGTCGGGGCGAAAGCTCTCAACCTCTCTTGCCAAGTACCCTTGGGTATATTAAATGGGTTAATCACGTACTACTAGACCCACGCGGCGTTCCTGATGCCACATGTGGTTAGGTATAAAGATTGCTCAAGCAAGTGAAGGACCCCAGCCTACCCTTATCATTAGTCCATATAGACAGACTTGTAGGGCACTATGGTTTCACCCTTATGCACCCACTTTGTTTGTAATGATATCATAACCGTGTTTGTGATGTGCTTAATGGAAAATTAATAGAAGACCTTTGCACTCTATATCCTTAATACGTACCTTTCACCCATGACTCCTGCAAAGGTGATTGGATTAAAAGGGACTAATTGAGTATATATAGCGTGAAGTCATTGAGACAAATATGGAAGCCTAGGATATACCCTTAGGATGAGAGACTAATTGTTCCCTTTCATAGAGGAGTGAGAGAACGTACTGGCTTGGATCCGCGACCAACAAGGGCGCTTAGTGAAGATTGATTCTACCAACCAGTCAGATATGGCCGACGAAGCAACTAGTGAAGGGGGTTTTGATGTTGAGACTTGTTTGAAGGCTATCATGACCAAGCTTGATTACACCACTGATGTATCTAAGAGAGCATTGAAAATGGCCCAAGATATCCAACATAAGATGTCGGAACCCGAACAGAATAATGACCGTACCCCGGGGGATAACACCGAAAATGGGACCCAGTCTAGAGAAGGCACTAAGACCAATGATGGGGGAAGCACTGAGACCAAGGGAAATGAATCACCTGAAGTTTTTAACCTAGAAGGGGGAAGCAAGGGGAAGACCTCTGATACAGACTCTGTGTTAGCTAGTAAGGTAGAAGCCTTGGAAAGAACTATAAAGGGAATCCGTAGGACAGATGACATGGTGGATGTACGTACCCTATCTTTGTTCCCTCAAGCTCGTATTCCACTACAATTCAAGATGCCCGAACTAGAAAAGTTTGATGGAACGGGTTGCCCTAAGACCCATTTGAAGATGTATGTACGAGCTATGCACCCTCGAGGAGCAACAGATGAACTCTTGGCCCAAATGTTCCATGAAACCCTAGCCACTTCTGCCTTAAAGTGGTTCCTAGCCTTGGATGAGAATAGAACCCGGACTTGGGAGGACATATGTAATGAGTTTTCAAAGCACTATAAGTACAACACTGAGGTGGATGTCACAAGAAGGGACCTAGAGACCACGAAACAAGGGGCTAATGAGACTTTTTCTGCTTTCATTACAAGGTGGAGGCAAAAGGCCTCGAAAATGGCAGATAGACCGAATGAGGAAGATCAGATTCAGTTGGTGGTTAAGAACCTATTACCGGTGTATCACAAGCACCTCTTTGCTCACTACTTCCCTAATTTCAAGGCTCTTATCGGAGCAGGTACACAAGTTGAGGATGCCATTGCCGATGGGTCAATCAAGACAGAAGAAGCCCAAAGGAGCCGCAGGCCGAACTTTGCTGGGAAAAACAATGCCGAGGTCAATGCCATAGCCCAACCCATTCAACCCATCTCTCTAAATGACACCAACCCACCTCGCCAATTCACTGAGTTGCATATGCCACTAGAGAAAATGCTTGAAAAGCTAAAGAGCCGAGGCCTATTGAAACCCCTCAACCCAAGACCGCCACCAAACCCATTGCCTAAGAACCACAATGAGAATGAATACTGCAAATTCCACCAAGCCAAAGGCCACTCAACCAACCGTTGCTATCGCCTTAGGCATGAGATCCAAGACTTACTTGACAAACAAATCATCTCACCACCAACTCCACCAAATCGCCCAAATGTCACCCAAAATCCACTTCCCTCTCATAATTCATCCAACTCCATAAATGCCATTAAAGCCGACCCATCTCGACCTTGCCTACCCATAAGACAATATACCCTGTTACCCATGTCCTTGACCCAAGCCTTTCACCAATGCTGTAACAAAGGCCTTATCATACCTCACCTTCCAAAACCAAGACCCCAAACACCCCATCAATATTGCCAATACTATGGTATACCCGGCCATGACACTGAGGACTGTGCTATGTTGAGAAAGGTTGTTCAAGACCTCGTCGATCAAAAGACCCTACAATTGCCAAAGAAGTCTATCCAGCAGTAGCTGAAAGAAAGGTATGAAGCAGGAGACCCTCAAGTGGGGTTATTGGGAGAACCTTCGGGGAAGTTTGATTACTATGTGCTTTATCTTGATCCATTGCCAAGTGAGCCCATAATTCCCACTGGTTGGGGTGATATACCTGAAGAAGTACAGATAGAGGACATTGATATGATTGAATGGGATGACCTGATGGGTGACACAAATGAAATTGATGACATATAGGCTAGTGATGAAGAAGTAGACCACATGACAAGAGGGGGCCGCCATTTCAAGCTTCCGCACTTGGAATCTGATAATCCACTAGGTGAGTTAGATAAGCGCCTTGATGTGCAAGAAGAAGAGGATGAAGTACTCCGACAGTTGAAGAAGACCAATGCCAATATCACCATATGGGGCTTGCTTATGGCCTCCCACAAACACAGACAAACAGTGCTGAAATTGTTAAATCAGATACAAGTTCCGGTCAATTTGTCTCCTGAGGGATTGGTGAATCTAGTAAACCTTGTGCCGAAGAATTCCACTATAGTGTTCACAAAGGCTGACTTACCTAAAAGTGGGCCAAGCCACTCCCAAGCCTTGCATATAACCGTTGACACCATGGGGAAGAGGGTTCCCACAGTCTTGATTGATAATGGTTCCGCACTGAATGTATGTCCTTTGAGAACTGCAACTGTTTTGGGTTTGGGGCCCACTGATTTCACTCCATCTGGGCAGACAGTGAGGGCGTATGATAACACTCGTAGAGAAGTAATTGGAGTAATCACTTTACCTTTAATCATGGGACCCACAGAGTTCAGAGTGGAGTTTCAAGTCTTGGATGTGTCGTCATGCTTTAATCTGTTATTGGGAAGGCCTTGGATTCATCCTGCTGGGGCTGTACCATCATCATTGCATCAAAAGGTGAAGTTCCCTCATGAGGGAGCTGTTGTCACGCTTCAAGGGGACTATGATTTGAAAATGGCGGGAGTACCTGTATGTGAGATAAAACCAGAATCAGTTGAGATACCTTTGTTTGGGTTTGAGTATGTGTAGTGTATAGAAAAAGAGTTTAAAAAGGAAGAGCCATCACACTATTGCACTTTTTACCCAAGTTCTGATCCAGCACTAGCAGACAAGGATTTTTGTGACAAGTACTTTACAGAGGGGCCGAATCCTCAAAGCTTGACAAGTTGGTATAATTCTATGGGAAAGAAGAAAGAAGACTGGGTAGAACATGTGGATACCGAGGCTATGGTCACCATGTTCCAAGATATGGTTCTTATTATGGGGGAGTCAGCAATAGAAGATTGCCAAGATTCGTCAATTCACCATGTAACCATGCCACTTCGTAATTGGTACCTAGAAGATGGAGCCATTGCAGAGATCCTTGAAGAGGAAAATCATGACCTACCTGATAGTAGCTTGTAGGTTCCTTAGTTAGAGTCTTTCCTGCTTTCAATAAAGTGTGTCCGCCTATCCCACTTTGTGGAGTTAGGAGTCGTTTCATAGTTGTGGCACCAAATTTTGTTTCCTTTTCAAGTTTGTGTCTTTTTGTTTGTTCCTTTAATGAAGTGTGTTTCTTTTATACATTGTTTGCTTGCAGTGTTTCTTTTCTCTCTTCTATGGATATTTATGGCATGGATATAGATCCTAGGAATGACGTCCCCCCGGAGCTCGCCGAGTGAAAGAAAAGGGGTGTCACCGAACCTAACATGGATGAATTGGAATCAATCAATTTAGGGACAAATGAATTGCCAAAGATAATTAAAATTGGGATAACCCTCTCACCACTTGAAAAAGAAAAGCTGATAGCCCTCTTAAAGGCCAACATAACAGCCTTTGCATGGTCTTATGAAGACATGCCCGGCATAGATCCTGACATTGTGCAGCATTTCATCCGCACCAATCCCCTTAAAAAGCCGGTAAAGCAAAAATTGAGAAGGTTAAAACCTGAATGGGCATTGAAAGTAAAGGAAGAAGTAACCAAGCAACTGGACGCAGGGTTCCTACAGGTTGTGGAGTATCCCGAGTAGTTATCCAATATAGTGCCTGTGCCTAAAAAGGATGGAAAAGTGAGGATGTGTGTGGATTTTCGAGATCTTAATGCAGCAAGTCCTAAGGATGATTTTCCTTTGCCCCACATTGATGTGTTGGTAGATAGTACTGCAGGACATGCGCTTCTCTCTTTTATGGATGGGTTTTCCGGATACAATCAGATAAAGATGGCGCCGCAAGATATGGAGAAAACAGCCTTTATCACACAGTGGGGAACGTATTGCTACAAAGTGATGCCATTCGGTTTGAGAAATGCTGGGGCTACCTATCAGAGAGTTGCGACAACTTTGCTGCATGATATGATCCATAAGGAGGTAGAAGTGTATGTGGAAGACATGATCGTGAAGTCCGTGGACCGAGAAGGACATTTCATGGCATTGGAAAGGTTCCTGGAGCGAGCAAAGAAGTACAACTTGCGGTTGAATCCTCAGAAGTGCGCCTTTGGTGTCACTGTGGGCAAGTTATTAGGGTTCATGATTACTCAGAGGGGAATCGAGGTTGATCCAGGGAAAATCAAGGCCATTGTAGAGATGGAGCCGCCTAGCACAGAAAAGCAGATTCGAGGGTTTTTGGGGAGAATTTAGTATATAAGCAGGTTCATTGCTAACTAAACCATGGTGTGCGAGCCGATTTTTAAGTTGCTTAAGAAGGGTGTGCCAAAGGTATGGAACGAAGAATGTCAAGAAGCCTTTGAGACTATTAAAAGGTATTTGAGTAATCCACCAATTCTAGTTCCTCCGCGACAAGGTGAGCCGTTATTGTTATACTTGACGGTCACTGAAACCGTGACGGGAGCTATGCTAGCTCAGTACCTCGAGGGGTCGAAAAAGGAGAATGCCATTTATTACCTAAGCAAGAAGATGACAAACTACGAGGTGAAGTACAATCCCATAAAGAAGGCTTGTGTGGCTTTGGTGTGGGCAACTCAGAAACTCCATCACTACATGATGTTATATGAAGTTCTCCTGATAAGTCGTATGGATCCACTGAAGTATTTGATAGAAAGGCCAGTCTTATCCTACAGAACTGCTTGTTGGTCGATTCTTCTCAATGAATTCGACATAAAGTATGTAACACAGAAGTCAGTGAAAGGAAGTATCATTGCAGATTACTTGGCTAGCTGCCCTGTGGTGTCATCAGAACAATTCAATGATCAATTCCCCATTGAGGATGTCCTAGAAATCAGAAAGAAGATCTAGAAGGTATACTTTGATGGAGCTGCGAATAAGAGAGGGTATGGGATAGGAGTTCTACTCGTCTCACCTGAAGAAGCATTCACACCCTTGGCAGTTAAGTTGGGGTTTGAAGCAACCAACAATATCGTTGAGTATGAAGCTTGCATCCTTGTATTGGAAGCGCACTGGAATTGGGGATCAAAGAGTTGGAGGTTTTCGGAGATTCAGCACTGATTATCTGCCAGATAAAGGGAGAATGGAAGACTCGTGATGAAAAGCTGCTGCCGTATCATGCATACTTAGAAGCCTTGACTAAGGAATTTGTGGAAATAGAGTTTAATTACTTGTCGAGAAATAAGAATCAGTTCGTCGATGCTTTGGCAACTCTAGCCTCTATGGTGGAAATCCCGGATGGTGGGAATGTAAAACCGTTGGTGATAGAATGTAGAGAAAAACCCGTGTATTGCTGCTCTATTCGAGAAGGAGAAGTGAAAGATGGCCATCCTTGGTACTATGACATCATGAAGTTCATCGAAGAAAGGGAGTATCCGGAAGGAGCATCCCACGTTGATAGGAGAACACTAAGGAGGCTAGCAAGTCACTATGTTTTGTGTGGAGGAAAGCTATACCGGAGGTCATACAATGGAATCCATCTATTGTGTGTCACCAAGGAAGAAGCCGAACGTCTTGTTAGTGAAATCCATAAAGGAGTTGGAGCACCGCACGTGAATGGTTATATGCTAGCCAAGAAAATCATGAGGTTGGGCTACTATTGGTCTACAATGGAGAGAGATTGCCATGCACGTGTTAAGAAGTGTCACAAATGTCAGGTCTTTGCTAATGGACAACACTTGCCTTCCATGCCTTTGACAAGCATGTCGTCGCCATGGCCTTTTGCAGTATGGGGAATAGATATAATTGGGCAGATTAAGCCGAAAGCCTCCAACGGGCATGAGTACATCTTGGTAGCTATCGATTACTTCACTAAGTGGGTAGAGGCAGCATCTTTCAAGACCCTGAATGCCAAGAAGGTAGCGCAGTTCATACAGCTCAACATTATCTACAAATATGGGGTACCCCATGAGATTATTTCAGATAATGGTCAACACTTTCAGAAAGAAACCATGGAGCTTTTGCAGAAATATAGCATAGTGTACCATCTATCCTCCTCTTATCGCCCGCAGACTAATGGAGCAGTGGAGGCCGCCAACAAGAATGTTAAGAAAATACTACAGAAAACAGCTGACACCTATACTGATTGGCATGAGAAGTTACCTTTAGCCTTGTGGGGCTATAGAACATCTGTAAGATCATCAACAGGGGCTACCCCCTATTCTTTGGTGTATGGGATGGAGGCTGTTTTGCCCATTGAGTTGGAGGTACCGTCATTACGGGTTGCCATAGAAAGTCAGATAGCAGAAGCAGTTTGGGTTAAGAATCAGTTATGATGAGCTGGCATTGCTCGATGAAAGGCGATTGAGGGCCTTGTATCATGTGCAGGGATATCAGCGAAGGGTTGCAAGAGCATTCAACAAGCATGTCAAAGACCGAGGTTTGAAGACAGGGGATTTGATGTTGAAAGAAATCAGAACTCCAATTTTTGATCCACGAGGGAAGTTCAAGCCAAGTTGGGGTGGCCCGTATGTCATTAAAGAGATATTACCAGCAGGGGCTGTTCGCCTCATGGATTTGGATGGGATTGAGTTCGCTCGTCCTACCAATTTGGATCAATTGAAGAAGTATTATGTGTAAGGCCTGCTAGGTTGAAAACCCATAAGGGCGGCCTAGGCAAAAGTTAAGGCATTTGAACTACGAGGGCCTGATTCCCCATTCCTAAAAAAGAAAAAGGAAAAAGAAAAAAAAGAGGAAAAAGAAGAAAAAAAAAAGGAAAAAAGAAAAAAAAGAAAAGAAAAAAGGATGGGGATACGTAGGCAACCCATAAAGTTATCTTGGGTGCGGTCCAAACAACACCACAACAACAAATCTCAAAATTGAATTATTATTGGCAATTCATTTAGAACTAATTGATTGACAAAGCAATTTATTGGTGTTAGATAAAGAACTATTGACATGCCATAGATATCCTATTTCTAAAGTCTTCAAGTCCTTTTGATTTTCTTTAGAGTCTCTTGGTTTGCTTTCTGCTCCTTTCTTTCAAGTCTTCGCTTCTTTCGCAAGTCATGGGCATGTGCTGCTTCTACTGCTTCTAGAATGTCTTCCCTGCAAATTCCAAGGCTTGTGTCCTTGAATAAAGTCATAAATCCTTTCCCTACGTATGTTTCTCTTTCACCCAAGCTAGTCTTCAACCATGTCTTGTATTCAGGGCTTATGACATAAGGCCCATCAGTGTTCTCAACCCGAGTCAGTTTCAGTTGGTCAGTCCATCTAGTCTTGGCCCACTTAACCATTGTGGGGCCCACAGGTTTAACAGAATGATCAAATACCACAGAAGTAGGTATGGTTTGCATGGCACCCATTTGGCGAAGGATTCTTGAGGTCCAATAGAATGAAGTTGATCTCAACCCTATGAGCTTGACCATAGCACACCCAGAAGATCGAAGAAGAATTTGTTCCTTGCATCCCCATGTAAGGACAAACCACTTGATGTTTAGCCATGAGAGAGTTTAAAAGTAGCCTAACCATGCCCTCAAAGAAAATTCAACTCGACGGCAACAATAATGTTGAGGTTTGTAAGGATTAATGGCGGTAGGGGATAAGAAGTTAAGTCTTTCAAGAAGCCACATCTGCAGTAGAATGGGGCTCCCTCCTAATGGGGCTTGTGGGTTATCATGAACTTTGTCTAAGCTATTGAGGGTTTCAGCTAGTACCATGGGAATCAGGTTGTTATGTTCAAGAAGAAAAGGAATCAGTTCACATATTTGAATAGGGACATAGAGAGTCCCCGTGGAGATGAGGAAGCGACCAACCAACCAGAAAGCAAGAACATGTTGAGTAGTAAGGTTAAAATTCAAGGTATCTTTGCTATCATGAGCCAAAAAGGAAGTTGCTATTTCCATGAGATTCACCATGTGATCCTTCACAAATATGGAGACCTCTTGTTGAGAAATCCCAAGGAAGTTGGAGAAGGAAATCAAGTAACTTGAGCGTGGAGTAGGGAGGATGAAAGGTCCTACAGGTGAAACTCCATACAAAGCACAGAATTCCTCCATTGTTGGGCATAGCTCTTCGTAGTTGAAACGGAATACATGAAGATGGGGATCCCAAAAGTATGTAGCAGCAGTAAGAAGAGTGGTTTCAAGCTTCACATGCATCAAAGAGAATAATGGATCTAAGCAGTAGCGCTTGAACTCCTTCCTTGCCTCCGCACTCATAACCTTCAAAAAATCACTCAAGAGTTTGTCTAGGGCTTCCATAACTTGCTCTCAATGAATGTAAGTAGGGTTTGAGACCCCTTGGATGTGCTTTTATAGGAAAAAATTCGGAAATCCGTGTTTTGGAAGGGGGAATTCCGTCAAAATAGGAAGTTTCCTAAAAACAGGCGAAACACTTGCCTCAGGCTCGGATGAGCACCCAGGCCTGGGTGGCTAGCCGCCTGGGCCCAGGCAGCTAGCCGCCTGGGCCCAGGCAGCTAGCCGCCCAACCCAGGTGGTCACCTGAGGCCGCCGCTTTGTTTCGCCCATTTTTGCCTTGTTATGCCTTTGTTTGGCCCTTTTGTGATATTTTTACTCTTTTGTGCTTAATTTAAGCCCATTTTTCACACAATACAAGATCATATCATTGCAATATAGTTCAACATAGATTCATCAAGTATCCATAATAGGAGTTCAAGTTTGGGAATTGAAATTCCTAATTAGTACATAACAAGAAAATAATAAGATTCCAAACATTCCTAACAAGAGGTGAGTGAAACTCAATGATTCCTTGTGGGCCTTCTCTTTCGACTTGGCCCAGCTCCATCATGTCCTGAACGAGGTGCTCTAGAAGGGGGTATATCCTGTGGTGGATGAGATGATGATGCCTGTTGCAAAGAAAGATAATGAGTTAGTAGGGTAATGGTGCCAATCCTAGTTGACAGTTGATAAAGATGATCGCTTACTTGGGGATTCAAGCGTGCTTCCAGAACTGAGTTCTCCAAACTCATTCGCACAAGATCCCTCCTCAATCCTTCATTGAGTTCAATGCATTCCTGGGCATACTCCCGAGGAACCTAAGAGAGTATGAACATGGTTAATAATAATGAAAGAATCCAATTTCAAGAAAGTAAGAGTTTAGAACTCACATTCTCATAATATGGATCAATCTTAGGATATTCATCGAATGGTGGATGGGTAATGTCAGTCTTCACAAATTTTGTCCCACTGCACAAGTTCACATACCAATTTAGTTGTGGGAGGGGTGGAGGTTGATTTCCTTCAAGGTCATCATCCTTGTGATTGTAAGTCATCCCAGTGGCAGATCCAACTGTGGAGCTATGTCCCCTTGCCCGTCGACCCTGAAATTCAAATGCTTGTCAAGTGGAGTCTTTCTTATGATCTTAAAAAAGGGTTTAAGAGTTTGGGGAGCTCACCCCTTGAGGTGGGAGACCAGTGACCCTAGGATTCATCAGATATTGTCGACAGAAGGCAGTGTATTCTATGCGAGGGGAGGTGAATCCCTCAGCATCCCAACCCCTCAGAGCTTCTTCTAGTTCAACCCCCACTAGGTGGCTAGTATGCCTCATGTTCTTGGGTGGCATGGAAGGTGTCACAGCTGCATTCATATTTCCGTGGACTTGTCTCAGGACTCACTCCCCAAGATACCAGCATCTACCTGTGGGGCCTTAAAAAAGGACCCTTTTGCTTGTCAACTCCAAACAAGAGGAGTACTTCTCGGGAAGCCTATGCTCCCACAGCCTCCATGGATCCCATTCCACCTGTTGAGTTTGAAATGAGAAATGAGAAAAAAGATAAAAAAAGATAAAAAAAAAGAAAGAAAGAAAGAAAGATTTTACCATATCAGCAGTCAAGCTGGCAAGATATGCCCTTGCATGGGCATAATCATGTCGGTTGGAGGCTCTTGTAGCCAAGCAAGAGGGAGCGTAATTCTGGAGGATAGGCCATGACATGGCATCACTAGCAAGAATTGGGCGGCACATGTTCAGGTACTCGTAGTACCATATCTGTGGAAAACTAAAGAAATAGAAGAAATCATGTATGTGTTAAGTTTTGGGAAATAATAGAGAATTGAATGTTCTTTGTTACCTCCCAA
Source organism: Liquidambar formosana (assembly GCA_039720395.1). NCBI lineage: Eukaryota > Viridiplantae > Streptophyta > Magnoliopsida > Saxifragales > Altingiaceae > Liquidambar > Liquidambar formosana. The sequence goes on along the minus strand of CM077824.1, from coordinate 26,188,960 downwards.
ACGAAAGGAAGTCCCCCAAAGTTCTTTGCAACTCCTCGGGACATGTCAGTCATGGAGCGATACATGGTTGCAAAAGCAGCCCCACCCCAGTTGTATCTCCCAATTTTGTTCACATCCTCTATGCTAGCTAGCAACTCTAGTCGAGCCATGTCATTGGTGCCCGCAAAGAAGGTACATGAAATCATGTAGAGCAAGAAAGCTCTCACAATATATTGGGGATCCGTCCCCTCACTCTCTTCCACAGTGGCAAAGGTGTTGTAGAGCCAAGTACGGCACACACCTTTTGGGCTTAATTCCGCTTCAACCCCGAGTTGAGCTACTATGTAGTTTTGATCCATGTTGGCTTGTTTATAGTATTCCAAGCGCTTGCCTTTCAAGCTCAACCCAGTTATCATGGTGAAGTCCTTAGGAGTCATGGTCATCTCCCCGAAGCTAAAATGGAAAGTGTTGGTGGTGTCCCACCATAGCTCTGTCAAGGCAAACAATGCTTGCCTATCCCATTGCTCGTTCCATAGAGCATCTAGGAAGGGCCCAAAACCCGCCTTCTTTACTATCTTGCGAGCACGTGGTTGGGCATGTTCCATGTGTCTCCACCATGAGATGAGCCCCTTTATTGATGTCCTTGTACGGAGACTTTGGAAGTCGGGCTATGTCAAAGGATTGAGTATTGAGTTAGCATTGAAAACATAGAGATATTGGGCATATATTGATAATTGATTTCAGATGGTTTTACAAAAGTTTTAAAATATGGGTTTTGATTCATGAAATGAATTAGAAATGAATGCCCATGACTTTGTGTATTCAAATTCATTGATTTTGTAAGGATTGAACATGTTTTTGCCTTTCGGGCATTTTATCGAACACTTAGTGTATAACTTGTTTTCAAGCATTGAAATAAAAGATTTTGTATACCAAATCCTTGCCAATACCATTTGACTTTGTACTACAGTGCAAACCAATTGATTTTTCAAGAATTGAACATGTTTTTGTCTCTTTGGCATTTTATCAAACACTTGGTGGGCATCTTTTCTCAAGCATTGGGAAACAAGCTTTGTACACATTCAATCCTTGCCAAATCAATGAAATTGGCTTAACAATGATAGAAACAATCAAAAGAAGATCATGGGAATGCATTTTATCCAATAGAAATCAAGATTTCATGATAAACATGTTAAATTGGGAAGAACTAACCTCATGTTGGGAATGGAGGTATGAGAGATGCTTATTGGGTTCAAGCAACACCTTGTCTTGGGATTCATCATAGATTGGTGCCTTGTATGTATTCTTGATCACATAATATGGATACTTGATGTTGGAATCATTGCTAGAAGCCATTGATGATGGTTGAGCTTGTATGTGAGAAAAATGGGTTTGATAAGGAAGATGATGAATTTGATCTTGCAAATGGATGATTGATGCTTGTTTTTGTTGTTGAATGACTTGTTCTTGATGCTATTTCATGCACACAACTTGAATTGAAAGTGAAACTTTGAATGAGGATGTGTGTGTGAGTGTTTGGAGAAGATGGAATGAGTTTCTAGAGAGAGAAACTCTCAATTTTCGAAATTGGAAGAGTGTGAGCACAAGTGGGGGTCAAGGGTTTAAAAACCCAGAATTTTGAGGACCCTAGCCTCGGGTAACCGCCCAGCCTGGGGCGGCAAGCCGCCTGGGCTTGGGTGGCAACCCACCTGCAGCCAGGTGGTCACCCCCCCTTGCTCGCTCCGTTGCGCTCGTTTGGCCTTTGCTCGCCTATTCGCGCTTTTGAACCCTCTTTGAGATGCAATCTCAAGCATGTTTTGAGTTGAAAAATGAGTGAATATCTTGATATTGTTTGACTTGAAATGGTTTTGAAATGGATTGCATTGGTGGCCCTTGTGTGGGCATGGCATGCTAACAGGGTTGAACAACCCTCTCTATGCATATGATTTTTGATCATTAGGGATGAATTCCCTCCTATGTCACTATGTTTAGCTATCATTTGGGATAAAGATACCTTCCCTACATGCATATGAATGATTGCTTTCATGAGATAATTGTGTCTCCTATATGAGTTGATGTTCGAATTGAGGCATGAATAGCCTCCATGTGAGATGACTTGATGAGATTGTTGAGTGTTGGTAGGTAGAAGCTTACCTTTGTCTTGATGACTTAGTGAGAGAAAGATGCAATCTTTCTCATGATTACATGCTTACCTTGATGACTTGAAAGATGCAATCTTTCCCATGACTTGTGTTTACCTTGATGGTTTGAGTATGAGAAGGATGCGATCTTTCTCACACTATGTGTTCACCTTGAGAGTTTGATATGAGAAGGATGCAATCTTTCTCATGTCACATGTTTACCTTGATAGCTCGAAAGATGCAATCTTTCCTATGGTATGTGTTTACCTTGATGATTTGAGCAAGAGAAGGACGTGATCTTTCTCATGTTATGTGAATTACCTTGACAATTGAGTGATAACCTTGATGGTTTGAACAAGATAGGGACGTGATCTTTCTCGTGGTACATGATAACCTTGATGATTTGAATATGAGGAGGATGTATCTTTCTCATGTTTTGAGATAGCCTTGATGGCATAGTTTTACCTCGTATTATTCGCCAGAGCCATTAGCGTAGTATGGGAAGACCTTTCATTGAACGCAGATTCGGTGTAAGCTATGGATACCTCGTATTATTCGCCAGAGCTATTGGCGTAATATGGGAAGACCTTTCATCGAACGCAGATTCAGTGTAAGCTATGGATACCTCGTATATTCACCAGTGTCACTGGTGTAGTATGGGAAGACCTTTCATCGAACGCAGATTCGGTGTAAGCAATGGATACCTCGTATTATTCAGCAGCGTGACTGGTATAATATGGGAAGACCTTTCATTGAACGCAGATTCGATGTAAGCTATGGATACCTCGTATTATTCACCAGAGCCATTGGTGTAGTATGAGAAGACCTTTCATCGAACATAGTTCGATGTAAGCTGTGGATACTTTATCTTGTCCCCCCAGTGAAACTGGTATACAGTATGAGAAGAGTTCTGTAGAACTTATGAGGAGTACCTTTGTGCTTGTGTATGATGAATTCGAAGAATTCAATGATATGCTCACTCTCTTTTCCCCAGTGGGTCTTGATGAAATCAATTCCCCGAGCAAAAATGGGTTGTTCTTTTGGTCATTGGCTCGCAAGTGAAACTTGCTCACCAATGAGGGGCTTTTGTCACACCCCATTTTTGCCACCTTAGCTAGGGTTTGTCATTGCATGTGTCTTTTTGTTTCCTTTTTGAGCCTAGTCTTTTGCATTGAGTTTCTAGGGTCCTAAGGATGGTGTGTATGAATTTTGGTTCGATTTGAAGTTGATCTTGAGGGCTAATAAGAACTTTTGTGACTTGAGGGGCATAATCGTCTTTTTGGTCACAAACTTTCCATTTGACCTTGAAATGATCTCCAAGTTGCCAATTGGAGTTCATATAGATGCATTTGAGGTATTTATGGGTTCAATTCGATGAATTGATGGTTCGGGATTAGAATGGCTCAACAAGGCTCAGGTTGGCTAAGAGACCTACTTCGGGTTAGCCCGAATTGGCTCATGATTTTCACTCTGTGACTATTCATTTGACCTTGATTAGTCTTAATTTCATCCCCAAATGTGTTTAGGGAGGTTGAATTTCGAATTGGAAAGCATTCGGTGCGACCCTATGTGCATGCCTAAGCTAAGCGATGGTGAGGCATAGCGGTTAACCACCTTTGTAGGACCCAACCATGCAGCCATGGCTAGGGTTTCTTGCCCTCAAGTGACTCAAATTACATTCCCCTTCAAAACACGGTCGTTTTAGCTTTCGTTTCGTCAAAATCGGAGTTGATTTGAGCCCTAAAACACATTTGGAAGCCGAAAGGGGTCAAATTTGGGCTGAAGCTGACATGGCCTCGGGTGACCACCCAGGCCTGGGCGGCTAGCCGCTTGGGCCCAGGCAGCTAGCCGCCCAGACCCAGGTGGTCACCCGAGCCACTTTCCTTTTTTGAGTCTTGATGCGGCTCCCTCCCTATTTCCTCGGATTTGCTCGCCTCCAGCCGCCATTTAACCCTAATTTTAGCCCTATTTGACCTACTTGAGCCCCAAGGGAACCTCTAAGAGCCCTTGGATCAATCCCTAGGGTTTTAATCCCAACCATTGAGGGTTTTTCCTCAATCCCTATAAATACCTCCTTATACTTCAGCAATAGAGGAGGGAATTTCTGAAGTGAGAGGCATATTGGCGGATATGGCAGCCATCCTTAGGGTAGTTTAACCTAAACTTTGAGTGAGAGAGTGTGAGAGAAAGCTTAAAGGAGGGCTGGAGTTTGGCTTGAAGGCTTGAAGGAAGGAATTCCCAGTAGTGCATAAGAGGAAGGAGGACTCTCTACAGCAGCAAGAGGATACTTCACCATAGGTATACCCCTCCCCCTTTCTCTCTTTCATTCAAATTAGGGTTTTTTTTTTTTTTTTTTTTGCATAGCTTTGCATTATTTCATGTTTAAAGCTTATTGTTTTATCATGTGTTGATGCTTCTAATGCTTAGAATACATGATTAGGATATTGTTTATGGCTGGTTTTGCATGATATAATGTCATTCTATGTGGTTTTATGAGTGTTTGTGTTTTTAGGGTTTTTTAGAGTCTTTTCTAGGGTTTTACATGGAATAGTCATTATTTCATGTTCAAGTTTGTGTCTTTGTCATGTCTTGTTGCTTCTATTAGCTAGTATGTATGTTTAGGATAATATTCATGGGCTGTTTAGTATGCTAGGATGTTATTCCATGTGATTTACTGCATGTTTGGGACTTTAGGGTTTCCTTAGTGCTGAAATTGGTTTTCTGCATGAAATAACTCTTTTGCATATTAAAGCTTATGTTTTTATCGTATTTTGTTGCTTCTATTAGCTAGCATGCATGTTTAGGATGATATTTATGGGCTGTTTAGTATGCTAGGATGCTATTCCATGTGATTTACTGCATGTTTGGGATTCTAGGGTTTCCTTAGTACTGAAATTGAGTTTATGCTTAGAATAGCTTTATTTCATGTGAAAGTCTATGTCTTTATCATGTGTGGATCATTCTATGGATTAATATGCATGGTTAGAATGCTGTTCATATTCTGTTTTGCATGATTTAGGGTTATTTCATGGGATTTTATGCACTAGTGTGATTCTAGGGTTTTTATCATCCTTGTGTTGGTTTAGTTGCATATAGCATGATAGCTTAGGGATTTTCTCTGTTTTTTCTTCATAGTTGCTGCATATGTGTTCCATATTAGGTAACTATGATATTTCTAGCATTCATATAGTTAATTTTAGGGTTTTTTGCATGTCATTGCATGTAGGGTTGAGTTAGGGTTTTAGTTAGCTTATGATTCATGTTGTTTGCATGACTTGTGGTTGATTTTAAGCTCTATTTCAATTCTGACCGTATCTGTTATTTGTCCTTGATATGATATTTTGAGCATGTGTTAGCCTATGTTTTAGCATGATAATTGCTTGATTGGAACCTAGCTTGGTTGGTTGGTGTTTTTGGTGTTTTTTGCATGCAAATTGCAGGTGCTTGACAGGTACAACAGGTGCAACTACCCCACCAATGTGGGGTGGTTATTTTGGCTATTGCAAGATGAAATCTTGCAAATAAAGTAATTACCCTATGCAATAGGGTAGTTATTTTGACAGGTTGCTTTTGCTTAAAGGTAAGTAGGGTATGAGGGTGCCCCAATTCACCCTTCTTTCCTTTCCTTGAAACTTTCCCTTTCTCCCCCCTAGGGTTGTTTCCTAATAGAGGGGTATGGTAGATTCTATAGTATCCTTTCATAAAATTGCCTTTTAAATCAAAGTTTCCATCTTTATCAAATGCCATATTTACTAAAAATCTTTTGAGAATCATTCATTTTTGGAAACTTACCATGTTTTACTTGAAAGGAAACTTAGGGTTTACCATAGGCCTCGATTAGGTTATAACCCTATTCCCATTCGAACTACATGGATTTTGATCCATGTATTTCCATACATGGTACGTAGGCGCTCTTCGTGAGGTTCAAGTCCGCCCTAGGATACTAAGTATCCTAGGTTTTCTCCCCTCCCTCTTTCTTTTTTTGTTTTTCTTTGATTTACTTGATTATATGGATGAATGAATGAATGATATGCATGCTGTCTTTTGATGATAATTGTTGATTTGTGTGTGATTAAGACTTTGATTTAGCCCAATTAAATTAAGAGACCGTTTAGGGCGATATGGGTGCTTATAGGCTTTGCCTAGAACCTTCCCATATCGTAACTTCGCCTCCGAATCCCCGATTTCTCTGGTTTCCAAAAGACTTTTTGCCTTACCATTTTTAAACATGGAGTCAATCTTTTGTTTTCCTAAAACAAAACCGTTTTTTAGGGTTTTCCTTGTTTCCTTTAAAAAATAAGGTGGCGACTCCTTTCCTTTTGAATCCCTGTGGGCCACCTACCACTTTTTCGGGGTCCACACATTGTATGGCTTATATATCCACACTATAGGGCCGGCTATGAGGGGGATTTCTAACCCTAAAAGGTTTTGTGTAATTACTCTTAATTACACAATAACCCTTCTAGTTTATATCAAATACAAACTAAGCCTTTAAGAACTTTTCTTTTATTCACTTATGCCCTTTCTCTCATAGACCTTAAAACTCTTCTTGCATGATTAGTGTGTGACCCATTGAGTTCACATCATTAAGTAGTAGGAATAGCACGAGGTGTGCACAACGGAACTCTTTCCATTTAGGGTCTAATTGGAACTCCTTCAAATTCCCTAATTGATTATAACTCACTTATATCAATTAGGGCTTCTACTAACCATGAGTAACACCTAGCATATGGCTCATGGTGTGGTCCTTAATGAGGTGAATAGTCATTTACAAAGAACCCTTCTGTTATAGTTTATAGGTTACAATTGCAACCTTCCTTCAACACAATGTCTCCAATTGAACTAATAGGACATGGAAGTCTGTCAAGTCCCTAGTTCAATTACTTTATACTCATTCATAGATATCAACTCATTGATGAACTCATGAAACTCTTTTCATATTCATCCTACCATGGCCATGGATTTAATGAGTTATATTATGAATGCTATATGAGACATTCTCTCTCTTTTTCCTAAGAGTGATGGATCCCTTGTTGATCACTCACATGCCTTCATACACATAGCAGTAGGGCCAATGAACACTTTTGCAAACCCCTGAATAGGATTTGCACTTAGTGTTATCAAACTTCTAAAGCTACATGCATAAGACAACTATGGTGTCTCAGGTCTAAGGATTACTTGTACCACTATAACAATGAGAAATTGATTGACAGGCAGGATAAAACTCCATTCAATTTATCTCATATCTTTGGTCACATTCAGTGTACCTATTCTCGTAATAGGCACCCACTTGTTGGTTGTAGTGTCTCCACACAAATAGCTTGAGACTAGCTATCCTCCTATAGAGTCAACCTAACAAGTGCTAGTCCTATGGTTCATTACTGTCCATCATAGTGAACCTTCAACTAGGAATGCTTTAGGAGTTTAGTACAGAGATATATCTATAGTCTCAAAATTACAACTCTTTGTAATTCCGTATTCTCAACTCTAACTCCATGGACATATTATGTAAATATAAATGATGCATATAAACATAATAGAATAAGCCCTTTTATTAAATCAATAATAAATGTGACATACATAAATGAAATCAAATGATTGTTCCTAATCCCTAAACAATCATCTCTATGATTGGCTCTAGGGCATAATCCTAACAATCTCCCACTTGCACTAAAGCCAATCGACCATGTATCGCATACCTATCTTCTCAAGATGTTGGTCTTAGACATAACCAATTATGTTTTAGAGCTTTAGTCAGTAGGTCTACAAAAAACTTATGTAGATAATATCTTCTATAATGTATCTATTACTTCTTCCAATGATTCCTCTAATCACTTGGAATTGTCGCTCTTTGTGTTTGGACTTTTGATGAGACCGTGATTCCTATACTTGAGATATAGACCCATTGTTGTCACAAAACAAGGTGTGGGCAACTCAATGGAAGGAGCAACTCCAAGTTCTAAATGAACTTATAGATCCAAACAGTCTCCTAGACAATGCGACAATTAATTCACCCTTAATAATGGAATCCACTGTATCTTTCATACAGTTCTTCCATTAAGTATTTCACTAACTAAAGTGAATATAAAATATACCCCATATGGATTATATCCAAATCCATATACCCATCTACTATGAGTTTACAATTTCCATATACAATCCAATATTCCAAATTTGAATTGACTGATAACTATTTGTAACAATTACAACATAATAGATATCAGGTTCAATACATAGTGTAGAATAAGGCTTCTTAACACTTTAAGAACCTTACTTGTGTTATCCTAGGGCACATACCCTTGAATAATGAATTCTTATCTGAAGTAAATCAGACCTCCCATAGAATTCTCCATGTTGAACTCCTTCTACATTTCAACTATGTTTAATGACTTGGAGATACTTAGCAATCTATATGATCTATCTCTATAGATCTTGTTGGATGCTTCTACCAAATCTTTCATGAAGAAGTTTTTCTCAAAAACTAAAACTTCACATTAGATAACATTTATATATCATTCATAATGATTAGGATGTCATCTTATTGATAGGATAAAGAAAAACGATCGCACTCCCACTAACCTTTTATGCACTCATGGTCCATCTATACAATGAGAGAAATCAAACAATTTGATTACTTCAACTTTATAGGTGTTTTAATTATGAGAACCTTGTAGTCTATTAATAGACTTCTATAACTTACACACTTTTATGGTTTTTCACCATTTGATATAACGTCTTTATATCCTTTTTGACATATCTCATATTCAAAATGTGTGTTTATAGATAACAAGATCCAAATAGATTTCAGCATAACTATTATCAAACAAGTTTCTTTATAGACAACTTTTTGCCTATGTTGAAAACATTCTTAAATAGCCAAGCCTTTTAGGTCTCTACCTATCCATATTGGATTTAATGACTCTTAGTCATTTCTCAAGTTGATGTGAAACATCGTCTAGTCATAATCAATAGGATTATCTTAGTGATCTTTATCACCAAAGAACAATTCTTTCACATTCTAATAGAGATATAATATCTCTCTTATGTTAAGAAATATCCAATTTGATCTATGAAAAGATTGTAGTGTAGTTAAGGGTTTTGTCTTAACAGAGACAAGGGTTGGATCTTTGTTCATTTGTGGCTTTACAGACAATTCTATAAATTCTATCTACTTTTGCATTTTTCTTGAATGAACTCTTTCTCAAGAAAATCTAGCAAACATCCTAATGGACAACTTTTGTTCATTAGGGTAATAGAAATACTATCCCAACATCTTTTGGGATATACCACAATTCAACACTTACTTGACCTTATTTCCAGATTGTCTACATTATGTTTCCAGACATACGTAGCACAAGCCCAAGCCTTAACTTCTTTAAGTTGGGTTTCTTCCCATATCATATCTGATATAATTGGGACAAAACTGGAGTGAACCCTAAATTATCAATATGTAGCAATTTTAAGGTATATCTTAGATGGATACATTAGTAAAACTCATCATGGATCAAACCATATCTTAATAGGGTTCAATTCATTCTCTTAGATTCACCATTGAGCTATGGTATTCTAAGATGAGTCCACTGTAATTGAATGCATGCTCTACATGACTATATACATCACAATGTATTAGTCAAATTATAAATGTAACCCTTTCACTTCACCAAGTAAAATATGGGTTTGGTCATCTCATAACCAAGTCATAATCGTTACATTTAAATGAGAGTCTCTACATCTCTTGTATTCTCAGAATACGTTGCATTCGCTCTAATTAGTCATTTAAATTCAAAAATCAAATTTCTAGAATGTCTTAAATGACCTAGTTAAGAAATAAGTTCCCAAAATTAATCTAGCAACTCTTGCTCTATTAAAATTTTTTTAAAGGTAACTTATTATCTACTTAACTTTCTGCTTCGATTTAGATTACACTAGAATCCAAAAACCAAGAAGCAGAACTAACCAACAATTTAGTTTAGAGCATGAACCAAAACTTCAAAAGTTTGGTTCTTCTAGGAAGACTGATACTTTATCAAGTTCCCTTTATAATACCTTATGTTTACTACAAAATAATTATATTTCTTTGTCTTTGACTTTTCAAGACTTGCTTTCTTCTATGCTTCCATTTTAAATCACATCTAGCTTCTCAAGCTATTCTATGTGATTAATCATTTTTCAAAAGAATGATTATTAATAAACAACTTTTATTACATCCTAGTCCAGAAGAAGTCTTTTATAAGTACTATACTTTATAGTATTATTTTACTCACCATACAACCTTTGTATGTGATGTAGGACATCAAAGGCATTTGCATTGACTAATTTTGCTTCTAAAGCTCATTAGTCATCAATACTATCATATAGCATGGCAACAAGATGCCAATTGTGCATAGTGTCTTTTTCTTCTTAGGATGTTTTATGGAGGGCCTTTAAGAAAAGGCCTAATAGCATATAAACAATCTTTTGAAATTAAGAACAATTCTCAATTTCCTAAGTCAATCAAAGAAATCAGGTTAGTCAAACTATCAATATCTTATATATTAGGAAATAGGGGTTTTGAGTGAGTACTTAGGTAATCTACATAAACAGAGAATTAGATTTCATTTTTATCCATAATGATTGGGTCTTTAATCATATAGTACCTCCCACTATTTTATCAAATTCCATACACCCTCTAATGGAATTCGGGAATCTCATTCCTAATGGGGATTGGGGTCCCACTGTGACCTAGAAGCCTCACATGTTAGTTTCTTGGCTTCTAACCCACAATAAGAAGACAACTCTTTGTCTATTGCTTCATAAGCAAGTTCCAATCATTTTGCCTCTAGGGAACATACACTTCACATGTTAGTTTCTTGGAATACTTCCCTAGTTAAGTTAAACCCATCATTCACACAGGTATGTTTCGCCAAATATATACCTTACATGTTAGTTTCTTGGTATATACCAGTTTAGGCACCCCATGATATCTCATATGTGATAGTTTCAAGTAATGTCTTTAACATGGGTAGCTCCTACATGTCTGCAGCCAGGTAGCCACATTAAGGGACGTTAGATGATCCTATAATGATGGAAGGCAATGAAGAATTCATTCCCCAATGACTTCTCCATTTTCAACTTAATATTAATTAAGAGGGGTTTTAAAGGGTCTCATCAAATTAACATGCATCCTATGTATCAAAATTTAAACATATAAATTATGCTATTTATAATCATACATCTTATGCTATTATAAATCATATATCGCATGCTATTATATATCAACATATATAAAGTACCATATTTTGATATTAGTCCCTAAGTGAATAGGTAACATATACCAAACTATGGTATTGGAGCTAATACAATTATCTCATAAATAAAAGCTCCCACTATGATGATTATGGACTTTGAGAGGATTCAATCCAAGCCAATAGATTGAATCCAAGGTCTAAGGTGGGTGTAGGTGATCGTAAAATAAACCATTCGTAACATGCATGCTTTCTTAAAAATCTTCTCTAAGCTTTCAAGTCCTTCAATCTGCTCCCTTGACTTAATGGTCTCCACCATTGGCTTGTTGGGCTCCATCATACTCTTTTGGGTCCACCATGCTCTCGATTACATAATCATTTACATAATATATAGAAAGGGATACATGAGGGGAATGTGGGGTACATAAGAGAATGATAGAGAGAGAGGGAAGGTGACATGCAAGCCCCAAATAATAAATTACATCACCATAATAAAATTACAACTCTTGAAAAATTATTACAACCCATTCATAAGACGGCCAATCACAATTGGTTTAAGGGGTATAGTCCATAATCATCATCCAAACACATACATACAATCTCATTGCATAATGTAAAGAAAAACTGTAAGCATTAAAACATATGGGCATTATGGTAATTCTCTTGAATGATTTACATTAATCTCATTAATGCATCCTAATCTTATTAGGTTTAAACAAAAATATCATAATTAAATAAAGTCTTAACATTTAAGACATTTAGTTTCAATTAATCAAATTAATAGAAACATATAAAGTTTCCTAAAATAACTCTAATATCCAATATTAGGGTTTCCTTATTTAAACAAAACAATTTCATTTAATTAAGAATTTCCAGATTTTAATTTAATCCCTAATTGTGTTTTAAACCATTTAAAACATTATAAAATTAATCAATATTAATTAAATAATTAATATAGGAATTAAATAAAATCAATAAAATGATAAATTAGTGTATTAGGGTTTCCTAAAACCCTAAACCCTAAATGCATAACCCTAAACCCTAAATGCAAGCCCTAATCATTAAATGCCTTATGATTGGTCATTTAATAACCAATCATTAAAACCCTAGGTTCATATGGTATTTAATAAAAGGGATTAGGGTTTAATTAATGCCAAATAGGGTATTAATTCCTCTTAATTAATTACACTAATTAGGGTTTCTAAAACCCTAACCCTAGACATCATTAATGGTATTAATTATGCCCTAACAATTAATAACCATGATTGGTCATCTAATGACCAATCATTAATTCTTTAATGAAGGTAATTAATATTCCAATTAGGGTTTTAATTAATGCCATAATGAAATTAGGGTTTCATCATTAACTCAAAATTAGGGTTTCATCCTTAACTCTATGCAGCCGTCATTACCAGGGGGCTGCCTGAGCTTGACTGGGCTGCCATGGCCACCAACGACTGTGGGAGGTCATGGCCAACCAAGGGAGAGGACTACAGGGGTGTGGAACAAGCCCCTGGACACGTGAGAAGTGGTGGAAGTGGCTGCCATCATCAAGAACAATCAGGGTTTCCAAAACCCATTGCTGGAGCCATTGTCGCAGACCTTGAAGGTCACAATAGCCTCTAAATCCTTATCAATTCGACTCCTGCATTGAAACCAGATTTTGTATCATGTCCCTACATGAAATACTAAGCTAATAGAAGAGGTTTGGATGATCAAATCATCACCAATTGTTCTAAACAATTAAAACAACAGTAGGCTGCCCAGAAATTTACAGCATACTGTCCATTGTCAGAAATTGATTTAAAACCCAGAAAGATGAATGAATTAGGCTACCAAACGAATTTTCCCAGTATCCTACATGTCTTAGGAAACTAATGCAATTGGTTCCATGCAATTTGGAGTTCCCTAACTCAAGTTCTAATCAAAACTCCATTGATGACTTTTCTGCAGAGAAAATCTACTATGCTGTTCATGAAAAATTTTCAAACTTTTTGAATCTTTTTCCATCAAAACCTTTTTGAAACTTAAAGAAAATTATATACACATGATATATAATGATCCTGCAATGATCTTCCATCATAAATACAGCAGCTTTAATTAGAATTAATTGCAAGAACCTTAGGGTTCTAAAACCCAGATTCAGCCTCCATGGTGTTCTTCTCCTTCTTCCTTCTGTTCTAGCATCTTAATCCAATTATGATGCATCTAAATGCTTGGGAACCTTTCCCTACCATGTCTAGAACATAACCCAACTGGTGGCAACCATTGCCATGCCTTTGATCTCCATCAATAACTCAAAGTTGTGGCTATTGCATCATTCCCGAGCAAAACTGTCTTTCCAGACAGCCTGGAGTAAAAAATTCATAACTTTCACTACAGAACTTGGATTGATGCACCGTTTGTTGGGTTGGAAAGCTTATTCGAAGGTCTTTGTAACCATATATGGCTCAAAAATTTTGGAGAAGAACTCTGAATTCGGCATGCAAAACAAGATGACGGTTTTTCATGGCAACCATGAAAACTGTTCATAACAGTTTTATAAAACCCTAGTTTCCTTATTCTTCTTCTTCAAACTCAAACCCTATGCAACCTATTGCATCGATGGCTACACTTAACCATCAATTAGAAGAGGAGTAGAAGAGAATTGACCTAGGGTTCCAAACCCTAGGTTCAGCCACGGAGGAAAACCAATTATGCAGAAAAATTTTCCAGATTTTTGAATCATTCAACTACACCATAATTAGCAGCCCATATGTATTTTGTATTATGCATAATCATGGCTCTGATACCACTGTTGGGAATCGAACAAGGGGAAAAATTGAAGTGCGGAATATAAAAATTTTTCCCACGATTCCACAGCCCATGAATCTAACTATGCATAACACAAAATCAAACCTCAACTACAAAGAGGGTTAGAACACTTATAGAATTTTTGTCTTCTCCTTTTTGCTCCAAGCTTTGATTCTGGACAGCGATGAATGAGCAGACCAAGTGTGCTGCCTCCAACGGTATCCACACTTAGCTAGAGCTTCAAGTCCTTTCCTCCTTTTCCTTGTTGTTGCTAGTGTAGGAGAAGAGATGAGAGAGAGAGAGAGAGGGAGGCTGGAAATTTTGGCCAGCCGTTGGGGAGCCTCCAAATTATGATGTCATCACATCATTGTGTGGCTTATATAAACACACTATAGGGCCGGCCATGAGGGGGATTTCTAACCCTAAAAGGTTTTGTGTAATTACTCTTAATTACACAATAACCCCTCTAGTTTATATCAAATACAAACTAAGCCTTTAAGAACTTTTCTTTTATTCACTTATGGCCCTTTCTCTCATAGACCTTAGAGCTCTTCTTGCATGATTAGTGTGTGACCCATTGGGTTCACATCATTAAGTAGTAGGAATAGCACGAGGTGTGCACAATGGAACTCTTTCCATTTAGGGTCTAATTGGAACTCCTTCGAATTCCCTAATTGATTATAACTCACTTATATCAATTAGGGCTTCTACTAACCATGAGTAACACCTAGCATATGGCTCATGGTGTGGTCCTTAATGAGGTGAATAGTCATTTACAAAGAACCCTACTGTTATAGTTTATAGGTTACAATTGCATCCTTCCTTCAACACAATGTCTCCAATTGAACTAATAGGACATGGAAGTCTATTAAGTCCCTAGTTCAATTACTTTATACTCATTCATAGATATCAACTCATTGATGAACTCATGAAACTCTTTTCATATTCATCCTACCATGGCCATGGATTTAATGAGTTATATTATGAATGCTATATGAGACATTCTCTCTCTTTTTCCTGAGAGTGATGGATCCCTTGTTGATCACTCACATGCCTTCATACACATAGCAGTAGGGCCAATGAACACCTTTGCAAACCCCTGAATAGGATTTGCACTTAGTGTTATCAAACTTCTAAAGCTACATGCATAGGACAACTATGGTGTCTCAGGTCTAAGGATTACTTGTACTACTATAACAATGAGAAACTGATTGACAGGCAGGATAAAACTCCATTCAATTTATCTCATATCTTTGGTCACATTCAGTGTACCTATTCTCGTAATAGGCACCCACTTGTTAGTTGTAGTGTCTCCACACAAATAGCTTGAGACTAGCTATCCTCCTATAGAGTCAACCTAACAAGTGCTAGTCCTATGGTTCATTACTGTCCATCATAGTGAACCTTCAACTAGGAATGCTTTAGGAGTTTAGTACAGAGATATATCTATAGTCTCAAAATTACAACTCTTTGTAATTCCATATTCTCAACTCTAACTCCATGGACATATTATGTAAATATAAATGATGCATATAAACATAATAGAATAAGCCCTTTTATTAAATCAATAATAAATGTGACATACATAAATGAAATCAAATAATTGTTCTTAATCCCTAAACAATCATCTCTATGATTGGCTCTAGGGCATAATCCTAACAGCAAGTAGCTTCCAATCTTCCATCCATCGTCTAAAGTTTAGTGGAGAAAGAAGAGATAAAGGAAAATGGAATTAAAAAAAAGGAAAAAAAAAAAGGAAAATGGAATTAGCATGCTCAATCATCATTCAGATATAATATATTAGTCTTGGAGCTTAATCAGTTTGTGGCCCCCCGAATGAGATACCCTTTCCGTTGAGATATTCATCTTTGAAATTGTAGATGCAATTTTAAAAGATATCATATATATACATGAATTTTTATATTCTGGCATGCAAAAGCTTATAGTAAACTATACTGGGGTAAAAAACTGCTCCCCGAACTATGTGTTGATGATGGAGCTTGCTCTCTTGCCTGGACCTGCAATCACAAGCTTGGAAAAAGGGTCAGAGGGTAGGCCAAGGTAGGTTTTGGCCGTGCTCTCTCCAAAGCTTAAGTCAGAAGCTATTTAGGGAGAATGAGGCAAGGAAGAAGATGAATTTCAGAGAATTAGGGTATTGTAGCTTACCACATTTGGCTGTATCAGTATTCTTTTTATACCCACCTATACGAACTGACCATGTGAGGTCAGGTAACTGCCTTGGTTAGGTTAGATCTTACCATGGTTTACAAATAACCGTCTGAACATGGTTTGTTAATCGTGGTTGGGGGTGGAATCATGATTCCTAGTAATCGCTGTGTCAGGAATTACAGCTACTGTGATAGTTTTGGACTAGTAGTAGGATCTGGATTGTAGTATAAGTCATAGGACAGGTGTCCCGAGCTGAGGGTATAGTCCCGAGCTTGGAGATCACGTGGTTTGCAACAGGTCCCACCGCGTTGTATTAGCCACATGTCAAATATTGTGGTTTAACTCTTTGGCCCGAACTGGATCGTAGGAGATGGATCGCATGCGTTGTAGTTGGCCTGGCTGAATTGCTTTCGCCACGTGTCCTCGTTTCCGATTTAAGCTCTCTGCCCCAAGCTGTATCCTCGATTTAGAGATATTCCCACACAATTTACCCCAATTATGACATTCCCGAGTTGGGACTTGTCATAATTTTATTTTGCTAAGTGTTTCACCTTGTGCCCCTATGTCGTTTGGCATTCTAGGGCTTAGCTGGTAAAGGGCGGTTACACCCTTCTGTATTTCAAGGAGATGACGTTATGTGCCTTGGGGCTGTCCCATCCGCCGTATATAGCATTTAATGCTCTAGAAGCATTATGTCTTTGGAGGGAAGCTAATCACTGCTCACTTTATTCTTTGCATTCTCTCTCTACTTTCTCTGCTCTCCACATTCTCTCTCTACTTTCTCTACTCTCCACATTCTGTTTTCATCAAGAAAACACCGTATTTTCCACCGGAATCCACTGTTAGCGTCGTTCGTTTATGGGAGAAGATCTGTCCTGTGCCTGTCCATTGCCTTGCGAATCATTCCACCGGCGCTGTTCTTCGTTGGAAGACTGTTCCTGCTCCTTCCACTTTTCCAGAAGTAGTTTTTTGGAGGTTATTGGCACCTTGCTGTTCAGTTTGTCCGACGAGACTGTTTTTCTGACCATCGTTTGATCCCCGCAACGGTATAACTTTCTCTTTGATCTTATTCTTCAATTTGTTCGATTCTATTTTCTCTGTTTGGGGTTGTTGGTGATGTTCTTGGGGTTTGTTTCGCAATCTTAGGGTTTTCCTATGGTTTTTGGGGCAAATCACTAAGATACCAATTTTCCCGCCTTTTAGGGTTTGAAAACTCCATTTCGGGGTAAATTTAAGACGGAGACCATTGGTCTCCTCTTTTGTCTTTTTCTAACACCGAGTTTAATATTTCCCGAGCTGACACTTAGAAAAATTTTGGAGTCTGTCAAGGCAAGGATGATATACCTGTCAGGACTTGACTTTGAAAGTTTAGGTCAGGGCATGTGGGCATAGGTAATTCTTGGACTTAACCTTCCCCTTTCAATCTTGGCAGATGTCTTCCTTTTATGACATTAGGAACAACCCTGTGAGGATAGTAGAGTTTAAAGCCTTGTATGGCTTTGAAGACAGGAAGTTTAGCTTTCGCTTTGCTAAGCCTGGGGAGGACATCTTTAGGTCAGATGCCCAGAATGGTCTCCCAGTCCCTATTGCTGCGTTCATGGAGGGTGGAGTTCGAGTTCCATTTCCTGACCTCCTCAATGAACTCCTCCTCTATTGCACCATAGTCCCAACCCAGCTAGGATTAAACTCTTTTAGGATCATCATGGGAGTTCACGTCCTGAACCAGATCCTAGGGACATCTATTGGAGTGAGGGAGATTCTCCATCACTATAAGATTTGTGCCCTCAAAAACAAGCCTGACCACTACCTCTCCCTCAAGCCCAGGAAAAAATCTTTCGTTACACATATCCCAGATTCCAATCCTGGAGCTCACGACCATGTCATCTTCGTGTATGGGCCTGTGGATGGGACTCTACCCCCAGATGCACCCATCATTCCCCGCGAGAGAGGCTCTAGCTGTAAGCACTTAGTGGGATCCATTTTCATTGTGTTCTTATATGCCCCGAGATAGGTGTTATACTTCATACTGACGTTTATGTCCTGTTTCCTTCTAGTAGCTCCTCACGCCAACGAGCCTGCTGACCAGCTGAGGAAGGAGGATATCCAAACACTACTGGGATATCAAGTCAGCCAGCACTGCCGTTCGGCCCATACCTTGCTCAACTACCACGCGAGGTATCAAACTTACGGGAAGGCGAGTTACCCTCACTGGGAGCAGCTTGACAACGAGTTAACTCGTGTGGTAGAGCAAGAGGTGGAAAGAGGAGAGGAGGAAGGAAAGGAAGAAGAAGAAAGGGGAATCCGGCTCTGGGCTGAAAGAGAGGGTGCTGAAGAAGTCAGAACCCTGGATAAGATAGGTCGCCGCCCCCCCTTCGTTATTGAAAGCTCCAGCTCGGAGGAGACAGTCTCCCAAGCCATGGAGAAGAGAGGCTCCAATCCCCTCCCGCCAAGAAACAAAGAACAGACTCCGGCAACCAGAGGGCCAAAAAGGACTTTGGGATGAACTTGAGGGCTCTGGTTGCCGAGAGAAGGGCGGCCGAGAAGGAGGCCCAAGAAAAGAAGGTTGCTGTGCAGAAGCAGCAGCAGTAGCAAAAAACCAGCCAGGCGGTCTCTGCCCAAGGCGCAGGGCAGGACATTGGCAAAAAGCCCACTGACCCCAATAGTGGCAAGCTCATGTCCAGTGCCATGAAGGGGCAGGACGTGGGCAGGCCCCAGGCGCCTGAGGTTACTGGGAAGGGGAAGGCTCCCATGGTCATTCCCCCAAGAAATAAAAGACCCTCTACGGGCTCCGAGCAGTAGCCCACTGTGCAAAAGCCTGGACAAGGGGGATCCAATGCCCCTGCAGCCGGAGGTGGGAGCGTTCCTTCCCGTAATGAAATAATAGCAAAGTTTCCTAAGGTATGCCTTCGCTTTTTTCGATTTCATGTTTACCCCATAGTAAAAAACCTATCATGGATTCTGGCTGACTTCATATCTTATCATGTGCGTGCAGTTCCCCGTACCCACAGACGAGACTGTCACCAGCTCTTTCTCTGCGGAGTACAACTTCAAACAGCTAGGGAACCCTATGAGGCTCTCCATGGATATGGAGCACTTCAGGAAGAAGTCCGCCCCCAAGCTTCTTCGCTTCAGGTTTACAAGTCTTTATAGAGTAAGCCTTGCTTCTTTTTGGTTTCTGTTACTTGCTATTCAACCTGATCTCTGACTTGTTGATGTTTGTATAGGGCTGCCAACAAATTCTACTGGTGGGTGACCTCCTCGAGGAGGAGGATAATAAACTGCAAATCGAGGTCACCAAATTCCGGAGTGAGTACGACAAGAAATTGCAAGAGGTTGAGGCAAATTGCTCTGCGGCTATGTCCCAACTTCAGAAAGTGAAGTCTGAGTGCGAGACTTTTAAATCTACTACCGAGAGCACCGTCAGCAAATTAGAACTCACGAGGAAGGACTACGTAGATTTGGAGGCTGAGCTGAGAAAGATGAAGGATGCCCATGACGAATTAGCTCGGGAGAAGCACGACCTAGCGAGAAAGGTTCGGGCCCTCGAGGCTGAGGTAGAGAAGGAGAAGGCCTTTGTGGAGAAGGCAGTGGCCGATGAGAGGAAGAGTGTAAAGGACTCTCTCATTGGGCAGTTAACCAATGAGCTCGAGGCTTCCTACAAATTTGCATGAGAAACCTTGGTCGAGTTGGCATCTGCCTAATTCCCCGGCATTGCTGATATTCCCTTCGAAAGGAGGGAAGTTCTCTCGAAGTACGATCCCGAGGGAGGTGATGTCGAGGAGGCCGACGTAGAAGTTGCGGGTGAGGATGAGGTCGGGGAGAATGATCCCGAGGTCACATCCCAGCCTAATGCCAACACTGAAGCCGAGAGGGTCGTTAGCGCAACCAATGACACTTCGGCCACTGCCAATGGGGATCAACCCGCAACTACAACAGAAAGCACCACAGAGGCAGCCCCTGATCTACATCTGGCTCCCGTGGCCCCACTTGCCTCTGCTGACCCTGTCTAGGCACCCAAGGTCGTTGATCCAGCTGTTGGGGACTCGGGGGAGAAGTAGTCACTTAGGTTTTTTTTTGTTTTTTGTTTTTTCTTGTTTCTGGCTGAGTGCCCCAATTTGTACAGATTCTTGTAATATCTTTTTCTTGGAATGAAATATACGATTTTTCTTCACCATGTGCATCTGTTTTTTTTCTATTCCTCTGTTGGTTGTATGTTTGACTATGAGCTCGGGATGAAGTCCTTTGTCGCCATATGTGCGTTATTTCATTGGCACGTTTAATTAAACTCAACCTGACTCTGGATTCCAATTAGGATAGTGATAGACTTGGGCACCTTTTAACCATTATCTGCTTGGACCCATCCCTGGGCATGCTGTTAGGTTGAGCCTATTCTTAGGCTAATTCGGCTTAGACCCATTCTTGGGCAAGTCTTAGAGTTGAGCCCATTCTTAGGCTAATTTTGCTTGGACCCGTTCTTGGGCAAGGCTTGTGCCCATTCTTAGGCAGTTTTTGCTTGGACCCATTCTTGGGCAAGACTTGTGCCCATTCTTAGGCAGTTTATGACTTCGACCCGTTCTTGGGCAAGTGCCTTTAATTTGAATGATAAATAAGCGATAATATCTCTGAATAACCTCTGAACTTGTATTGAATAATCATTGAATGTAATTACAACTCTCGCTAATGGAAACAATCTCAAATTGGCTATATTAACTGATCTCGGGAGTTCTTGTCCAGTCTCTAAGCTCTTTAACCTAAAGGAACCTGTGCCCCCGACGTGGATGACCTTGTAAGGACCTTCCCATGTTGCCCCTAGCTTTCCCTCTGCAGGATTTCTGGTTCCAGAGTTTACTTGTCTGAGTACTAACTCTCCGAATTTGAACTCCCTTGATTTGATCCTTCGGTTGTAGTATTTTTTGAGTTCCTGTTGGTAAGATGCCATTTTAATCCAGGATCTTTCCCTTCTTTCTTCTGCCAGATCCAGATCTCGGGATAAAACTTGATCATTTATCGTTGCGTCGTACAACTCCGTCCTGAGACCTAGCAGACCCAGTTCCATTAGTATAACTACTTTCATTCCATAGGTCATTGAGAATGGAGTTTCTCCAGTGGACCTCCTTGGAGTAGTTTGGTATGCCCATAATATGGAATGCAGCTCATCAGGCCAAGGCCCTTTCGAATTATCCAGCCTCCTTTTTATCCCTGCGACTATAATCTTGTTAGTTGCCTCTGCCTGGCCATTACATTATGGGTAGCTTAGGTTAGAATACCACCACTGAATCCCTTGTTCGGCGCTGAATTCCCGGGTTCTTTTGCTATTGAACTGGATTCCATTGTCTGACACAAAAGCTCTCGGGATCCCAAATCGTGTGATACTATTTTCCCAAAGGAACTTGATAATATCGAGATCTTTGATCGATACAAGAGCGATGGCTTCTACCCACTTGGTGAAGTAGTCAATCGCGATAAACAAGTACTTCCTATTCCCCGAGGCTGTGGGCAGCGAACCCACGAGATCTAAACCCCACTGTGCGAAAGGCCAAGGGCTGGATATGGGGTACAGTTCTTGAGCTGGTTGGTGTATCTTGTCGGCAAACATCTGACACTTTGGACATTTCCTCACATACCTGATAGCATCCTTCTGCATATATGGCCACCAGTAGCCCTGGGCATTCGCCCTGTGGGCTAGTGATCTTCCTCTTGTGTGACCCCCGCATGACCCCTCATGGAACTCAGTTAGAAGGTCTAGCACTTAGTCTGGGTGTACACACTTCAAATATGGCTCTGTATAAGATCTTTTGTAGAGAGAGCCCGAAGGAGATAACCAAAATCGAGCTAACTTAGCTCAAATTCGGTGACCCTGATTGCGATCCTTGGGTAGTTCATCTCTTTGTAGGTAGACAATTATCTTGTCCATCCAACTCGGTGACGTGAGCTGAATGTCCAAAATGTCATCTTCTATCCCAATACTGGGTTCTTGCAGGACTTCCACGTTTATGGTGCGAGGAGTATCCGTTTCCAATGCTGCAGCCAAAGCAGCCAGCCCATCTGTATGTCTGTTTTGATCCCTCACAAAGTGCTTAAACTCGATGCTTGCGAAGTCGGCAGCTAGTTCCCAGACCTTATGCATGTACGCAGTCATTCTTTCATCTTTAGCTTCGTATTCTTTGTTCAGCTGGTTAACCACAAGTCTGGAATCACTATATACTTTCAATTCTTTTACTCCCATTGCTCGGGCCACCCCAAGTCCAGCCACGACTGCCTCATACTCTGTTTCATTGTTTGAGGCTGGGAACATAAGCATAACTGCTTGCTCGATGATCTCTCCCTCGGGATCTGTCAGCATAATTCCCAGACCTGCCCCTTTCGCGTTTGATGCCCCATCCACTTTGAGCTCCCATCTCTTCTTCTTTTCACTGTTTACCTTGTCTTCCCCCCCAGTTCAGGCAGAGAGGATTTTAATTCTGTCTGTTTTGAACTGGAAGTAGGATCTACGAACTCGGCAATAAAATCAGCCAATACTTGTCCCTTAATTGTAGGTCGGCGCTTGAAGTGAATGTCGTAAGCGTTGAGTTCTACCCCCCACTTCGAGACGCGTCCTGACAAGTCAGCTCTGCAGAGGACATCTTTTAGTGGATAGTTAGTGAGCACGGTGATAGGATGAGACTGAAAGTAGTGTTGGAGTTTTCAGGAGGCTGTGACAAGAGCTAGGATTAGTTTTTTAAGGGGTAGATAGCGAGTTTTAGCATCTAACAGCGTCTTGCTAATATAATAGATTGGTTTTTGTGTAAGGTCTCGCTAGGCAAGTAGAACGCCACTTAGTGAATGGGCTGAGACAGCAAGATAGAGGTAAAGAGTTTCCTCGTGGTGAGGGTGGGTCAGGGTGGATAGTGTTTCTAAATGAGCGACCTGTCACACCCCATTTTTGTCACCTTAGCTAGGACATATCATTTCATGTAGGATTTTGAGTCCTTTTTTAGTCTAGTCTTTTGCATTGAGTTTCCATGGCATTGAATATCATGTGTATGAATTTTGAAGTGATTTAGAGTTCATTTCGATAGTCAATAAGAACTTTTGCGACTTTAAGGGCATAATCGTCTTTTAGGCCGTATATTTTCCATTTTGACTTTGGAATGAATCTCGAGTCATTCCCATGAGTTCATATGAGTATATAGAGTCTATATATAGGTTCGATTTGATGAACTAATGGTTTAAGATCAATTCGGCTCATAACGGTTCAGGTTGGCTAAAAGACCCTTTCTTGGTTTGCTCAAATTGACACACAAGACCCGCTCAATTTTCTCTCATTTAACTTCAATCGGGCTTTATTTACATCCTAGACATGTTTAAAAAGGTTGCATTTCGATTTGGAAAGCATTTGGTTTGACCTTGTGTGTAAACCCAGCTTAGCGACGGTGAGGCACCATGGTTAACCACCTTTGTAAAACCTAACCATGCACCCATGGTTAAGGATTTTTGTCCTAAAATGCCTAAAAATGTGTTCCCCTTTGAAACACGGTCGTTTTGGCTTTTATTTCGTCAAAATCGGACTTAATTTAACCCCCGAAAGACTTCCGGAAGGCGAAGGAGTCTAACCTAGGTATGCTGATGGGAGCCCTCGGGTGACCGTCCGGGGCCAGATGGTCAGCCGTCCAAGCCAGATGGTCAGCCGTCCAAGCCCAGATGGTCAGCCGTCCAAGCCCAGACAGTCACCCTAGGGAATTTGTGTTTAAGTGGGATTCTGACTCTTCTCTCCCTCTTTTGACGGTTTCCTCCGCCATTACAACTTGTTTTCTCTTAGGAGTGTGTAAGTTTGAGTTGTTTGAGCACCAAGAGAGTCTCTAAGAGCCCTAGGATCATTATTTAATGAATTAATCTTAGCCATTGGTTTAGGGGGTCAGTTCTCTATATAAAGGACATGATGTTCAGCACATAAGGAGGCCACAAGTGCACTTTACACTTAGAGAGAGAGGGAGCTACGAGTTTGGAGAGCTAGAAGGACATCAAGAGAAGGCTTTTCAACCCTAAGCAAGCAAAAGAACAAGGACTTTGAAGGCAAGGGAGGTTCTACAAGAGGTAAGCACTCTTTTTGAATGCTGAATATAGGTCTTCTCCTTCTCCTTCTCCTTCTTTCTTCATGATAGTTCTAGTACATGTAGTAGCTTTGCATATTGATTGAATCCAATGCTTTTGTGATGTTATATGTATGATTTTAAGGTTATTCATGGGTTAATATGCTTGATAGTCCTTAGTCACCTAGGGTTTTGAAAGCATTATCCTTTTTATCCTTTTAAGTCATGCATGTTTCATATAGCCTATTTGTTATGATTATTTGAGTTTTTCTTCATCATGGTTGGTTTATATATGTGATTTGGAGTTGAGCCATGTTAGGTTTTGCATTCATATAGTTTATTTTCTAGGGTTTTGGAGAAGTTATCATTTTCTAAGGATAATTATCCTTTTTAGGTGGTAGGGTTCTGCATAAGGGTATTTGGGAATGTGTTTAAGCATGAAATCTCTTCTACTATGTTCTTAAGTATATATTTTATGTAAGATATGTTGATAGAACCTTCATACGAGGTGATTTCCACATAAAATTATCTTAGGATAATTTTGCTTAAGAAAGCTCGCCGTAAGAAAGCATATTTTCATGTTTTACGTAAAATATCATACTTTTGGTTTGAGTTAGCTTTGTTTGCATGCTTAATGATATTATTTGACATTCTCATGATTATTATAGAGTCTTTTGCATATTTCTTAGTCTTGCATGCATGTTAGAAGGCATATTCTATGTAGGAGCATACTAAGGTTTCTTGTTTCCTTTTAATTATTGCTTTTGCATGATTATTAGGATAATTTTGGGACTTTTAGTATTCTGTCCAGATTAGCGTTTTGTTTCTACTGCATGGTTTTGGGCACGTGTAAGGGTGCAAACAGGGGCAATAATTGCCTTATTGCAAATAAGGTTGTTATCGCTTAATTTTGCTATTGCATGGAGCTATTGCGCTTAGGTAAGTGGGTGTGAAGGTGCCCCAATTCACCTCCCTTCTTAACTCTTTCTCTTCTCCCTCCTAGGGTTAATTCTTAATATGAATTTATGGTCTTAATCAAAGGTTTCCTTCAATAATAAAATTCTGGTTTTTACTAAAGTTTCCATTTTGTGGAATTCTTTCCAAATTCAAACTTGATTTATTCAATTCTCTTTCAAATAAGGAAACCTAGGGTTTTTACCATAGGTTTATATTAGGATTTAACCCTATTCTATTCGAACTACGTGGACTTTGATCCATGTATTTCGTTGCATGGTACGTAGGCGCTCGTTTTGAGGCTCAAGTCCATTCTAGGATCCAAGTATCCTAGGTTTTTCTTCTCTTTTCTTTTTTCTGTTTTATTTTATTTTCTTTGTTTGATTATGCATGGATGAAATGGATGGATGGGATATATGTTATGCATGCTGTATTTTATTGATTGATACTGTTTTTCATGTGATTAAGTTATTAAATTAGCCCAATCAAATTAAGAGACCAACTCGGGCGATATGGGTGCCTATGGGCTTTGCCCAGAACCTTCCCACATCGTAACTTAGCCCCCGAATCCATTTTCTGGTTTTAAAGACTTAGCCTTTCCTTTCAAAATGGAGTCATGTGGTTTTTGAAATAAAACATTTTTATGGTTTTCCTCTTTTCCTTAAAAAAATGAGGTGGCGACTCCTTTTTGTTTGTTGTCTTTCACCTCTGTATTTTTTGCTAAACCCTTATGGGCCGCGCTTTTTCGTGGGTTCACACGACCAACTTCTGGTAAGCTTCCTAGCACTCTGTATCCCATCCCCAGTTAGTGCTCTTCTTAAGTATCTGAAAGAAAGGGTGGCATTTATCTAATGACCTCGAGATAAACCTACTGAGTGTTGCCACCATCCCGTTCAACTGTTGAACATCCCTAACTTTTGTTGGTGTACGTAGAGTTCTTATTGCCTCAATCTTACTTGGATTTGCCTCGATCCCCCTTTTCGAGACTAAGTGACCTAGGAACTTTCCCGAGCCTATCCTAAATGAGCTTTTCTTTGCGTTCAACTTCATCCTATACTCCCTGAGTCGGGCGAAAACCTCAGTCAGGTCTGCTAAATGGTTTCTCTCTAAACTGCTCTTAACAATAGTGTCATCAACGTATGCCTCTAGGTTTTTGCCAATTAGACCTTCAAACATCCTGCTAACAAGACGTTGATAGGTTGCCCCGGCATTCTTCAATCCAAATGGCATTACCTTGTAGCAGTATGTCCCTCTAGGAGTAATAAACCCCGTTTTATCTTGATCGTGTTCTGCCATGGGAATTTGATGATAGCCCGAGAAGGCATCAAAGATACTCAGCCGCTCATATCCCGAGATAGAGTCTATGAGTTGGTCAAACTTAGGCAAGGGGAAGCTGTCCTTCGGGCATGCTTTATTGAGGTCTATGAAGTCAATGCAGACACGCTAGTCCCCTGTCTTTTTTTTTTTACACACACGGGATTGGCCAGCCAACTCGGGTACTTTACTTCTCTGATGAACCCTGCTTTCAAGAGCTTATCTACCTCGGCAGAAATTGTTTCAGCCTGATCGTCAGACAACCTTCGTTGCTTCTGAACCACTGGCTTGCAATTCGGATTAACCTGCAACTCATGAGTGATAATTCTGGAATCAATTCCTGGCATTTCATGGGGCGACCAAGCAAATATGTCAATGTTATCTTTCAGGAACTCAAACAGCTCTGCTGCGTCAGTCTCACTCAGTGACTTTCCAATCCAGAAAAACCTCTCTGGATCATCGGGATTAATTATTTTTTTTACTAGGGTGAACCACGGGTTTCGATCCAGGGGGAAGGAGAACCTTTCTTTTAAAAAGACTTGTAGAGATTTAAATTAATAAAAATCTGGTTTTTAAAAGGTTCACAAAAACATAACAAATAAGGAGTCGCCACCTCATTTTTAGGCAAAGAGGAAAACCATAAAAACAGTTTTTTTTAAGAAAACCTTTGAAAACAAACCTCATGACTCCGATCAAGGAAAAAGTAGGTCTATCAAAACAAGAGAGGATTCGGAGACTAAGTTACGATGTGGGAAGGTTCTAGGAAACATCCTATAGGCACCCACATCGCCCCAAAAATAGGTCTCTGAATTTATATGGGCTATTTCAATCACTTCCTAATTAGTCACCATGCATATGCAAAGAATCATCCATAAATAATTCACATTCATCCATGAACATCCATAAAGCATATAAACATCCATAAAGCATGTAAACATCTATGAACAAGTATGAGAGATATGGAAAGCAAGTAAGAGATAGAGAGAATGAACAAACCAATCCATCCTATCCACTAGCAAATATGTGATGGACAAATGAATAAGCAAACAAATCCATCCTATCCACTAACAAATATGTGATGGATAAATGTATAAGCATGGGTCCATCCTACTCCACTAGCATATATGTGATGGACAAATGGGTAGAGAGAAAGAGAAAGAAAGAAAAAGAAAACCTAGGATACTTAGTATCCTAGGGCGGACTTGAACATCAAATGAGTACCTACGTACCTTACATATAAAGATGTAAGGATCAAAGTCCACGTAGTTCGATTGAGAAGGGGTTACTCCCTTTACAATGAACTATAAACCCTAAGTTTCCATAAAAAGAAAAGAAGAGTTTTAAAAGAAGAAGGATTTCCAAAAAGGAATTTGAGAAAAGATAGAATTTGAAAAGAGATAGAACTCTTATCCAAGTAGAATTCTAAAAGAGATAGAACTCTAATTCAAAAAGGAGTTTGAGAAAAGTAGAATTCTAAAAGAGATAGAACTCTAATTAAAAAAGGAGTTTGAGAAAAGTAGAATTCTAAAAGAGATAGAACTCTAACTAAAACAGAATTTTGATGAAAGTAGAATTCTAAAAGGGATAGAACTCTAATTAAAACAGAATTTTTAGAGAGTTGGAAACTTAGGACTTCTAATTCAAAGTAAAGACAATAACCCAAGGGGGAGAAGAGAACAATTCATACACAACTTACCATGAACCACTTACAATATGCAAATTATCCCGAAACATCGAGAAAACACCAATTAATCACCCCATGTATTCTATAGGGCAATTATTAAGCTCAAACCATTCATATTCATGCTCAAATCATCATTTGAAGACCTAATTCAAATCTGGACAGAATACTAAATATGCATATAATGACCTAACACTTATGCAAATCATCCCGAAACATCGAGAAATCACCAATTAATCACCCTATGTATTCTATAAGGCAATTATTAAGCTCAAATCATTCATATTCATGCTCAAATCATCATTAGAAGACCTAAATCAAATCTGGACAGAATACTAAACATGCATACAATGACCTAAAACTCATGCAAATAACAAGAATCAAAAGAAATACTAAATCCTATATGCTCCTATATGCTTTAAACACCCTAACATGCACAAAACTATCAAAAACATGATAAATAGGCATTACCATGATGAAAATATCATATGACAATCCTAAACATGAAAAGAAAATCTACCATGATGCCTTAGGTAAGTACTTTATGTAAGAATGCGAAATAATCATCCTTACGGCGAGCTTTCTTAAGTAAAACTATCCAAAGATAATTTTACGTAGAAATCATTCCGTATGAATGGTTTCTTCACATATCCTACGTAAAATATATACCTAAGAATGCAATGAAACTCATAGCGCACTTAAACACACTCTAGAAAGCACCTATGCACAACCTCACCCTCTAAGGACGATAATTATCCTCGAAAAGGATAATCATCCATACACCTATGAAGACGAGGCTTACACAGCAAGTGTCCTATACAAAAGATGCTTAAAATCATGTATATAATTGAACCATGAAGAGAAAACGGCCTAAACACATCAATTGATTTTTCTTGCAAAACGTACCTCTATCCTTAAGAGAGAAACTATCCTACCGACAAACAATTCGCAATCCTAATCCACTAACATGCATTCTCATCATCTTTGAATCATATACACTCTAAAATATAGAGTATATATGATTCCTAAATCAATTCTAAACCATAACTATGCAGAGAATGGAGTAGAAGAAGAAGGAATCGTAAAAGAAAGCAAAAGAGACTTACAATAAAGCAAAAGTCCTTGCTGTGTTCTTCCTTCTCTTTGGCTTGGTTCCCTTCTAGTTCCTCTTCAAAATTGCAGTAGGAAGCCTCCTCCAAGTGATATGGGTGTGTGCAAACTCGTGGTCCCTCTCTCTCTTATAAGTATGAAGTGTCAAAAGTCCCTTATGCTGATGAATGAGCCTCTATTTATAACCAACCAACCATATGAACCAATGGTTGGGATTAATTCACCATAAAATCAATCTAGGGCTGTAATTAAATCCCATGAACTGATAACCAACTCAAAACCACCTCCCAATAGGCTTAGAAGTCCTTTAGAAGGCTGAAATTCGGAGTGGTAGAGTCCCATTTCGTCAAAAATTCAAAAGGAGAAAATTCAGGATGGAACTCTCGGGTGACCGGTTGGGGTGAACCGGTCCAACCGGTTGGTGAACTAGTCCAACCGGTTGGGCCCAATCCGGTCACCCGAGAAGAATCCAAAAAAATTGGAATTCTAGCTCGGTTTGGACTTCAAACTTCAAACGGACACAAATTCTTCGTTTTAACTCCGATTTGAGTGATTCAAAAGCCAAAATTTCAAGGATTCAATGTAGAATAAGCGTAGAATATTCTTGAACCAATAATCCCTGACCACAGTCAAGTGGCTGGGTTTTCATGAGGCGATTACCCGAAAAAAGGTCAATTAAGCATAGGGTAATGTGGTGAACCAATCCCAAACCTATCAATAAATTAAATTGGCACTTCAATTAGGCTCATTTCATCATTCTAAGGTTAATGGAACACTCCGGAGCAAATTTGGAAGTCAATTGGAAAATATACGAAGTAAAAGATGAAATTGCCCTTCAAGTTGCAAAAGTTCTAATTAGCTATCCAAACCTATCTGGAATTGAACCAAATTTGACACACATATCCAAAATGACCCTAGAAACTAAATGCAAGTGATGGGACTCAACAAAGAGACAAAAATATGCATGCAATGATGACCAATCCTCCTAAGGCTTAAAAGGGCAAAATTGTCCTTTAAGGCTTAGGGACTCCTAAATGCTTCTAAACCTAACCAAATGATATCATGATCTCATGGGGGTGAAAATGGGGTGTCTACAGATGCCCCTTATTGGTGGAGTTTGCTTCGCAAATGACACCAATGTTAGAAAAGACAGCCCATTTTCACAAGAAAAGGGCAAAGAACCAAAGATTGAACTTCACCAGCAACTACTGGGGAAATTCATAACCACTATAATGCATGCTCACCTGACGGGTGAAAACACAAAATAGGGGGCGTGTGTGACCACAAGGATCATTTAAACACACTATACTTTCATACGCTCACCTCACTGGATGAGAGCCCTCGTATGCTTCCATAATGTACGCTCACCTCACTGGATGAGAGACCTCGGACAAAACAGGGGGCGTGTGTGACCACAAAGGTCATTTAAACACACTATACTTTCATACGCTCACCTCACTGGATGAGAGACCTTGTATGCTTCCATAATGTACGCTCACCTCACTAGATGAGAGACCTCGCACAAAATAGGGGGCGTGTGTGACCACAAGGGTCATTTAAACACACTATACTTTCATACGCTCACCTCACTGGATGAGAGACCTCGTATGCTTCCATAATGTATGCTCACCTCACTGGATGAGAGACCTCGCACAAAATAGGGGGCGTGTGTGACCACAAAGGTCATTTAAACACACTATACTTTCATACGCTCACCTCACTGGATGAGAGACCTCGTATGCTTCCATAATGTATGCTCACCTCACTAGATGAGAGACCTCACACAAAATAGGGGGCATGTGTGACCACAAAGGTCATTTAAACACACTATACTCATCAAACCAAATCATGAAGCTTCAATTTAACAAATTTGTTAAATTTAAGCAAAGGCCACCATTTCACTGTGCTATAATTTCCTTAAGAAATTAAATAGCAATCCAAAACAAATCATGTATGTGACTCAAAGAGTCATTTAAACATACTTCCAAAACCTATTCCAACCGAGCAATCATAGGCTTTATTTTAACAATCTTTGTTAAAATTAAGCAAAGCACACATTCCAATTATGCTATAACCTCCTCAAGAAATTAATAGCAATGGCAATTCATCATAAAGAATCAAGAAATAACAATTTCATGATCCTTACAAAGCATCCCAAGCATTCAATCAACTCATCATCCAATCAACAAAGCTTTATTTTAACCCGAGGATTAAAAATAAGCAAGAACACTCAATCAATTCCAACGTGCTATAATTTCCTCAAGAAATAAATAGCAATAGCGACTCAATCACAAGAAATCAAGGAATATAAAATTCCATGGTTCCAAACAAATATCACAAGCATTATCCTTCCATCATCCAAAGATAAAGCCCTTTAACAAAGCAAATGTCAAAGTGGGCTTGCAAATATCACCATGAATGCACTAATAATTCAATTAGTGACTAATCACTCATCATTTCATGTATTTCAAATCATTCACATCAAGTTCTAGGCCTTTCAAGAGAAATTTCATCAAAAAATCAAGCGAAAAGGGGCCCGGTTAAGCGAAAATGTGCGAAAATTGCACAAAATGCAAAACCGGGTTGGGGGACCGGTTGGACCGGTTGGTGAACCGGTT
The DNA here is from genome assembly GCA_039720395.1 of Liquidambar formosana. Classification (NCBI taxonomy): domain Eukaryota; kingdom Viridiplantae; phylum Streptophyta; class Magnoliopsida; order Saxifragales; family Altingiaceae; genus Liquidambar; species Liquidambar formosana. The sequence continues at coordinate 26,156,908 of CM077824.1, read as the reverse complement.
GGACCGGTTGGGGCCAACCGGTCACCCGAGAGTGCATTTTTCTGCTGCATTTTTTGGTGTTTTGGCTATAAAGCCTTGCACCTTCCCTCATTTGTTCATCCTTCCAACTTGGTTTTTGAGAGCTTCTCTCTCTAGAAACCCAAAACCCAACATTCCCAACTCCAAAATACCAAAACTTTGGCATTAAACTTGAATCATTGTGGTGATTAAATACTAACAACATCACTTTCAAGGAATCAAAACCACCTTTGATTCATCAAATCAACTTTTCCAACTTACTTTTTCAAATCAAACCCATTTTCTCAAGAACACCCAACATGAGTTCTTCATCAAATAAATACTCCGATGCAAAATATCCACATCACTTCCTCAAGAAAACATACAAAGCACCTCATTATGAAGATCAACCGGATAGCTTGCTCTTGGAACCCAACAATCATCTCTCCTACATCCATTCCATGAATGAGGTAAGATAATTCCCAACTCCTTTAAGTTCATTCTTATTCTTTCATTTCATCGTTTCTTTTCAAATATTTGCTATTCTTATGAATGAAATGCATTGACTTCTTGTTATTTTGACAACTTTTGGGAGTTTTCCATATACAAAGACCTCATTTGCCAACATAGGCATAACTATGCCCACCAAGTGTTTGATAAAATTCCCAAGAGAATAAAATCATTCTTTTTCTTTTCAAATGCACAAAGTTCTTAAACAAAACATCAAAGGTATTTTCCAAGGAGTTTACCCATGAGTTTAAAAACACTTTTCTTTACAAAAATCATGTGGGCATAACTATGCCTACCAAGTGTTTGATAAAATTCTCAAAAGAATAAAATCATTCTTTTTCTTTTCAAATGCTTTAGAAAACCAAAGGGAAACTCAAAGGCTTTCTCTTGGGATGCCAACCCATGATTTTTAGAGCACTTTTCTTTATAAATACTTTGTAGCCATAACAATGCCCACCCAAATAAAATCATTTTTTGCTTTCAAATACTTTGGGAAATCAAAGGAAAACTTAAGGGCATTCCCTAGAATATCAACCTATGATTTTTGAAATACTTTTTCTTTGTAAAAACTTTGTAGCCATGACAATGCCTACTAAGTATTTGATGAAATTCTCTTCTTTCTTTCAAGTGCTTTAACCAACCCAAGGAAAACTCATGGGTATTCTCTTGAATGTTAACTTTTGATTTTTGAAACACTTTCCTTTGCAAAAAACTTTCTTTTCACGTGTGAAAACTTTCTTGAAAAACCATGAATTTAAACATTCTTGATTTATTCATTAAGCATAGCAAATACTCAAAATAACAATTTTCATGATTTCCTTTATTCTTTGTAGCCAAACTTTGAGGACAGGACGAGACATGCCCTTGGAGGAGTGATTGAGTGGTGGCGCAAAATGGCCACACGGCAACCTGAAACCCAAAAGATTATAATTAATGCGGGTTTTGGAGATTTTCTGAATGCTTTATGGGTGGAGCAGAGGGACAGACAAGCGCTGCTGGCCCTTACTGAGTTGTGGTGGGACACCACAAACACTTTTCACTTCAGTTTCGGGGAAATGACTCTTACCCCAACAGACTTTACGGTCATCACAGGACTTCGCCTAGGTGGGCGGAGATTATCTTACTATGAGAATGCTCACGGGGATCCCCATTATCTCTTGGAACAACTCGGGACCATGGTACTTGTTCAAAGGGGTGGAGTGCGCCGAACTTGGCTAAAGATTCATTTTGGTGATCAAAGAGAAGAGGATGATGCAGATCCATCTTGTCTTGCCCGAGCTTTCATGCTATACATGTTGTCCAGCATATTCTTTGCTAGCTCTGGCGATGTGGCTCATCTCGGGCACCTTACTTGCATGGAGGATGTTTGGGGGATGGGCGATTACAACTGGGGTAACGCCGTTCTTGCTGTACTGTATAGGTCCATGAGCGACAGATCGCGTGGAGTGAGCACAAACCACTGCGGGATGTCCTTTATCTAGGAGGTAAATCAACCTACAAATTTCCTTTCTAACAATATTTTCAATGAATACACATTATCATTTTCTTTTGAAATTCATTTTCTTTTTGAAAACAGATCTGGTACTACGAGTACTTGGGGTTTGAACGTCCTGCTCTCATGGACAATGATCCCTCATGGCCCGTTATGTCCAATTACCACATCGACAATAGGTGTGATTTAGTGGACAATAAACACGACTATGCCCATGCTAGGGCATTCCTAGCTTGCATTACTGCTGATAAGGTAATTTCTAAAACTTTTATCTTTTGAATTCCATCTTTTCAATTCTTTCGCTTAACACCAACTCATGAATTAGGTGGACTAGGATCCATGGGCGCAATGGAAATATGCTCTTGAGGAGCAATGCCACAGGTGTGTTGATATGATTGAGAAGAGGATCCTCCTAGAAGGTCCTATGGGTCGCTACTGGTACCTCGGGGAGAGAGTTTGGCGCCAAGTAAAAGGCACCATTAATGCAGCTGTAGTCCCTATGGCACCGCTTGAGAGCATGAGACATGCCAACTCCTTGCAGGGGCGCGAATTGATCAAAGCTATACGAGGCAAGGATGCGATTGACTTCATAGTTCCGAATGGGAACTACGAGAGTTTCTGTAGGAGGTATCTGATGCCTCCTAGGGTCGTAGGAGTTCCACCCGTAGGGGTAAGTACATACTCAACCCCATACGTGCTTTGCAAATGTTTCCTAGCTGACTATGTGCCACTCTTTTCAGGGACGACGAGCTCGTGGTCACCATTCCACAGTGGGTTCAACCTCGGGTGTGTCAGGGGTGCATATGGATAGTGATGATGAGGGCATGGATAGGAACGCACTGCCCCCTTTGCCACAGCCTAGGTGGTCCATTGATTTGTGCCAAGGAGGTGACATCGTGCCCACGACTATAGCACCTCCTGTGATGGACGAGGTTCCTCAGATAGATCCTAGATATGAGACTGTAAGTTTCAAGGTTGACTTGATTCTCTTAATCCCCAACTATTTGTTAGACATTTCTTATCCAATTTCTCTTCACAGACACCCGCTGGGTATTCACAAGAATAGATCAATCTCAATGCTAGCTTGAGAAGGGACATGATGAGGATGAGCCTAAGCCTATCAAGGCAAGAGGCATATAGAGCGGGCGAACACTCGCACCCAGTAAGAATAGCTCCAATCAAAAACTTATGAAAATCTTTGGTTTTCTTCTTTAAAAAAGTGGTACTCATACCATTTACTTTCTTGGAAACTTGCAGATTGATTCCTTCCCTCAGTACAACCCAGCTGCGGCTCCACCACCTCCTCCATCAACAGACGAAGCAGGGCCAAGCAAGAGAAGGAAACCACGAAGGAAGCGTTAAAGACACTTATTTTAAGTTTAGGAAACTCAATTTAAGCATCTAGAAACTCTTAACTTGTCAAATCCTTGTATTAAGCTTATGTGGGCATTTATGTTATCTTTCAAGTTCTTTCTTTTAAAACCAAGTTCATGCATTCCCCACCTTTGAATTATGATATCTATCTCTTGTTGGTTGAATTTCACGATCTTTGGTGCAAGCTGGTCCCAATTTGAGGCCAAGATCAAACTTCCACAACAAGTGGGAATCAAAAGGGGCAAAAACAAGAAAGTGGGCCTTAACTATTTCTCAAGTGCTTTTATGGCTAAGTCAAAGAGCAATTCTAGCAAGAAAATATGAAGCCACAGGTGAAGCATTACTATACTTTTCGAGACAATCCTATGCAAATCTAATGCAGTCATAAAGCCATTCTTTTCAAAACATTTCTTCTTTAAGAACACCTTTTTTCTCTTTTTTTTTTTTTTTTTTTTAAACTTTATTTTTAAACCAATAATGGGGACATGCCTTCTCAGAAAATGATGTATTTTAAGAAGTCTTAATCAAACTGTGGTTCTTTTCTCAAAGTGTGAAGATAGAGTGAATTCCTTTATCTTCTTTTTCTCTTCTTTCTTTTTATTTTTCTTCTCTTTTCTTTTCAAGAACCCTAACTTTTGCCTAGGCTGCCTTTTCAGGTTTTCGTCCTAGCGGGTTTCTCTTTTATTTTCATTTTCTTTTCCTTTTTCTTGAATTTTGCAACTACTACAATGACGAAGTCTCATGCCCCTTCTATTCATGTGAATAAATCTACCCCCAAGTTCGCAGAGTTTCATGCCTATTCTTCTTTATCAAATTCAACTTATTCTTCAACCAATTGAGACAAACAAATCATTCCATAGGTTATGGAGTCTCATGCCTGTTTCACCTCAGAACTTGCGAACTACCTCAATCATAGAGAATTCAACCCCATGAATCTCACGGCCCATTTCTTCACTAGACCAATCAAATGATTCCATAATGACTACTGTTGCCCCTTTTCCATCATTAAATCTATGATAAGAGCCTAAGTTAAGAATGGAACCCGACACAATGGACCGCAGGAATAAACCATGCCTAACAATAATTCTCAAAGACGCGGTCAATGACCACTGAAAACACAAAGTAAAGGGGAAAAAGAGAGGAAACAAGAACAAACAAAGGAGAATAGGGAGAACAAAACAAAACAAGAACAAATTGGGAAGATAAAGAGAAAGAATAATCATATTAACTTTCTTAGTGGCATGTAGTATTTTAAGCTCATTAGTTCAATGAACAAAACTGATTCTTCTTAACTTAGTCACAAAGAATTGCTTTCAATGATTAGTTATGTGCAAAACTTCTTTCTTTTTCTCTTTTTTTTTTTTTTTTCACTAAATTGGACCGCAGCCAAAGTGACTTTATGGGTTGCCTACGTATCTCCACTTTAATCTCATGAGAACACAAAATCAATGCAAACAAACAATCTTTTTCTTTTAGTGGAGAATCAGGTCTTCGTAGTTCATCACATTTGTCATTCATTTTTTCAACGTCCTAACTTTTGCCTAGGTCGCCATTTCAGGTTTTCAACCTAGCGGGCTTAAGCTTTACACATAACCACATAGGGACAACCCCAACTTGGCTTGAACTCTTCTTTGCATTCCTCGAACGGATGATGTACTTGAACTCTTCTTTGCATTTCTCGAATGGATGATGTAGTTGAACTCTTCTTTGCATTTCTCGAACGGATGATGTAATCGAACTCTTCTTTGCAATATTTCTCAAACGGATGATGTAGTCGAACTCTTCTTTGCATTTCTCGAACGGATGATGTAGTTGAACTCTTCTTTGCATTTCTCGAACGGATGATGTAGTCTTCTTGATCACGAGGTCTTCTTTTGATTGCACTTGATCTTCTTTGGTGCTCTTGTATGTTTAATCCATCCACTCTCTTTCTTCTTCAAATTTTTTTTAATTCTTTTTTTCTTTATATATAGAGAGAGGTAAATCATCTTTAGAAATTTTGCAATCAAGTTCTTCTTTCGTTCTTCAAAATTCATCTTTGCAAGACTTCGGAACTTCTTTCAATGGCTCCATGTGATAGAGTAGGAGAGTGATCCCCATGTTTATCATTTTAAACTTTTCATTGTTTCTAAGTTAATCAGTTACAGTCCATTCATTACTCATTGTGCATGCCCCTTGTTCATTGAGCGTAGGAGGAGCTTACTGAGAAATATTTTCATGCCACTTTGATTGTCAATTGATTGATAGGAAGGATGAGATAGAAAAAGCAATACTTTATTGAATGAAGAACTAAATGGAAAGCCAAACTAACAATGATAAGAGATAATAGACTCAAAGAACCCACTAACACATGCAACTCAAAAGACAAAAGAAAACTAGAAAGCAAAAAGGACAAATTCCAAATCCATACTACGCCTAAACTCTTAAGCACAAATGGTCACGATGGAGCCAATGTAACAGCAATCATTGAATGGAACCATAAGAATTGTCTCCTTCCCTTAGTCGAAGCCTTCATTGGGAGCTTTAGGCTTGGCAATAATCCCCTTGTCAATAAGGTTTTGAGTGGCGTGTCTCAACCTTATACAGCTGTCAGTTCGATGCCCTTTGCTTTGGTGGAATTCACAAAATTGATACTCTTTGTACGAACAAGGCAAAGGAGTGGGTGGTGGCTTTGGAGCGTGAGGCTTTAAGACACCATCAGCTTTCAGGTTGTAGAAGACTTGGTCCAAGGGCATATAAAGATTGTCTAGTTGGCGATGCACCTTAGCAAACCGTGGAGGTTGTTGGGGACTCATATCAACTATAGCCCTTTTAATAGTAGACTCATGGTTGTCATTAATTCCTGTAGTGGGATTCTGGAAGGTGGTTTGGGCTTGAGATAATGGGTTTATGGTGGCCAAGAAAGGGTTCATAGGAGGCCTTTGAAGAACACTTGGATTGGTGGTTGGTTTGGGGAAAGTGACTGCCCCACGGTCAATAAGGTCTTGAATCTCATGCTTCAACCTCACACAATGGTTAGTGTAATGTCCTTTACTTTGATGGAAATCACAATACTCATTTTCTCTAAACCAACAAGGCAAAGGATTAGGTACAGGTATTGGATCAAGTGGTTCCAATAAGCCTAAGGTCTCCACTCTTCGAAAAGCATGACTCAACGGCATGTTAAGTTCAGTGAATTGGCGAGGCTTCTTCTTGACAGTTTGGGCTTTCAAATTGGCTTAGCGTCTCTTGAACTTGGGAACTCTTGCAACCTCTGATTGGGTTTGATGAATAACTTGGACAATCACATACGGCATCCCCTTAAAGTCTTCTAATGTTGTGTTGCTAATTCCAACCATGGTGGTGATAATGGGTTCTGCTCTAAACTCAACCTTTTAAAAAGATACCACAGGTTCAATCAATCTTCTTTAAATAGCAAACTTTTAATTAGGCATAATCCAAAATAATTTTGTTCTATGACTGCATTAAATTTGACAGAATTTGACTTTAAAAAGGTGCCCCTAGTTCAAATATATATATATATATATATATATATATATGCTTTTTAGCAAAAGGGTTCAAAATTACTATGCCCCTAGTTAGACAATTCAACCTTAAATGGACTTTTGGGTCCAAGGGTGAAATGCCATACTAAAGGTATAGGGAATTAACACTTGACCTTAGACCTTAGCCACTAAGCACCATCAAAACAATTAAGCACTCACATTTCCCAAGACTATGACAACATGATTACGCAACCACTAATGGTGGACAAAAGAATTAGGCTCAAACTAAACATGCCCCTAATTGGACAATTCATCCTTAAGGGTGCCCCTTAGGGCAAAGAATAAAGTGACATACTAAGGGTATGTAAACCTATTGATTTTAGAGTCATGTTACCCATTAGAATTAACCACCCACATAGCATTCATTCATATCTCCAATCGCATTCAAGAGCAAAAATATGGATCACTATATCGAGGGCTTTGTATCATCTTCCCAAAGAATCATGACATAAATTGCATTGTCATTCATTCCATTCACATTCATTCCCACAACACACATTCATGCCACACATATATTTAGTCCATACACACATACATTCAAACACACATCCACTTTGTACCTGCATTCATTCCACAAGCATGGTGACTTTAAACTAGGCGAGTCCATGTGTCCTAGACAATCCACTATATGCACTAAAAGGGTAGGATAGTGTCCCCTACTTGCTTGAATCAACTATATACCTATCACATGTGGCATGAAGGATGCCGCGTGAGTCAAGTGGTACGTGTTGATCCATTTAATATACCCAAGGGTAAAACCCAAGGATACATGGCAAGAGGAGTTGATAGCTTCGCAAACATGACACCCGAGAACGAGGGGAACCGGGGTCAAGGCTAGGCCAATCAGAAAAGGCAAGGATACATCGACCGATCATTCAAATGCAATCGCGCACACAATGCAATAAAGTAAACACACATTCAAGCGTATGCAAGTGATTGATTTTAATTTAAGCAATTAAATTAGCCCATACAAATTCCTTGAGTCTAGTCCACACATCCCCAGTGGAGTCGCCAGACTGTGAACCACGGGTTTCGATCCAGGGGGAAGGAGAACCCTTCTTTTAAAAAGACTTGTAGAGATTTAAATTAATAAAAATCTGGTTTTTAAAAGGTTCACAAAAACATAACAAATAAGGAGTCGCCACCTCATTTTTAGGAAAAGAGGAAAACCATAAAAACAGTTTTTTTTAAGAAAACCTTTGAAAACAAACCTCATGACTCCGATCAAGGAAAAAGCAGGTCTATCAAAACAAGAGAGGATTCGGAGACTAAGTTACGATGTGGGAAGGTTCCAGGAAACATCCTATAGGCACCCACATCGCCCCAAAAATGGGTCTCTGAATTTATATGGGCTATTTCAATCACTTCCTAATTAGTCACCATGCATATGCAAAGAATCATCCATAAATAATTCACATTCATCCATGAACATCCATAAAGCATATAAACATCCATAAAGCATGTAAACATCCATGAACAAGTATGAGAGATATGGAAAGCAAGTAAGAGATAGAGAGAATGAACAAACAAATCCATCCTATCCACTAGCAAATATGTGATGGACAAATGAATAAGCAAACAAATCCATCCTATCTACTAACAAATATGTGATGGATAAATGTATAAGCATGGGTCCATCCTACTCCACTAGCATATATGTGATGGACAAATGGGTAGAGAGAAAGAGAAAGAAAGAAAAAGAAAACCTAGGATACTTAGTATCCTAGGGCGGACTTGAACATCAAATGAGCGCCTACGTACCTTACATACAAAGATGTAAGGATCAAAGTCCACGTAGTTCGATTGAGAAGGGGTTACTCCCTTTACAATGAACTATAAACCCTAAGTTTCCATAAAAAGAAAAGAAGAGTTTTAAAAGAAGAAGGATTTCCAAAAAGGAATTTGAGAAAAGATAGAATTTGAAAAGAGATAGAACTCTTATCCAAGTAGAATTCTAAAAGAGATAGAACTCTAATTCAAAAAGGAGTTTGAGAAAAGTAGAATTCTAAAAGAGATAGAACTTTAATTAAAAAAGGAGTTTGAGAAAAGTAGAATTCTAAAAGAGATAGAACTCTAATTAAAACAGAATTTTGATGAAAGTAGAATTCTAAAAGGGATAGAACTCTAATTAAAACAGAATTTTTAGAGAGTTGGAAAGTTAGGACTTCTAATTCAAAGTAAAGACAATAACCCAAGGGGGAGAAGAGAACAATTCATACACAACTTACCATGAACCACTTACAATATGCAAATTATCCCGAAATATCGAGAAAACACCAATTAATCACCCCATGTATTCTATAGGGCAATTATTAAGCTCAAACCATTCATATTCATGCTCAAATCATCATTTGAAGACCTAATTCAAATCTGGACAGAATACTAAATATGCATATAATGACCTAACACTCATGCATATCATCCCGAAACATCGAGAAATCATCAATTAATCACCCTATGTATTCTATAAGGCAATTATTAAGCTCAAATCATTCATATTCATGCTCAAATCATCATTAGAAGACCTAAATCAAATCTGGACAGAATACTAAACATGCATACAATGACCTAAAACTCATGCAAATAACAAGAATCAAAAGAAAAACTCAATCCTATATGCTCCTATATGCTCTAAACACCCTAACATGCACAAAACTATCAAAAACATGCTAAATAGGCATTACCATGATGAAAATATCATATGATAATCCTAAACATGAAAAGAAAATCTACCATGATGCCTTCGGTAAGTACTTTATGTAAGAATGCGAAATAATCATCCTTACGGCGAGCTTTCTTAAGTAAAACTATCCAGAGATAATTTTACGTAGAAATCACTCCGTATGAATGGTTTCTTCACATATCCTACGTAAAATATATACCTAAGAATGCAATGAAACTCACAGCGCACTTAAACACACTCTAGAAAGCACCTATGCACAACCTCACCCTCTAAGGACGATAATTATCCTCGAAAAGGATAATCATCCATACACCTATGAAGACGAGGCTTACATAGTAAGTGTCCTATACAAAAGATGCTTAAAATCATGTATATAATTGAACCATGAAGAGAAAACGGCCTAAACACATCAATTGATTTTTCATGCAAAACGTACCTCTATCCTTAAGAGAGAAACTATCCTACCAGCAAACAATTCGCAATCCTAATCCACTAACATGCATTCTCATCATCTTTGAATCATATACACTCTAAAATATAGAGTATATACGATTCCTAAATCAATTCTAAACCATAACTATGCAGAGAATGGAGTAGAAGAAGAAGGAATCGTAAAAGAAAGCAAAAGAGACTTATAATGAAGCAAAAGTCCTTGCTGTGTTCTTCCTTCTCTTTGGCCTGGTTCCCTTCTAGTTCCTCTTCAAAATTGCAGTAGGAAGCCTCCTCCAAGTGATATGGGTGTGTGCAAACTCATGGCCCCTCTCTCTCGTATAAGTATGAAGTGTCAAAAGTCCCTTATGCTGATGAATGAGCCTCTATTTATAACCAACCAACCATATGAACCAATGGTTGGGATTAATTTACCATAAAATCAATCTAGGGCTGTAATTAAATCCCATGAATGTTAAACAACTCAAAACCACCTCCCAATAGGCTTAGAAGTCCTTTAGAAGGTTGAAATTCGGAGTGGTAGAGTCCCATTTCGTCAAAAATTCAAAAGGAGAAAATTCAGGATGGAACTCTTGGGTGACCGGTTGTGGTGAACCGGTCCAACCGGTTGGTGAACCGGTCCAACCGGTTGGGCCCAACCGGTCACCCGAGAAGAATCCAAAAAAATTGGAATTCTAGCTCGGTTTGGACTCCGAACTTCAAACGGACACAAATTCTTCGTTTTAACTCCGATTTGAGTGATTCAAAAGCCAAAATTTCAAGGATTCAATGTAGAATAAGCCTAGAATATTCTTGAACCAATAATCCTTGACCACGGTCAAGTGGCTGGGTTTTCATGAGGCGATTACCCGAAAAAAGGTCAATTAAGCATAGGGTAATGTGGTGAACCTAATCCCAAACCTATCAATAAATTAAATGGGCACTTCAATTAGGCTCATTTCATCATTCTAAGGTTAATGGAACACTCCGGAGCAAATTTGGAAGTCAATTGGAAAATATACGAAGTAAAAGACGCAATTGCCCTTCAAGTCGCAAAAATTCTAATTAGCTATCCAAACCTATCTGGAATTGAACCAAATTTGACACACATATCCAAAATGACCCTAGAAACTAAATGCAAGTGATGGGACTCAACAAAGAGACAAAAATATGCATGCAATGATGACCAATCCTCCTAAGGCTTAAAAGGGCAAAATTGTCCTTTAAGGCTTAGGGACTCCTAAATGCTTCTAAACCTAACCAAATGATATCATGATCTCATGGGGGTGAAAATGGGGTGTCTACAACTAGCTCTTCCCCTATTCTGTCTGCGGGTTCCAGAGCTGTCTCTTCAACCCCAGGCCGCTCTCCCTTTCGTTGCTACAAGGGAATCTCATCGACTTTAGCTTTTTTCTTTTGTTCTAGATCCTGCCTTGGGGTTTGAACTTTGCCAGTTCCCGAGCTGGGAAGGCATGGGATCCTAGAGTTCAGTTTGTCCTCCGAGGGTGCTAAGTGGCCTACATACTCCATTAGAAAACACTCCCTGGCGGCTACCTGGTTTCCTTTTATCTCCATGATTCCCTCTGGGCTCGGGAACCTAATGGATTGGTGGTAGGAGGATGGGACAGCTTTTATAGCATGAATCCAAGGTCGCTCGAGTATTATATTGTAAGCTGACCTTTCCTGGATTACTACGAATGTTTCCATGGATTGCACTGGCCCTGCCCGAATTAGGAGAGTTATTTGCCCCAGCAGGAAAGTCATGTTTCCATTAAAAGCCTTTAGGCTAACGTAACAGGGCTTTAGGTCAGAGTCCTTCAACCCGAGTTGACTGAACAACTTCTGGAACATCACATTCACAGATGCCCCATTGTCCACATAGACTTTGCCCACATCGTTGTTTCCTATGAGCATGCGAACAACCAGAACATTATTGTGGGGGCAACGCACTGTCCTGTCAGACTCCGCATCCCCAAAGAACAGCAGTTTTTCTCCAGTTTCTCCTTCACCTTGAGGTAGTAGTACTGGCTCGTTCCCGATATCACTGACCTCGGCATCTTGGCAAGCCATCCTGTATTGTGCCCTGAGCTGACTGGTTGACAGAGCAGTTTCTTCATATCCCCCCGTGATCACGTCAATCCTCCCGAGGATCTTTGGTTATGTGGATTAAGCAGCTCTGTTCTCGGGCTTTTTTTGTTCGGATGGCTGTCCTTTCTCACTTCGGGCTATAAACTCATTCAGCTTTCCTTCCTTGGCCCAGGCTTCGAGATTGTACTTTAGAACCTTGCAATCTTCTGTCTTATGGCCGTAATCCTTATGATAACTGTAGAACAGCCTTTTGTTTCTCTTCTCGGGCTCTGCAAGCATGGGTCTAGGTTTTTGGAAGAAGTCCTTGTTCTCCAGTGCCTTCATCAACTTGTAGATGGGGAGAGTAAATACAGTGAAGATGGCCTGATTTGGATTGGTAGGCGGCCTTGATTTCTCTCCTCGGGGACTATCCCTACGAGGCCTTGAGTCTTTCTTCTTATCATCTTTTTTATTGGCTTTGGTAGACTGCGAGCTGTAGAAATCATCTAACTTTAAATAGTTGGCTACAGTGGAGAGTAATTTGGCTAGATTTCTGGGGGATTAACAGTGAGCTCCTTAAACAGAGGTGATGGATTCCTCAGCCCGAGGCGAAATAGATCCATGGCATTCTTCTCAATCGAATCGTCAATCTCATTGTAAACCTCCTAGAACCTTTGAGAATATTCCCGAAGTCCTTCCCCATCTTTTTGTTTTAGCTCGTATAGGTTCTGCATGGTCCTCGGGAATTTGCAGCTAGTGATGAACCTTGTCTTAAACAGCTTGCTCAGTTCGTGCCAGCTATCAATAGACTCATCTGGAATCTTGGCCCACCACTTGAGAGCCACCTCCCCCAAACTCATAGGAAATATCTTATAGAGAAAACCCTCATTTCCAGCATATAACGACATACGTTGCAAATAATAGTTTAAATGATGATCTGGGTCTATTGAAAGAGAATAAAGAGTAAAGGTTATCTCAGAATACCCTCGTGGGATTGGGACCCGTTGAATCCACTTCGTGAACGGGCTCCGAGCCACCGCAGTGCTCTCTGGTCTCTCTCCCACTCTACTCTGATTACCCCGGTGTCTCTTGGAAGCTTCTTCCTCATTTCTCTCACGCCTGGGTGACCGAGAATGCTTCCTACTCGTCCCCCCAGTACTTCTCTCCCCTCTTCTTTCAGGAGATCGAGACCTATGGTGTCGTCTCTCGTCCCTGTGAGTTTCAGTTCCCAGAACCCACTTGAGCACGAGGTCTAGGATGGTCCTCGTTCCACCTCCGTGAATGATCTGAACGCCTTGAGCTGCACTCAGGGGATCTCTACACCAACGCATGATGTTGTCTATCTCCCCTTCCTGAGTGTCTTGGTTCTAGGCCAGTCAATCGTGGCTCGTCATCGTGTCTACTGCGGTGGTGGTGGTGCGAGACTCCAAGTCTGGGTGAACTTTCTTGGTGCCTGGTGCAGCGGAGTGGACTTGTTTGGCTAGCCTCCTCAGCGACAACATTGACCCTGCTAGGAGCAAAAGTTCGCTGGAGGTAGCGGTAGTAGTTCTACTCTGCAGTTAGCTTTGCGAGCTATGCCGATTGAATCTCCGATTGCATGGTTGCAATCAGTTCCACCACTGCTGCTGGGTTAGGGTTGTTTGTCACGGCCCTATCAAACGCAACTTTCAGAATAGGCTGGTCATCGAGAGAATGTAGAATAGTGGACATCTCTGGGGAGATCTGATGTTGCTGAATCGAAGGAAGCTGACTAGTTCCCACCGCAGGTAATGGCGGGTTTGCCTGTGAAGGCTGGGTTTCTGCTTGCTTTCCAACATCGCTTCTAACTGCTTGGTCTACGCGAGTAAAGTTTGCTCTAGATCTTGTTCGCCCATAGGTGGGCGGAAGTGGTGTAGCCATCTTATCGCGATGGTTACCACAGACAGCGCCAAATTGTACGGGGTAAAAAACTGCTCCCTGAACTATGTGTTAATGATGGAGCTTGCTCTCTCGCCTAGACTTGCAATCATAAGCTTGGAAAAAGGGTCAGAGGGTAGGCCAAGGTGGGTTTTGGCCGTGCCCTCTCCAAAGCTTAAGTCAGAAGCTATGTAGGGAGAATGAGGCAAGGAAGAAGACGAATTTCAAAGAATTAGGGTACTGTAGCTTACCACATTTGGCTGTATCATATTCTTTTTATACCCACCTGTACGGATTGACCATGTGAGGTCAGGTAACTGCCTTGGTTAGGTCAGATCTGACCATGGTTTACCAATAACCATCTGAACATGGTTTGTTAATCGTGGTTGGGAGTGGAATCATGATTCCTAGTAACCACTGTGTTAGGAATTACAGCTGCTGTGACAATTTTGGACTGTAGTAGGATTTGGATTGTAGTGTGAGTCATAGGACAGGTGTCCCGAGCTGAGGGTATAGTCCCGAGTTGGGAGATCACGTAGTTTGCAACAGGTCCCACCACGTTGTATTAGCCACGTGTCAAATATTGTGGTTTAACTCTTTGGCCCGAACTAGATCATGGGAGATGGATCACGTGCGTTGTAGTTGGCCTGGCTGAATTGCTTTCGCCACGTGTCCTCATTTCCGATTTAAGCTCTCTACCCCGAGCTGTATCCTCAGTTCAGAGATATTACCACACATAAACCATTTTATATTTTAAACAAGATAAACTTTTCAACTCATATGGAGTGATCGATTGCAGAGTGCTGTTTCTGGGCTAAATAGAGGTCTTACTGCAAATGAAGATGATATACAAAAGGCTGATGCTACTGCGAAGGAAATTGAAGCTGTTGGAGGACTTGTAAACCTCTCAATTGATCTTGATAAACTGCAAGGGAGATGGAAATTGATATACAGCAGTGCATTTTCATCTTGTATTCTAAGTGGGAGCCGGCCTGGGCCTCCCCACTGGAAGGATACTCCCAATAACTCTCGGCCAGGTGTGCTAGAATTCCCTTCTATTATTGTACCTTTCTTGTTTCATCTTATTCGCTTTTCAATCATATTTATGAAGATGAATAGAAAGATAGTGATTCGGTGGCCACTATGTTTTCATTTGTTTACTTGCCTCTCATACTTATTTGTTATACCAGTCTTGTCTCTTTGGCATTATATAATAGTACATGGATACATGCTATGTTTTTACTATTTATGCATTTTTAGCTCTTTCTTTTTGCTATTAGCACACTGTTAGAATTGTGTTAATAGATTTTGCCTTTCGCAAGTGTGTGCGTGTGTGAGAGAGAGAGAAAGAGGAAGGGAGATTTTGCTTTGATAGAGTCAAAAATGGGAGCAAACACTAAAGCTTTTGGAAGTGGTGACACGTGGCAGCCAAGCTTTTGTGGATGCTCACTCTTCTAATTCGTCTCGCTTTGTTTTTTTTTTTTTTTTTTGTAATTCTCACCTGATGGCTTCTTTTGTGTAGTTGAATCATGCACCATGGCAAAAGGTGAAATTTTTTTGAGGATGTTGCTTTTTTAGATTTGTTTTTCATTTTAACATCTAAAATATTATATATAGGACTAGTTGGGTCAAGGGAATGGTGACTTTTGAAACCATGTTATTCTAATCCAATGAAATGAAAATGATGGTTTTTATAATTAATATGAGCGATTTAATTTCCTTTGTTATTTAATTTGTCTTAATTTCTTTCATTTCATGTTGAGAATTTAATTATTGAGTAATTTGTATAAACAAGTTGATGTATTAAATTTAATAACAGGTTTGTAGGGTAGTAAATAGTATGTGACCAATTTTTTGTATATATTCACAAAAAAAATAAATAAATAAATAAAATGATTCGTAGATAAGATTACTGTGAAAAACAGTCATCTTATGTAGTAATATATGACTGCTTTTTAAGAACATAAGATGACTGTGAAAAACAGTCATCTTATATAGTAATATATTACTGTTTTTATGAACATAAGATGACTATTTTTAACATTCATCTTATATATTAATATATGACTGTTTTTAAGATAAAAATGGTCATGTTTTTGTGAATATATGACTGTTTTTAACGGTCATCTATAGCACACAAAGATGACGTTTTTGGTATAAAAAGATGACTGTGTTCATGAATAAAGGTTCTTCATTCTTTAAACTAAACATGACTGTTTTTAAAAAACAGTCATCTATAGCACTCAAAGATGACTGTTAAAAACGATCATCTTATTTGATGATAAAAGATGACGGTAGAATAGATGACCGTTTTTACTAAAACAAAAGATGACTGTTTTGGTAAAAGATGACTGTTAAACACAGTCATCTATCCACGTTTTTGTTGTAGTGTACCTAAATATTACGTATGCATAATTATTAGATTTTATCGATCCTCGAGAGGACCTAGGGAGCATCAACGCTGCATTCGCATTGTCAGTGTCTATCACGTGGTTTTAGGTTGGTATTGTTCGTGATTGAGGTAAATGTGGCTTCTTTACATTTAATATGGTGTTGTTTTATAAATGTGATTTTAAATGCCTTAATGATATTGTTGGATTTTCCTACTTATTTATAACCAAATATTTTTATTACTTGTTCAAAATTTGGGGAATCCTTCAATATATCATTGATATGACTGTTTTATATTGTTGCTTAAAGATACATGGTTATATATGTCACACCCCATTTTTGTCACCTTAGCTAGGGCACATCATTTCATGTAGGATTTTGAGTTCTTTTTTAGTCTAGTTTTTTGCATTGAGTTTCTATGGCATTGAATATCATGTGTATGAATTTTGAAGTGATTTGGAGTTTATCTCGATAGTCAATAAGAACTTTTGCGACTTTAAGGGCATAATCGTCTTTTAAGCCATATACTTTCCATTTGACCTTGAAATGAATCCCGAGTCATTCCCTCAAGTTCATATGAGTACATAGAATCTATATATAGGTTCAATTTCATGAATTAATGGTTTAAGATCAATTCGGCTCATAATGGTTCGGGTTGGCTAAAAGACCTTTTCTTGGTTTGCTCAAATTGACTCATAAGACCCAATCAATTTTCTCTTATTTAACTTCAGTTGGGCTTTATTTACATCCTAGGTGTGTTTAGAAAGATCGAATTTCGATTGGGAAAGCATTCGGTTCGACCTTGTTAGGATTATGCCCTAGAGCCAATCATAGAGATGATTGTTTAGGGATTAGGAACAATCAATTGATTTCATTTATATATGTCACATTTATTATTGATTTAATAAAAGAGATTATTCTATTATGTTTATATGCATCATTTATATCTACATAATATGTCCATGGAGTTAGAGTTGAGAATATGAAATTACAAAGGGTTGTAATTTTGAGACTCTAAATATATCTCTGTACTAAACTCCTAAATCATTCCTAGTTGAAGGTTCACTGTGATGGACAGTAATGAACCATAGGACTAGCACTTGTTAGGTTGACTCTATAGGAGGATAGCTAGTCTCAAGCTATTTGTGTGGAGACACTACAACCAACAAGTGGGTGCCTATTATAAGAATAGGTAAACTGAATGTGACCAAAGATATGAGATAAACTGAATGGAGTTTTAACCTGCCTGTCAATCAGTCTCTCATTGTTATAGTGGTACAAGTAATCCTTAGACTTGAAACACCATGGTTGTCTTATGCATGTAGCTTTAGAAGTTTGATAACACTAAGTGCAGATCCTATTCAGGGTCTGTAAGGGTGTTCATTGGCCCTACTGCTATGTGTGTGAAGGCATGTGAGTGATCTACAAGGAATCCATCACTCTTAGGAAAAAGGGAGTGAATGTCTCATATAGCATTCATTGAATATAACTCATTAAACCCATGGGCCCATGGTAGAATGAATATGGAAAGGAGTTTCCATAAGTTCATCATTGAGTTGATATTAATGAATGGGTATAAAGTAATTGAACTAGGGACTTGACAGACTTCCATGTCCTATTAGTTCAATTGGAGACATTGAGTTGATGGAAGGATGAAATTGTAACCTATAAACTATAACAGAACGGTTCTTTGTAAATGACTATTCACCTCATTAAGGACCACACCATGAGCCATATGCTAGGTGTTACTCATGGTTAGTAGAAGCCCTAATTGATATAAATGAGTTATAATTAATTAGAAGGAATTGAAAGGAGTTTCAATTAGACCCTTAATGGAAAGTGTTCCACTGTGCACAACTTGTGCTGTTCTTACTACTTGATGACGTGAACCCAATGGGTCACACACTGATCATGCTAAGAGAGCTTGATTGTCTATGAGAGAAAGGGTATAAGTGATTAAAGAAAAGTTCTTTAAGGGGGTAATTTGTATTTGATGCAAACTAGTGGGCCGATTGTGTAATTAAGAGTAATTACACAAATTCCACTAGGGTTAGGAATCCCCCTATGGCCGGCCCTATTAATGGGCTATATAATGCCCATTATGTGGGGATCACAGGAGGACAATTCATTCTCCCAAGGGTTGGCTAGAAAAATTACAGCTCTCCCTCTCTCTCTCTCTCTCTTCTCCACCTCTACCAACCATAAGGAAGAAGAAGGAAAGGACAACAAGCTCTAGCTAGGTGTGGATACCGTTGGAGGCAGCACACTTGGGCTGCTCATTCACCGCTGTCCGGAGACAAAGCTTGGAGCAAAAAGGAGAAGAAAAAGCTTGGAGCATAAAGGAGAAGACCATATCAAACTGTAAGTAATTCTACCCTCTTCTAGTTAGGGTTTTTGTTTTGTATCAAGTATAATTAAGATTCATGGTTTTGGGAATCATAGGAAAAATTTTAATTCCGCCTTTGTAGTCTTTCCTCTCTAGTTAGATTCCCAATAGTGGTATCAGAGCCATGATTATGCCTAATACAAACTGCATATGGGCTGGAATATATGGTAAATTGATTGGTTAATAAATCTGGAATATATGTTCATGCATTAGAATGGTTTCCCTCTCATGGCCAAACCTAGGGTTTATGAACCCTAGGTTAATTCTCCTTCTACTCCTCTTCTAAAATAGTTTTAGGGCTGCTGGTTATTCAAAATTTGAATGGGGATTGAGTTTGGAGAAGATGATGAACAATTTTTATGATAGTCATGAAAAATCGTCATCTTGTTTTGCATGCCAAAATCAGAGTTCTTCTCCAAAATTTTTGATCCATATATGGTTAGAAAGCTCTTCGAATCAGCTTTACAACCCAACAAACGGTTCATCAATCCGAGTTTTGTAGTGAAAGTTATGAATTTTTTACTACAGGCTGTCAGGGAAGACAGTTTTGCTCGGGAATGATGTAACAGCCACAATTGTGAGTTTTTGATGGAGATCAAAGGCATGGCAATGGTTGCTACCACTTGGGTTATGTTCTAGACATGGTAGGAAAGGGTTCCCAAGCATTCGGATGCATCATAATCGGATTATGAGTCTAGAACAGAAGGAAGAAGGAGAAGACCACCATGTTTGAATCTGGGTTTTAGAACCCTAGGGTTCTTGCTACTGTTATGATCAGATACTTCTGTAAAATTGATGAATAATCATTATAGGATGATGATATATGATGTATACATCATATTCTTTAATAATCAAAGGAGTCTTGATGCATAAAGAATCAAAAAGTTTGATTTCTTGGAAGAACACAGCAGGCTGTTTTTCTGCATAAAGTCATCAATGGAGTTTTGTTCATATCTTGAGCTAGGGAACTCCAAATTGCATGAAACCAATTTTATTAGTTTCCTAAGACATGTAGGATGCTAGGAAAAATAATTTGGTAGCCTGAATTAATCATCTTGCTCGGTTTTAAATCAATTTGTGATCATGGACAGTATGCTGTCAAATTCTGGACAGCCTACTGTTCTTGAATTGTTTAGAACAATTGGGGATGATTTGATCATCCAAACCACTTCAATTAGCTTAGTATTTCATGTAGGGACATGATACAAAAGCTGGTTTTGTTGGTGGAGTCGAATTGATTAAGTTTTAGAAACTTTTGTGACCTTGGAGGTCCTCCAATGGTGGTGCCAGCACTGGGTTTAGGAAACCCTAATGTTCTTTGAAGAAGACAGCCCTCTTGGCTACTCCACACATGTCCATGGGCTTGGCCCACACCCTGGCTTGAGTCCCCCTTTGCTGGCCATGGCCTCCCATGGCCTGGCCAAGCCATGGCAGCCTTGCCTAGCCATGGCAGCCCACTAAGGTGGCGGCAGCCTTAGGGTTTATGATGAAACCCTAATTCCCATTAATGATGAAACCCTAATTCATTAATTGCATTAATTAAAAACCCTAATTGACTATTAAATACCTTAATTAAAATGTTTAATGATTGGTCATTAATTGACAAATCATGGTTATTAATCATTAGGGTATAATTAAGTGCATTTATGATGTCTAGGGTTTAGGGTTTAGGAAACCCTAATTTATATTAATTAAACCCTAATTCTATTAATGCATTAATTAATAACTAAACCTAGTAATTAATGTGTCTAACCTAGGGTTAAATGATCAGTCATTAATGACCAATCATGATCATTAATGGTTTAGTAATTAATCATTGGCATTTAATAGGTTTAAGGTTTAGGGTTTTAGAAACCCTAATTAGTGCATATTAATTAGGAGTAATTAATATCCTAGGTGGCATTAATTAAACCCTAATCCTAATCATTAATACCGTATAAACCTAGGGTTTAAATGATTGGTCATTAATTGACCAATCATAAGGCATTTAATGCATTAGGGTTACACTTAGGGTTTAGAGTTAATGCATTTAGGGTTTAGGGTTTTAGGAAACCCTAATGCACTAATTAATTAATAAAATGATTTTATTTAATTCCGAAATTGATTATTTAATTAATGGTGATTGATTTTATAATGTTTTAAATGGTTTAAAACACAATTTAGGATTAAATTAAAATCTGGAATTTTTTAATTAAATGAAATTGTTTTGTTTAATTAAAGAGACCTTAATATTTGATATTAGAGTTTAAATTAGGGGACTTTAAATGTTTCAATTGATTTGATTAATTGAAATTAAATGTCTTAAATGTTAAGACTTAATTAATTCTGGAAATTATACATATCCTAATAAGATTAGGACACATTAATGAGATTAATGAAAACCAATCAATAGAGTTACCATAAATGCCCATATGTTTATTGCTTACAGTTATTTCCTTTATTATGCAATGTGATTGTATGGTTATGGATGGATGATGATTATGGACTATACCTTAAACCAATTGTGATTGGCCGTCTTATGAATGGGTTGTATTAATTTTTCAAGAGTTGTTAATTTTTGGTGATGTATTATTTATTTGGGGCTTGCATGCCACCTTCTTCTCTCTCTCTATCATTCTCTTTTGTACCCCACATTCCCCTTATGTATCCCTTTCTTTAAAATTATGTAAATGTTATGTAATCGAGAGCGCACTAAGGAGCATGGTGGACTTAAAGGAGTATGGTGGAGCCCAATAAGCCTATGGTGGAGACCATGAAGCCAATGGAGAAGATTGAAGGACTTGAAAGCTTGGAGAAGATTTTCAAGAGTGCATGCTATGTTTCGAATGAATGTTTTACGATCACCTACACCCACCTTAGACCTTGGATTCAATTCATTGGCTTGGATTGAATCTTCTTAAAGTCCATAATCATCATAGTGGGAGCTTTTAATGAGATTAATAGAGATAGCTCCAAATCCAAAGATCGTTATATGTCACCTTATTGGGACTAATATCGATGATTGGATTATATATAATGTTGTTATATATATATTTATTTAAATGCATGAGATGTATGTTAGATTAGTTAATTTGATGAGACCCTTAAAACCCCTCTCTTTTAATATTAAGTTGGAAATGGAGAATACATTAGGGAATGGATTCTTTATTGCCTTCCATCATTATAGGATCATCTCATGTCCTTTAATGTGGGTACCTGGCTGCAGACATGTAGGAGCTACTCATATTAAAGACATTACTTGAAACTATCACATATATAGATATCATGGGGTGCCTAAACTGGTATATACCAAGAAACTATAATGTGAGGTATATATTTGGCGAAACATACCTGTGTGAATGATGGGTTTAACTTAACTAGGGAAGTATTCCAAGAAACTATAATGTGAGGAGTATGTACCCTAGAGGCAAAATGATTGGAACTTGCTTATGAAGCATTAGACAAGGAGTTGTCTTCTTATTGTGGGTTAGAAGTCAAGAAACTATAATGTGAGGCTTCTAGGTCACAGTGGGACCCCAATCCCCATTAGGAATAAGATTCCCGAATTCCATTAGAGGGTGTATGGAATTTGATAAAATAGTGGGAGGTACCATATGATTAAAGACCCGATTATTATGGATTAAAAATGAAATCTAATTCTCTATTTAATTTTTATATGTAGTTCATAGAAATGGCTCACCTCAACCCGTTATCCAAAATATTGGACATCAACCGTTTGATTGGACCAAATTGTCTTGATTGGCTTAGGAATCTAAAAATTGTTTTGGATTCCAAGAATCTTACCTATGCACTTCATAATCCACTTCCCATTGCTCCTGCTGAGGCTACAACTCAGCAAAAGAAAGACGCTTACCAGAAGCGCATGGACGATGATCTCATGGCAAGGTGCTATATGATGGTATTTATGAGTCTCGAGCTTAAGAAGCAACACGAGTCCATGGGAAGTGCTTACGAGATTTTTATCAACATACAAGAGTTGTATGGGAAAGAATTCTTGCTTGAATTTAATGAAGCTACTACTTCCAAGTCTAAGCTTAAGCCCAAGGGCAAGGGTATAGGCAAGGGTAAGAGTACCCGGAGGAAGAAGAAAGGTAACAACAAAGCCAAAGGAACCTGTTTTCACTACGGCAAGGATGGGCACTGGAAACGTAACTACCGGAAGTATCTGGATACTCTAAAGAACCAACCTTTGGAAGGTATGGATCATGCTCTAAACTAAACGTTAGTTTTGCTTCCACTTGGGTACTTAATTCTGATGTGAATTTTGAATTCCATGCAGAATCTAGTGGGAAGCAGAAAGCAAAGTAAAGGCGGATCAACCCTACAAGTGGGGAATGGAGCAAACGTTGCTGCATTAGCTGTGGGGCTTGTTGCTTGACTCTAACTAATGGAGTAGTTTAGAAATAATAGTTAGCTATCTTTACATTCCAGAAGTTATTAGAAACATTAATTTTATTTCAGTTTTATCTAAACGAGGTTTTAGTTTGATTTAATAAATGTTTTCTATTAAATGAAGAGTTCATTACTTCTGGAGTTTATGTGGATGGCCTTTATTTTCTAAACTTTATTGCAAATATGAATTGCAATGGAGCATGATAGTTCTAAATTGAATGCTAATAAACCTAAGAGAACAAGATATACATAATGATGTATGTAGAAGTTTCTCTTACTTTACAACCTTTACCAATGATTCATTCTAGGTTTGGGTGTGTATACTTAATGAAGTACAAGTCTGAAATATTTGAAAGGTTCAAAGAATTCAGATATGAAGTAGAGAAACAAACCGGTAAAAGTATTAAACCTCTTCGATTGGATCAAGGAGGAAAATATTTAACCAGTCAATTTTCAGATCAATTTGTTCAAACGGGCATTCAATCACAATGGACACCTCTTGGAACACCATAACTTAATGGTGTGTCAGAAAAGAGGAATAGAACCTTATTGGATATGGTTAGGTCCATGATAAGTTACAACGACCTAATATTATCCTTGTTAAGGCATGCCCTAGAAATTGCCACGTACCTGTGAAACAGAGTTCAAACTAAGGCTGTCCCTTAGGACCTATATGAGATATGGAAAGGGAAGCACCAAACCTTAAGCATGTTAAGGTATGGGGATGCACTACATATTTAGAGACATATAATGCAACCAAATTGGAAATCAAGATAACTTAAATGTAGGTTTGTGTATTATCCTAAAAGGAGTTTAGGATATCATATATATCATCCTGATGAACAAAAGTGTTTATTAGTAAGTTTTCAATCTTTCTTGAAAAAGAGTTTATTCAAGAAGGAGATAACAACAGGAAAATAGAACTCAAAGAGTTGTCTAATGAGACACAAACCAACATTGATGCAACCACTGTCCCTATTGAGACAAAACCCATCATTGTACCATGATTGTACAAAGGGTTAGTGGGAGTGCGATCACATTTATGGTCCTATAAGTGAATGACGTTCTACTTATTAGGGAATAATGTAGAAACGTTGTCAAAAGTGAAAAATTAGTTTTTCACAAAGTTTCTCCATAAAAGATTTGGAAGAAGCATCCTATATTCTGGGAATAGAAGTCTATAGAGATAGATCTAAAGGATGCTAAGTCTCTCCCAATCGATGTACGTAGACAAGATTTTGAATGGGTTCAAAATGCATGATTCCAAAAGGAGGTCTAATTCCTGTCAGACATGGAATCAAGTTGTCTATAACTAAAAGACCAGATATCAGTTTTGCTGTAAATGTTACGAGCAGATATCAGGCAAACCCAGATAAGGAACACTGGGAAGCAATTAAGGCTATCCTTAAGTTCTTGAGAAGAACTAAAGGACCTATGCCTTGCCTATAGAGAAAGAAACTTGAAATGGTTGGTATAACGGATTCAAATTTTCAATCTGACGATGATGATAGGAGATCAACATCGAGGTATGTTCTCACCTTAAATGGTGGAGCTGTAAATTTGAGCACATTGCTGCATGTTTGGATGAGTAAGTTCATTGCAGAACTAGGTGTGGTTCCTGACATTGAGAAGCCTTTATTATAGTTTTTGTGACAACAATAAGGCTATTGCTCAAGACAATGATCCACGGTCTCATCAAAAGTCCAAACTTTAAGCGGCGATTCCAAGTGATTAGAGAGATCATTGGAAGAGATGACATATACATATAGAAGTTTAATACAACAGAGAATAAAGAAGACCCCTTCACTAAGGCTATGACCCAAGTGTGTTGGATCACCCCCGACAGGATATGGGTATGAGATACATGGTGGATTGGCTATAGCGCAAGTGGGAGATTGTTAGGATTATGCCCTAGAGCCAATCATAGAGATGATTGTTTAGGGATTAGGAACAATCAATTGATTTCATTTATATATGTCACATTTATTATTGATTTAATAAAAGGGCTTATTCTATTATGTTTATATGCATCATTTATATTTACATAATATGTCCATGGAGTTAGAGTTGAGAATATGAAATTAATATATCTCTATACTAAACTCCTAAATCATTCCTAGTTGAAGGTTCACTATGATGGACAGTAATGAACCATAAGACTAGCACTTGTTAGGTTGACTCTATAGGAGGATAGCTAGTCTCAAGCTATTTGTGTGGAGACACTACAACCAATAAGTGGGTGCCTATTATAAGAATAGGTACACTGAATGTGACCAAAGATATAAGATAAAATGAATGGAGTTTTAACCTGCCTGTCAATCAGTTTCTCATTATTATAGTGGTACAAGTAATCCTTAGCCCTGAGACACCATGGTTGTCTTATGCATGTAGCTTTAGAAGTTTGATAACACTAAGTGCAGATCCTATTCAGGGGTCTGTAAGGGTGTTCATTGGCCCTACTGCTATGTGTGTGAAGGCATGTGAGTGATCAACAAGGAATCCATCACTCTCAGGAAAAAGGGAGTGAATGTCTCATACCATGAGCCATAAGCCATATGCTAGGTGTTACTCATGGTTAGTAGAAGCCCTAATTGATATAAATGAGTTATAATCAATTAGGGAATTGAAAGGAGTTTCAATTAGACCCTTAATGGAAAGTGTTCCATTGTGCACAACTTGTGCTGTTCCTACTACTTGATGATGTGAACCCAATGGGTCACACACTGATCATGCTAAGAGAGCTTGATTGTCTATGAGAGAAAGGGTATAAGTGATTAAAGAAAAGTTCTTTAAGGGGCTAATTTGTATTTGATGCAAACTAGTGGGCCAATTGTGTAATTAAGAGTAATTACACAAATTCCACTAGGGTTAGGAATCCCCCTATAGCCGGCCCTATTAATAGGCTATATAATGCCCATTATGTGGGGATCACAGGAGGACAATTCATTCTCCCAAGGGCTGGCTGGAAAAATTACAGCTCTCCCTCTCTCTTTCTCCCTCTTCTCCACCTCTAACAACCATAAGGAAGAAGAAGGAAAGGACAACAAGCTCTAGCTAGGTGTGGATACCGTTGGAGGCAGCACACTTGGGCTACTCATTCACCGCTTTCCGGAGACAAAGCTTGGAGCAAAAAGGAGAAGAAAAAGCTTGGAGCATAAAAGAGAAGACCATATCAAACTGTAAGTAATTCTACCCTCTTCTAGTTAGGGTTTTTGTTTTGCATTAAGCATAATTAAGATTCATGGTTTTGGGAATCATAGGAAAAATTTTAATTCCGCCTTTGTAGTTTTTCCTCTCTAGTTAGATTCCCAACAAAAAGACCCTTTCTTGGTTTGCTCAAATTGATTCATAAGACCCAACCAATTTTCTCTCATTTAACTTCAGTTGGGCTTTATTTACATCCTAGGTGTGTTTAGAAAGATCGAATTTCGATTGGGAAAGCATTCGATTGGACTTTGTGTACAAACCCAGCTTAGCGACGGTGGGGCACCATGGTTAACCACTTTTGTAAAACGTAACCATGCACCCATGGTTAAGGATTTTTGTCCTAAAATGATTAGAAATGTGTTCTACTTCGAAACACGGTTGTTTTGGCTTTTATTTCATCAAAATCGGACTTAATTTGAACATTCTAGGACTTCTACAGCAAATAGGAGTCAAAACCGAAGCAGACTGGAGCAAGGCCTCAAGTAACCGTCCGGGGCTGGACGGTCAGCCGTCCAAACCCAGACGGCTAACCGTCCAGGCCTAGTTGGTCACCCGAGGACTCCGTCTTCAACTCAACTTCTGACTCTTCTCTCCCTCTTTTAACGGTTTCCTCTGCCATTACAACTTGTTTTCTCTTAGGAGTGTGTGAGTTTGAGTTTTTTGAGCACCAAGAGAGTCTCTAATAGCCCTAGGATCATTGTTTAATGAATTAATCTTAGCCATTGGTTTAGGAAGTCAGTTCTCTATATAAAGGACATGATGTTCAACACATAGAAGGAGGTTAATTGCACTTTATACTTAGAGAGAGAGGGAGCTACGAGTTTGGAGAGCTAGAAGGACATCAAGAGGAGGCTCTTTAACCCCAAGCAAGCAAGGAAAAAATGAGTTTGAAGACAAGGAAGATTCTACAAGAGATAAGCATGTCTCTTTAATGCTGAACATGGGCTTTCTCCTTCTCCTTCTCCTTCTTCTTCTATGATAGTTCTAGTGCATAATATAACTCCACATGTTAGGGATAGTCCAATGTTTTTAGGATGCATTATGAATGATTTTGAGATGATTTATGGCTTTATATGCTTGATAATCCCTGGTTTACTAAGGATTGGATAGCATTACTCTTTTTATCCTCTTAAATCGTGCATAGTTCATACGCCTAGGTTACTGTGATTATTGTCATGAGTTGATACTCCTGTTAGTTAATATACCTGATATGCATGATATTCATGATGATTTGAGTATGTGTTAGAGTATTTTCATAGGTTTTTATGCATAGTTGTGAGATTAGGGTTTCGATAACCCTAAAATCACACAGGTTTTATACATCATGTTTAGCTTAGTTCTGTGAGTAATTTCTCATCATAGTCATTCTATATATGCTGCATATAGTTGAATCATGCTAGGTTTGCATTCATGTAGTAGATTTTATAGGGTTTTTGGAGATATTATCCTTTTCTAAGGATAATTATCCTTTTTGTTAAGTAGGGTTTTGCATGAGAGCTTTCTGTGATGTGTTTAAGCATGAAATCACTTCTATTGTGTTCTAATATATATATATATTTTATGTAGGATATGATAATTGCACCTCCCCATAATGACTTTTTTACGTGAATTTATCTTATGATAGTTTTGCTTAAGAAAGCTCGCCGTAGGAAGGCCTATTTTCATATTTTACATAAAATATCATCTTTTTGTTTAGAATAGGCTTTGCTATCATGTTTATTGATACTATTGGAGTCTCCCATGCTTGTTAGTGTGTCTTTGGTAGGTTTTTATGCATGTTAGTCAGGTCATTGCATGTAGGATTGAGTTAGGGTCCTTAGTTATTCATTTTTCTTGTTGTTTGCATGATAAATGGATAATTTTAGGCTTTGTCATGATTCTGTCCAGATTAGTATATCGTTCTTCTTGCATGGTTTGGTGCAATTGTAAGGGTGCAAACAGGTACAATGCTTGTCCTACTGCAAATAGGGCTGCTATTGCTTGAAATTGCTAATGCTTAGAGCTTTTGTTCTCAGGTAAGTAGGGTATGAAGTGCCCTAATTCACTTTTCCTTACTTTCTTTTCTCTTCTCCCTCCTAAGGTTATTTCTTAATACGAACATATGGTAATTATCAAAGGTTTCCTTCATTAAAATTCTGGTTTTCTATCAAGGTTTTCCTTTTGTGGAAGTTTCCAATTTTGGACTAAATCAATACATTTTTCGAACAAGGAAACCTAGGGTTTTTACCATAGGTTTGTATTAGGTTGTAACCCTATTCTTTTTGAACTACGTGGACTTTGATCCATGTATTTCGCTGCATGGTACGTAGGCGCTTGTTTTGAGGCCCAAGCCCGTTCTAGGATCCAAGTATCCTAGGCTTTTCTTTTCTTTTCTTCTTTTTTCTGTTTTGTTTTATTTGTTTGATTGTGCATGGGTGATTGGATGGAATATATGTTATGCATGCTACCTTGTGATGATATATGATGATATTTGAGTTAAAAAGATCTTAAGTTAGCCTAATCAAATTAAGAGACCAACTCGGGCGATGTGGGTGCCTATGGGCTTTGCCCAAAACCTTCCCACGTCGTAACTTAGCCGCCGAATCCAATTTTCTGGTTTCAAAGACTTTGCTTTTCTTTTAATGGAGTCATGTGGTTTTGAAAATAAAACATTTTTGTGGTTTTCCTCTT
Source organism: Liquidambar formosana (assembly GCA_039720395.1). Taxonomy (NCBI): domain Eukaryota; kingdom Viridiplantae; phylum Streptophyta; class Magnoliopsida; order Saxifragales; family Altingiaceae; genus Liquidambar; species Liquidambar formosana. The sequence goes on along the minus strand of CM077824.1, from coordinate 26,127,869 downwards.
TTCCCTAAAAAATGAGGTGGCGACTCCTTTTCGTTTGTTGTCTTTCACCCATCTTTCACCAAATCCCTTGTGGGCCGCGGTTTTCCGTGGGTTCACAATATACTCGTTTGAATGTTATTGTGAAATATCTATTAAATGTGTGGAATTTTCATGATATTTGGATTATGGAAAAATGCTTTATAAATGTTGTTTACTTGGAAATGCTTTAGAAGTGTTACTGAAATTCTAGAAATTTATTAGACGTGTTTATGGATACTTTTGGACACTCGGATATTTATTTGAAGGATGGAAAATGTTTTGGATATATGGACCTTGGGTCTTGGTATGCATCAAACGGGTGGGGGCATCACAATGGAGTGGTGTCCGGCGTTGAGAATACTCTGTGAATAGCAAGCAAGGTAAAGTACCCTTGGGTGAAAGACCCTAAAGCCCTTGAGGAAGAACGCCGCGCAGGTGTTGGTTATTTTTGTGCTTGGCTGAGCTGGGGGTTGACGTGACGACGTAACCTGTAATCAGGGATGGTTGATGCATGGTTTGATCCCATAGTCTTGGGAATTTGGAAATACTATGAGAATTTTGGGAAATTAACTCAAAACCCACACAAAGTACTGATTTGTGACTGTTATTTGATTTTAAGTTATTAAATGATTTTAATTTATATACCATGTATTTGCACATATATTAATTGTATAGAATCCACACATATTTCCTATTGGGCTTCGCAGCTCATCCTATTATTATTTCAGATGATCAGGGGATGAGTGAGGGTTCGCCGATGGCGGATGCTTAGTTGCATGAACTGAGGAATTAGATCTAGAAGGTCACGTGCTAGCATAGTCATGGATGAGGATAGATGCGCGTGCATTGCATAGAGACTATGCTATTTTGATGCGTAGACATTACTATTATTATTGTTATTACATTATTACTTACTGAACTTTAAATAGTTTGAATCTAGCCTACGTGCTAGGGATGTTGGCATTATTTTGGGATCATATATTATTATGGGCATGATGTGTGAGCATAACATTTCATGTTAATTATTTGGGTGTTATTGATGAGCTGATACAATTATTATAAAAAAAAAAAAAAAAAATACACGTGGATTTGACTAAGTCTTCCGCAACTTTTATACTCTGACTTATCCACGTGTACACCTTTCTACTTTGACTTTTATCCACGTGTCGACTCTCCGAGTCGGGGCATGACAATCAAGGCTATGGATTCGCCACCAATCAGGGGTTTAAGGATGTGACTGGGCATCCTATGGTTGATTAGAAAGTAGGGTCATTCGAGATCCCAAAATAAGTCCATCTGAGGTTTTATCATCAAACGGATCCATTTGAGGTCCATTTGGAAATTGATTGACTCCTAGTGGTCTGTGAGACTAAAGATTGAGGGTAAAGGGGTTTGGTTACGAGTGGGGAAGGTGTGAGGCACCCCACATCGCCCGTTGGAATCCAACGATTCCTGATTTCGACGATGTTTCTGATTAAAGTCCCATTTAGTATTATTGATTTCCTATACGAACAACTTAACATAGAATATCCTTTTGAAGGGTGTTGAATTCTGTTATTTTGAAAAGAGATCCTTAAAGGCATTGGAACAAAGTCTTTTGAAAGGGTTGATGTTTGGAAAGTATGCCTTAAGGTGTTTGTAAATGAGAACCTTTTTTGAAAAGACCACAAATTCACCTTCCTTCTCATGGGTATTTTAAGTCAAATTGATTAACTCTAAAGTATCCCTATCTTGCAGTAGTAAAAATGAATCCTTTATGAAAGGATGGAAATGGAAATGATGTGAGTCCATTTTTAAAGAGTTAATATCAAGTGCAAACCTCTTTGGAATCCTGAGAAAGCTCGAGACTTTTGAAGTCGATGGAATGGGTAAAGAAAAGGATGTTTTCTGAAAGCTATTGAAGTAAAAGGGATGTTCCCTTTGGAAGAGAAAAGATTGCCTTTTGAAGACAGGGGTTCCTTTTGAAGGAAGAAAAATGTATTTAATTAAGGAAAGAACACTTTTGGAGTGCAAAGGAATCTGGTTTAAATAAAGTGAAAGGGAATCTTTATAATTCTCAATCCGTACTAGAAAGGGAATCCTGCATGGAATGATGGTGTTGGAAAATTGATTTGATTAAGATAAAGTTTTTGGGCGCGCGCCTCTTTTTAATGAAAAGAATTTATTCAAGTCATTTTTGGAATGAACTCGCCAATTGAAAACAATACGCGTGTCAACAGCTTGCTTGTTGGCAAGAGATTCTTTTTGAATCAAAAATCTTTATTTGATAAAGATGGTATTGTTGTAAAAAAATGATTGGCGGGAAAAAAGGTTCCACACAAGTATGAATCTTTTAACAAGGATTTGGGATATAAAGGATCACTTTCAATTTTAGAAGACCTTTTGAAAAAGTACTTAAAGCTCTTGGAGCTTAAAGGTGGTTTTGGGAGGAATTTCATCCAATCTTGGTGCGCACTTGAATTAATTGAATAAGAATGCAATTCATTAAATTCTTCAAGGATTGAGTTCTTACTACGTGACATAGGGACACACAGGAGTTCCTGGATCAGGGGTAAGGTGATTCATTAGAATCTGACGGGTCAATTGATTAGGTCCATTTGATGGCGATAAACTATTATGCTATGGATGAGTTTTTAAGCATTTGATGCTGTAAATTCTCTATCCATAACATGATAGATTATCTCAAGACATTAGTTGAACCTTATTCACATGGGAATAGAATTGAAATATCAACATAGCATGAAATTCTAAGATAGGCATATCGAAAATGTCAAAAGATATATAAGCATAATCAACCTTGGCAAGGTTTGGAATTCATGAATGCGATGTTTATTGCTTTGAAAAGCACAAGTATATGTACATAAAATAAAAAGGGTCAAGTGACCACAAAATGAAAAGTGCTCAAGTATTGGGGCAAAAGGTCGCAACGACCACAACTCGGAGGGTAGCGAAAAGCCATAACCTCTAAATAAAGTGGTAAATAAATAGTTAGAATTTTTAGGGGCAAGAGTTGCAACGACTACAACCCCGAGGATTCAACCTCAAAAGTTAATAGTTAGAATTTTTAGGGCAAGAGTCGCAACGACCACAACTCGGAGGATTCAACCTCAAAATAAAAGAAAGAAAAAGAAGCCTACTGTGACTCATATCAAGAGCGTGTAGGGGCCGTACCCGTAAGGAAAAAGAAAAAGCCTACTGCGCCTCATATCAAGAGCGTGTAGGGGCCGTAGCCGTTGTTAGTAAGTTAGAAGTTAGCAGCCATTTTGAATTGATTTGTCCAAGTCCTTGTATTTGTCCATTTATCCAAGCATGGGGATATTCACTTAAAGTCTGATAAGCTTCGTAGCAAAGGGGATTAGTTTTATATTCAAGTTGATTATAATTACCAACAGCGAAACAAGAAGAGGTTAGTATAAACAATATGCATACATGCATGAACCTAACCTTGCCAAATTTGATTTTTTTTAAACATCATCTCAACCTTTTGACATGCTTAAATTTCCATTTCACACATCATATATGCAAGCTCACATGCGATAAAAGAAAAGGAAAATGGGTGCTAGCAACCTATTGGAATGGTTTGCAAGCATTGGGTGGTTTAGGGTCTCCCTGCCTTTAACCCACCATACGAGAGTGGATCCCTACATGACACGTGTTAGGAAACCCATGTACGTACTCGGGCTAAGGTAGGGAGGGTGACAATCACATATTAAGGCTACAAGAAATAATGGTAAGCTTAATAGGAAATTAAAAACTTAGGAATGAATTTTAAAAGGGAAGCTCACCTAGTGTAGGTGATTTCACCTTAGCTTTGACCCAGTTAGGCTTGAGTGCTCCTCTCCTAGGCTTGAAAATCTCCCTTTGAGATGCTCCCTTGAAGGCTCCAAGTGTGTTTGGAGGGTGGTGGAGTGAATTAGGGAAGAAAAGTTTGATAACAGTGAAGTTACTAGTCAGAAGACGTGACGTTATCAACCAGAAGAAATGAAATTGACAGTCGTTCTGTTGTAAAACTGCAGCAGAATTTGTGTTCTTTCTTTGCTACCCAAAGCAAAATTGATGATTCACCCCCTGATTTTCCCGCAAAATCAGTTCCTAAATTTGTGAGAGAGATGTTTGTGAGAGGATATGTGGTAGGGTTTGAATGGAGGTGGTGTTTTGTGGTGATGGAAGTGAGGAGTGGTGGTGGAAATGATGAAACTACCACTTTCTATGCTACCCAAACCCAAAGAAAAGATTTTTGATGGTTGGAAAATCTTGGACAGCTGCTATAGAGTGATTTTTGAGTGGTGGAATTAGCTTGAAAAAGCTTTGGAATGATTTGGAAACAAAACAGTGGTAACACAATGAAGTTACCAGTCACCCGAGACTAAGTTGACAGTCAGTAGTCACGAAGGTGACAGTCGTTCCGTAGCAAAAATGCAGCAGTTTCTGGGTTTGTTCTTCCTAGCTACCCAAGCCCAAAAATGGAGGTTTTGAGTGGTTGGGTGTTTTTGGACAGCATATTGGGAAGGATTTTCGAGTGGGTTTGATGGTGGCTTTGTGGTGGTGGAAGTGGTAGAGGTGGTTGAGTGAATTAGAGATGAGAAGTTTGTAACACATGAAGTTACCAGTCAGAACAAGTGAAATTGGCTGTCAGAAGATGTAAAGTCAGTAGTCCTTCTGAAGCAAAACAGCAGCAGTTTCCTTTCCCTTCTTTTTCACCTTTTTTTTTATCCGCCCCCTTCACTGGTTGGAGAGCTCTCCCCTCTAGCTTTCTGTTTTTTTTTCTCTCTTATGGATCCTTCTTCTCTCCCCTTTTTCTATCTCCTCTTCTTTTCTTTCTTTCCTTTCTCTTTTTCTTTCTTTTTTTCTCTCCTGAATCCGTCCTCTCTCCCCCTTACTGTTCTATCCTTTTTTCTTGTTCCTCCTCCTTAGAGCATCTCCAATGGTGAGGTATATGGTGTGCTATTGCTATATTATAGCATTTAGCACAAGTTGGGTTGCTCCAATGGTGAGCTAAATGTATGTGCTAAATATAGCAATAGCTCACCCTTGTGCTATATTTGGCACAAGGGTGAGCTATTGCTATATTTGCTAGGTCAGATTTCCCTCCCTTTCTTAGCAACCAAACACACCACTCTCCTCAATTTCTCAACAACCAACAAAGTAACAAATATGAAAAATAAGATATTTCTCTTCCTCCATTTCTAAAATTTTCTCAATAACCAAACAACTCTAAAAATACAATATTTTCAAACATAATATTGAAATCTTATTAAAAAATATATATATATATCAGAACAAACCCTTCTATTTAGCACATTCGTCCCACTTCAAGCAACCTTGCATTAAAAAAACATACCCTTCTTGAGCTACCGTTGAACTGAATCACATATTTGGGTTCGTCTCTTACTTTCAAGCATCTCAATTTCCCCAACTAATAATCTTTTCTCACTTTCCGCACGACCCCTTTTTGCATACCTTTTCTCAATTAAGGCTTTTTACACACAGTCTAAAAAATAGCACACCATATATTTGCACCATTGGACCACCTTGTGCTAAATTATAGCATTTGGCACTGTAGCATGTGCTAAAATAGCAATAGCTCACCATTTTTAGCTCACATGACTTGAGATGCTCTTATATATACATATATATATAATATATAATATATAATATATAATATACATATGTATATATATATATATATATATAATAGAGAAGCCTTAAGGCTTAAGTTTTGCTTTTGCCGCTTTTAAGGGAGAAAGATCCCATGTAGGGAGGTCTATAGGAAAGCCCATGGGCTTGCAAAGAAAAAGGCAGCCGTGCTGCCCACTTAAAGGATTGGATGATCGAGCGTGGCACGGTGCGTGGTAAGTTCCATGCACCTCATTTCCACTTGTACGTGATGTGGACTTTGAATGGCTATAAATTGAGCTCCTGAACTCCAATTTGGGTGATTCAAGAGGCGTTGGAAAGCTTGTAACGTGCTCTTTAGTTTGACAATGATCTTGTCCGATGATTGCATCTTCAACTTTGCACGTATTTCGAGGAAAGTGGGGTACGCCCGATTGTAAAGTGGAACTTGAAATATTTATATCTTATGATTCGGGTGTCCGATTGAGATGAATCAAGAGCCGTTGGAAAGATATTTTTGAGCTCTTTAGTTTAATCATGGTCTTGGCATCTTTGCAATAATGGCGATCAAGTGATCTCCATTTGTAGGGGTAAAAAGGTCAATAAGTGGCAAAAAGGGCATGCTGCCTTACCCACGCTGGCATTGTAGGCGTGGGTAACGCTGGCCTATCCAGCGTGGACTCATGTCCCATCAGGCAGTTAGATTTTGGCTGCAGGGGTTTACAAGATACTGTAGAGCCGAAAGCAAGATCTCTCCACGCTAGTTTGGCCAGCATGGGCACACTTATCCCACATTTGTGATAATTTCTCATCATCACACATGGGTGTCATACCCCATTTTTGTCATCTTAACTAGGGTACATCATTTCATGTAGGATTTTGAGTTCTTTTTGAGTCTAGTCTTTTGCATTGAGTTTCTATGGCATTGAATATCATGTGTATGAATTTTGAAGTGATTTGGAGTTCATTTCGATAGTCAATAAGAACTTTTGCGACTTTAAGGGCATAATCGTCTTTTAAGCTGTATATTTTCCATTTGACTTTGGAATGAATCCCGAGTCATTCCCTTGAGTTCATATGGTTATATAGAGTCTATATATAGGTTCGATTTGATGAACTAATGGTTTAAGATCAATTCGGCTCATAACGGTTCAGGTTGGCTAAAAGACCCTTTCTTGGTTCGCTCAAATTGACTCTTGTGACCCACTCAATTTATTCCCATTTAACTTTAATCAGGCTTTATTTACATCATAAACATGTTTTGAAAGGTTGATTTTTGATTTGGAAAGCATTTGGCTCAACCTTGTGTGCAAACCCTAGCTTTGCAACGATGGTGCACAGCAGTTAGCCACCTTTGTAAAACCTAACCATGCACCCATGGTTAAATATTTTTGTCCTAAAATGTCTAAAAATGTGTTCCTCATCAAACCACGATCGTTTTGGCTTTTATTTCGTCAAAATCGGACTTAATTTGACCCCCGAAAGACTTCTGGAAGGCGAAAGAGTCTAACTGAGGTATGCTGATGGGAGCCCTCGGGTGACTATCCGGGGCCAGACGGTCAGCCGTCCAAGCCCAGACGGTCACCCGAGGGAATCCATCTTTAAGTGGGATTCTACCTCTTCCTTCTCCTTCTGTGACTGTTTCCTCCGCCTTTGCAAGTTGTTTCCTTCTAAAAGTGAGTAACTTTGAGTTGTTTGAGCACCAAGAGAGTCTCTAATAGCCCTAGGATCATTATTTAACGAATTAATCTTAGCCATTTGTTTACTAGGTTAGTCCCCTATATAAAGAACATGATATTCAGCACATAGGGAGGCCACAAATGCACTTTGCACTTAGAAAGAGAGGGAGCTACGAGTTTGGAGAGTTAGAAGGACATCAATAGAAGGCTTTTCAACCCTAAGCAAGCAAGAGAACAAGGACTTTGAAGGCAAGGGAGGTTCTACAAGAGGTAAGCATTCTTTTTGAATGCTGAATATAGGTCCTCTCCTTCTCCTTCTCCTTCTCCTTCTATGATAGTTCTAGTGCATGTTGTAACTCCACATGTGAGGTTAAGTCCATGCTTTTATGACATGATATGAATGATTTTAAGATGATTCATGGTTCTATGTCCTTGATAATCTTTAGTCATGCATAGCTCATATAGTCTATTTGCTGTGATTGTTGTCATGAGTTGATGCTCCTGTTAGTTAATACATATGATATGAATGATATTCATGATGATTTGAGCATGTGTTAGAGTCATTTCATATGTTTTAATGCATAGTTGTGAAATTAGGGTTTCGATAACCCTAAATTCACACGAGTTTCCTATAGCATGATAGAATAGGTTTTCTTTTATGTTTTTCTTCATAGTTATTATGTATATGATATATATAGAATAACTATAATAGTTTTTGCATGCATGTAGTGGATTTTTAGGTTTTTATGCATGACATGAGATTAGGGTTGCATTAAGGTCTCTATTTATTCACTGTTGTTGTTGATAACATGATTAGTGGATGACTTTGAGCCTTAGTACTATTCTGTCCAGATTGTTATGTTATCCTTTTTGATATGCTTTGAGCACGTGTAAGGGTGCAAACAGGTATAATAGTTGCCTTATTGCAAATAAGGTTGCTATGGCTTAAGCTTGATATTGCTTGGAGTAAATTGCACAAGGTAAGTAGGGTATGAAGTGCCCTAATTCACTTTTATTAACCTTTCTTTTCTCTTCTTCCTCCTAGGGTTATTCTCTAATAGAGGGATATGGTCAACTCTAGGGCTTCTTTCCACCCCTTTTCAAAAGTTTATATCTTTTGTTGGATTTTTTATTAAGAATCATTTTATCTTTGAAAATCACTATGGAAGGAAACCTAAGGTTTACCATAACTCTCTATTAGGGTTTAACCCTATTCTTTTTGAACTACGTAGACTTTGATCCATGTATTTCCATGCATGGTACGTAGGCGCTCAATTGATGTTCAAGTCCGCCCAAGGATCTAAGTATCCTAGTTTTGTTTTGTTTTCTTTGTTTTGTTTGTTTGTCCTTCTCATATGATTGCTAGTGGATTAGGATGAATTTGTCCATCACATATGATTGCTAGAGGAGTAGGATGAATTTGTGATTGATATGCATGCTGTATTTTATTGATTGATATTGTTTTGCAAGTGATTAAGTCATTAATTTAGCCCAATCAAATTAAGAGACCAACTCGGGCGATGTGGGTGCCTATGGGCTTAGCCCAGAACCTTCCCACATCGTAACTTAGCCTCCGAATCCAATTTTCTGGTTTTAAAGATTTTGCCTTTCCTTTTAAAATGGAGTCATGAGGTTTTGGAAATAAAACATTTTACGGTTTTCCTCTTTTCCTTAAAAAATGAGGTGGTGACTCCCTTTTCGTTTGTTGTCTTTCACTCCTATTTTGCCAAACCCTTGTGGGCTGCCTTTTCGTGGGTTCACAGTTTGGTGACTCCACTGGGGATATCGAGGGCTAGACTCATTTAATTTGATTGGTCTGAATTAATTTCTTATTGTTTAATAAAATCAATCACTTGCATCCGCTTGATTGTGTGCTTTCATTCATTGCATTGTGTGCATAATTATTGCATGATGAATTCGATTGTCCTTCGATGTATCCTTGCCAACTGATAGCCTAGTTCAACCTTGGTTTTCATGATTCCATTTGTTGGGCGAAGCTATCAAACCTCTCTTGCCTAGTACCCTTGGACTTGCCCTTGGGTATATTGAATGGACCAATCACGTACTGCTGGACCCACGCGGCATTCCTAATGTCACATGTGGTTAGGTATAAGGATTGGTACAAGCAAAGTTGAGGACCCTAGCCTACCCTCTTAAAAGAAAGAAATACGTGTAATGGGCCTTCTAGGACATCATTGAATCACCCTTATGCACACACTTTGTTGTAATGATATGCTGCCAAATTTTTGTGAGATGTGATGAGTGCTTGTGTTTGCTTTAACCATGGATAATGATCAAGAATTAATATTATGTGGCCTCACCTGCATACCTTTAACAAGTACCTCCACCCTTCACCCAAAGGGCTCCCTAGAGGAAGGAGGGGAGTGACTAATTAAAGGTGTATGAGTTGAGACCATTTAAATCATGGGCTTTAAAGTAAAATAATAGGGGCTTGTTTGGAATGAAAAGTTTGATCAAAGGTTAGGAAGTAGGGGCTCATTTATCTTTATGTCCTTAGTATGTCACCTCACCTTTCGTCTTAAGGGACACTTTTAAGGATGAGGTGTCCAACTAAGGAGATATTATGTTTGGACCTGGCCCATAGTTTGCTTGCACATATTGCATTGTGATGTTTGGGGAAATGAAATTGTTGATTGTTTTAAAAATGGTTAATGGCTAGAAACTAAAGATAAGTGACTCACCTTCATGCCTTTAGTATGTCGCCTTACACTTCAAGGTACCCTTGGGGATGAGATGTCTAACTAAGGGCATGCTTTATAAGACCACACTTATTAAATTTAGTGCAGTCATGGAAATCTTGTTAAAATGTTTTGGTCATGGCCTAAAAAGGGGAATTTGTTCTTAAAGGAGGGCTGGATTAAACCCGTGATAACTTATTAAGGTTGGTCAACGTGGGCTCTAACTTTGAACCCAAGATGGCTGAACGAACTAGCAATTCTACATTCAACCTCGAGGCTTGTCTTAGAACAATGATGGAGAAGCTTGGCCACACCATTATGGTATCCGAGACCGCGTTAAAGATGGCCCAGGAAATCCAACAGAAAATTTCAGAACCCGAATCTAGGGCCCCCACTTTTGACAATCATCAAGGGTCTAATGATTCTGAATCCACCAAGGACCCCAGAGGAAAAGGAGAGGATCCACCTAAGATCGAAGAAAGGGAGTCTAAGACTGCATTAAGAGAAGATTCGACCATGTTGTCTAACAAGGTGGAAGCTTTGGAAAGGACTTTGAAGGGGATCCATAGGGTTGATGATATAGTGGATATGCGCACTTTGTCTTTGTTCCCAAAGGCTCATATTCCACTCCAATTCAAAATGCCTGAGCTAGAGAAGTTTGATGGTACGGGTTGTCCTAAAACTCACTTGAAGATGTATGTGCGAGCTATGCACCCCCGTGGGGCTAATAATGAATTGTTGGCCCAAATGTTTCAAGAGTCGTTGGTTAGCTCTGCATTGAAGTGGTTTTTGACTTTGGAAGAATCTAGAACCAAGACTTGGGAGGACGTCTGCAATGAATTCACGAATCATTACAAATACAACACAGAAGTGGATGTGACTCGTAGGGATTTGGAGACTACTAAACAAGCCATGAATGAAACGTTCTCTTCTTTCATTACTAGGTGGAGAATCAAGGCTTCTCAGATGGCGAACCGACCCAAAGAAGAAGAACAAATCCAAATGGTGGTAAAAAACTTGCTTCCCATTTACCATGAGCATTTGTTTGCACATTACTTCCAAAATTTCAAGGCCTTAATTGAAGCTGGAACGCAAGTAGAAGATGCTATAGCTAATGGGACCATCGAGAACGAGGGGCAGGTTTATGGGGAATTTCCTTAGGTCAATAATGGGAGTGGTAGTCCTCATTGACAACAAGATCATTTAGTGTTTGCTGCTGCACCAATTTTGTCATGACTATCCATGATAAAGAGTTTAGGTTTTTGTTTGTTTTCTAGTTATTTGATTGTTTTCATCCTCCAAGTCAAATGTCCTTTGAGTCTTTTGAGTCCTAGTTATTGTCGAGTCAAGATTTTCAATGTGTTTTTCTTCATTCCTTTAATAAGATATTTGATTTCAAGAATTCCATTGTCGCTCTATTTCTCTTCTTATTAATCAATTGACAATCAAAGTGGCATGAAAATATTTCCTAAGAGGCTTAAAAGCTCATTCCATTAAAGGAGCAAATGATTAATGAATTGCGACTAATTGACTAGGAAACATGGAAAAGCTTAAAAGTGGTAAACATAAGGGACCAGCCACCCACCATACTGCATGAAGACATTGGTCAAGTAATTAAAGAAGGTTTCAAAGCCCCTACAAGAAGCAATTCGAAGATCAAAGGTAGAAATCGACTAGCATAGCTTGAGCTTTCCAATATGTCTACTTCCCTCTCCTTTAAAAGAAAAAAAATCAAAAGAAAGAAAAAATTATGAAAAGAAAAGAAAAATGAAAGAAAAAAAAGTACAAAAGGAAAGGAGAGGGAAGGGGTCAACATATATCTAAGAGCACTAAGAAAGAAGATCAACAACAATCAAAAGAAGACTTTGGGGTTAAGAAGACTAGATCATCCGTTCGAGGAGAGTTCAAGCTAAGGTAGGGTGGTCCCTATGTGGTTATATGTAGAGCCTAGGCCTGCTATGTTGAAAACTTGAAAAGGCGACCTAGGCAAAAGTTAGGGCTTTTGAAAACAAAAAAAATGAATGATGAAAAAAGGAAAAAGAATTTCTTGAACTACGACGGCCTGATTCTCCACAAAAAGAAATGTTAGTTTGTTTGATTAATGTCTTGGGAAGATCAAAGTGGAGATACGTAGGTGTGAACCCCAGAAAATGGCCCACGAGGATTTGGCGAAAGATGGGTGAAAGACAACAAACGAAAAGAGTCGCCACCTCAATTTTTAAGGAAAAGAGGAAAACCATGAAAATGTTTTATTTTCAAAACCACATGACTTCATTTTGAAAGGAAAGGCTAAGTCTTTAAAACCAGAAAATGGATTCGGGGGCTAAGTTACGATGTGGGAAGGTTCTGGGCAAAGCCCATAGGCACCCACATCGCCCGAGTTGGTCTCTTAATTTGATTGGGCTAATTTAATGACTTAAACACATGCAAAACAATATCAATCAATAAAAGACAGCATGCTAATCAATCACAAATCCATCCTATTCCTCTAGCAAAATATGTGATGTACAAATTCACCCTAATCCACTAACAATCACAAGAGATAGATAATGAAACAACAAGAATCCATCCTCATAATCAAATAAATCAAAGAAAATAAAAAAGAAAAGAGAGAGAGAAGAGAAACCTAGGATGCTTGGATCCTAGGGCGGATTTGAGCCTCAAAACAAGCGCCTACGTACCATGCAACGAAATACATGGATCAAAGTCCACGTAGTTCGAAAAGAATAGGGTTAAACCCTAATAGAAACTTATGGTAAACCTTAGGTTTGCTTCCATAGTAATTTTCGAAGACAAATAATTCTCAATAAGATTTCAATGAAAGATATAGACTTTTGAAAAGGGGTGGAAAGAAACCCTAGAGTTGACCATATCCCTCTATTAGAAAATAACCCTAGGAGGGAGAAGAGAGAAGAAAGGTTAGGAAAAGTGAATTAGGGCACTTCATACCCTACTTACCTTATGCAATTTTCTCCAAGCAATAGCAAGCTCAAGCGATAACGACCTTATTTGCAAATAAGGCAATTATTGTACTTGTTTGCACCCTTACAAGTGCTCAATGCATATAAAAAAGGATAACATAACAATTGTTGGGAATCAAACTAGAGAGGAAAAATACAAAGGCGGAATTTAAAATTTTTCCTATGATTCCCAAACCCATGAATCTTAATTATGCTTAATACAAAAACCATAAACCTAACTACCAAGAGAGTTAGGGTACTTACAGTTGAACAAGTCTTCTCCTTTATGCTCCAAGCTTTTTCTTCTCCTTTTTGCTCCAAGCTTTGTCTCCGGACAGCGGTGAATGAGCAGCCCAAGTGTGCTACCTCCAACAGTATCCACACCTAGCTAGAGCTTGATGTCCTTTCCTTCTTTCCCTTGTTGATGCTAGAGTAGGAGAAGAGAGGAGAGAGAGAGAGAGGTGAAATTTTCGGCCAGCACTTGGGAGCCTCCAAGAGTGCTTCAAGTGATGATGTCATCACATCATAAAAGGCTTTAAATAGCCTCCAACTAGGGCCGGCCAAGGGGGGTCTTCTAACCCTAATGGGTTTTGTGTAATTACTCCTAATTACACAATAACCCCTCTAATTTATATCCTATATAAATTTGCCCCTTAAGAACAATTCTTTATTCACTTATACCCTTTCTCTCATAGACTATCAAGCTCTCTTAGCATGATCAGTGTGTGACCCATTGGGTTCACATCATCAAGTAGTAGGAACAGCACAAGTTGTGCACAATGGAACACTTTCCATTAAGGGTCTAATTGAAACTCCTTTCAATTCCCTAATTGATTATAACTCATTTATATCAATTAGGGCTTCTACTAACCATGAGTAACACCTAGCATATGGTTCATGGTGTGGTCCTTAATGAGGTGAATAGTCATTTACAAAGAACCCTTCTGTTATAGTTTATAGGTTACAATTCCATCCTTCCATCAACACAATGTCTCCAATTGAACTAATAGGACATGGAAGTCTGTCAAGTCCCTAGTTCAATTACTTTATACTCATTCATTAATATCAACTCAATGATGAACTTATGGAAACTCCTTTCCATATTCATTCTACCATGGGCCTATGGATTTAATGAGTTATATTCAATGGATGCTGTATGAGACATTCACTCTCTTTTTCCTGAGAGTGATGGATTCCTTGTTGATCACTCACATGCCTTCACACACATAGCAGTAGGGCCAATGAACACCCTTACAGACCCCTGAATAGGATCTGCACTTAGTGTTATCAAACTTCTAAAGCTACATGTATAAGACAACCATGGTGTCTCAGGTCTAAGGATTACTTGTACCACTATAACAATGAGAAACTGATTGACAGGCAGGTTAAAACTCCATTCAGTTTATCTCATATCTTTGGTCACATTCAATGTACCTATTCTTATAATAGGCACCCATTTGTTGGTTGTAGTGTCTCCACACAAATAGCTTGAGACTAGCTATCCTATAGAGTCAACCTAACAAGTGCTAGTCCTATGGTTCATTACTGTCCATCATAGTGAACCTTCAACTAGGAATGATTTAGGAGTTTAGTACAGAGATATATTTACAGTCTCAAAATTACAACCCTCTGTAATTTCATATTCTCAACTCTAACTCCATGGACATATTATGTAAATATAAATGATGCATATAAACATAATAGAATAAGCCCTTTTATTAAATCAATAATAAATGTGACATATATAAATGAAATCAATTGATTGTTCCTAATCCCTAAACAATCATCTCCATGATTGGCTCTAGGGCATAATCCTAACAACAATCTGGACAGATAGTATTAAGGCTCAAAGTCATCCACTAATCATGTTATCAACAAAAACAGTGAATAAATAGAGACCTTAATGCAACCCTAATCTCATGTCATGCATAAAACCCTAAAAATCCACTACATGCATGCAAAAACTATCATAGTTATTCTATATATATCATATATATAATAACCATGAAGAAAAATAGAAAAGAAAACCTATTCTCTCATGCTATAGGAAACTTGTGTGAATTTAGGGTTATCGAAACCCTAATTTCACAACTATGCATTAAAACATATGAAACGACTCTAACACATGCTCAAATCATCATGAATATCATTCATATCATATGTATTAAATAACAAGAGCGTCAACTCATGACAACAATCACAGCGAATAGACTATATGAACTATGCATGATTTAAAAAGACAAAAAGAGTAACGCTTTCAAATCCTTAGTAAACTAAAGATTATCAAGCACATAGAACCATGAATCATCTTAAAATCATTCATATCATATCACAAAAGCATGGAATTAACCTAACATGTGGAGTTACAACATGCACTAGAACTATCATAGAAAAAGAAGGAGAAGGAGAAGGAGAAGACCTATATTTAGCATTCAAAAAGAGTGCTTACCTCTTGTAGAACCTCCCTTGCCTTCAAAGTCCTTGTTCTCTTGCTTGCTTAGGGTTGAAAAGCCTTTTCTTGATGTCCTTCTAGCTCTCCAAACTCATAGTTCCCTCTCTTTCTAAGTGTAAAGTGCACTTGTGGCCCCCCTATGTGCTGAATATCATATTCTTTATATAGGGGACTGACCTAGTAAACCAATGGCTAAGATTAATTCATTAAATAATGATCCTAGGGCTATTAGAGACTCTCTTGGTGCTCAAATAACTCAAACTTACACACTCCTAAGAGAAAATAAGTTGTAATGGTGGTAGAAACCGTCAAAAGAGGGAGAGAAGAGTCAGAATTTGAGTTCAGGACGGACTCTCTCGGGTGACCATCTAGGCCTGGACGGTTAGCCGTCTGGGCCTGGACAGCTAACTGTTAGGATTATGCCCTAGAGCCAATCATAGAGATGATTTTTTAGGGATTAGCAACAATCAATTGATTTCATTTATATATGTCACAATTATTATTGATTTAATAAAAGGGCTTATTCTATTATGTTTATATGCATCATTTATATTTACATAATATGTCTGTGAACCCCGGAAATTGGGCCCACGAGGGATTGAAAAGAAAGTGGGTTTGAAAAAGAAAAAGGAAAGGAGTCGCCACCTTATTTTTTAAAGGAAACAAGGAAAACCCTAAAAATCAGGTTGTTTTAGGAAAACAATTTGAATGACTCCATAAAAAAAGGAAAGGCAAAAACCAATCTTTTGAAAACCAAAGAACTCGGGGATTCGGAGGCTAAGTTATGACATGGGAAGGTTCTAGGCAAAGCCTATAGGCACCCATGTCACCCTTTCGGTCTCTCAGTTCATTTGGGCTAAATTAAAGTCTTTCCATACAAAAATCAGCAAGTATATCATCACAAGAATTGCATGCATATCATATATTTCATTCATCCATCCATGCATAATAAGCAAATAAAAACAGAAAATAAAAAGAAGAAAAGAAAACATAAATAAACCTAGGATGCTTGGATCCTAGAACGGACTTGAGCCTTACGAAGAGCGCCTACGTATCATGCAACGAAATACATGGATCAAAGTCCACGTAGTTCGATTAGAACTAAGGTTAAATCCTAATACTAACCTATGGTAAAAACCCTAGGTTTCCTTATTTGATCAAAAGAGTTGAATATGATAGAAAGTTTGATTTTAGGAAAGAAATCCACAAAATGGAAACTTTAATAAAAACCAGAATTTTGTTGGTTAAGGAAACCTCTAATTAAACCATAGGATCATATTAAAGATTAACCCTAAATAGGGAGAAGAGAATGAGTTAAGAAGAAAGGTGAATTGGGGCACCTTCACACCCACTTACCTGAGCGCAATTAGCTCCAAGCATTTAGCCATTTCAGACATAAGCAGCCCTATTTGCCATAGGACAAATACCACACCTATTTGCACCCTTACAAGTGCTCAAAACCATGCAAAAACACTAACATGCAAATCTGGACAGAATAGTATTATGGCCTAAAAATCATCCACTAAGCATGCTAACAGCAACACAGCGAACAATAATAAGTCCTAACATATTCCTAGAACCATATCATGCATAAAAACCCTAAAACATACTAACATGCATGCAAAACTATCATGTTTACTCCATATGGAAAAACATATACAGCAAACACGAAGAAAAACCAAATAAAAAAGTCTACTTTATCATGCTATATGAAAACAAACACGAAACAATGACTCTAAAACCCTAAACTCACAAATATGCTTAAAAACATACAAAACATACTTTAATCATGCTAAAACCAAACTAAACAGAAATTAAATCATGCATATTAACTAACTAAAGCAATATAACATGATGAAAATCCTAACTCTAACATGCAATGACACTAATCCTAGCACAAGGACAAGCAGGAGCACAAGAATCATAACTATGCATTAAAAACCTAAAGGACAGCCCTAAAGCATGCTAAACAGTAGATAAAAAATAGATATTCCATGTATATTAACTAGCTAGAGTGTTAATACATGATAAAAAAGTCACCTTTAACATGCAATAAGCCTAACCCATATGAGAACCTAGTTTAAGCTTGAATAGAGAAGGAGAATACCTTAGGAAGTGGCTCCCCTTGTGTTTGTAATTGTTCGTGGCTCCTCAGGTCTTTAGAGTGAATCAAACCAACACGAATCCTCCTCTTTGTCAAAGTGGTATCACAGCAAAGAGATCAAAACCCACTCAACTTTGAAAAGAAATAGAAAACAAAAAGAGAACAAGAGAAAAGAAAAAGTGATTCTCGTCATTTTGCAGCAGCAGCAACTTCAATCGCGTTTTTGGGTATGAAAACGTTGGATTTGGACAAAGCTTGTGAAATACAAAGTTGTAGAGAATTGAATTATCTTTCTAACAAGACCAATTTCATCAAATTCCGACTTCGGATGAAAAAGTTATGATTAAACTACGACTGCTAGTTTTCAAAAAATCTGCTGCTGAATTATGACGAATTTCACTCCCTCCAAACCCTCTTCTCTTTCCCCTTGTTTAAAGACATTAAGAGAGTATTTATAGCTGAAATCTGGAGTTTCCATTTCCTTCTTGGACTAGGTTTTCTTGGAGAATAATCAAAAGGTATTTTATAATGATAAAAGACTTCTAATCTGAATAGGAAAAGGAAATTGTCTTTTATAAAAATTAGGAGACTGACCGCTAACACGCATGCACATGTATCGTATGTGCGTACACACACTCATCACATACGTACACGTGTTAGTGTCATGATAAAAATGGCTAATTTAATAAAATAATTTTCTTTTCATTTTAACCAAAAATCTCATGCTGTGATTCGCACTAATTCTTCAAGGATAATCCGTAAATAACCACACTAAACTCATCATCAGGCCATATCAAAATTGAACTTCATGAAACACTTTTGAGGGTAAAATGATGACTAATGAAAGTCAATTTGAAAAGATTTGGTTGGTAATTGTGAGTCAATTAGAGCTAACCCAAGGAAGGGTCAATTAACCAACTTGAACCACATCGAGCCATTTTAATCCCGAGCCATTGACTTACCAAATTGACACTAAAAATACCTCTTATGCATCCATATGAACTCCAATTGACAATTTGGAGATCATTCCAAGGTCAAATGAAAAGTTTGGGACTTAAAAGACGATTATGCCCCTCAAGTCGCAAAAGCTCTTATTATCCCTCAAGATCAACTCCAATTTGAACCAAAATTCATATCCATTGTCCTTGTGACTCTAGAAAACTAATGCAAGTGACTAGACTCAAAAACAAAACAAAAACATGCATGAAATGATGAGCCCTAGTAAGCTGGTGCAAAAATGGGGTGTGACAGAAGCCCCTCATTGGCGAACAAGTTACACTTGTGAACCAATGATAAAGAACAACCCATTTTTGGCCAAAAAGCCCGGAGAAATCACACATTGATACCAACAATGATGGGAGGTTGAAAACCTGAGACTGAAATAAGGAAGTGTACTCAAGTCATGAGTATACTTAAACCACTGGGGGTTGATGATTGTCAAGAGAAGCATATTCACGCCACTACGAATGAACATACTTTTGAAATGGAGAAATATATTCTAGTCACGAATATATTTAACCAAGTGATGAGAATGAGATCTGAAAAGTACGTTCAAGTGACGAACGTACCTTGGAAATGGAGAAGTATATTCAGGTCACGAATATATTTAACCAAGTGAGTGACAAAAAATCTGAGAAGTATACTCAAGTGATGAGTATACCACTGAAATGGAGAAATATATTCAGGTCACGAATATATTTAACCAAGTAATCTGAGAATGAAATCTGAGAAGTATACTCAAGTGGTGAGCATACCATTGAAATGGAGAAATATATCCAAGCGATGGATATCTTTAACCAAGTAGGATAAGAATAATCTGAGAGGTGTATTCAAGTGATGAGTGTACTTTTTGAAATGGAGAAATATATTCAGGTCACGAACATATTTAACCAAGTGATGAAAAAGATGCTGAGAAATATACTCAAGTGATGAGTATACTTAATGATTGAAAAAGACTGAGAAGTACGTTCAAGTGATGAACATACTTTTGAAATGGAGAAATGTATCCAAGTGATGGATATATTTAACCAAGTAAGCTGAGAAGTACACTCAAGTGATGAGCATACCATTGAAATGGAGAAATATATCCAAACGACGGATATATTTAACCAAGTAAGATAAGAATAATCTGAGAAGTGTACTCAAGTGATGAGTACACCATTAAAATGGAGAAATATATTCTAGTCACGAATATACTTAACCAAGTAAGTGACAAGTATGTTTGAGTGATAAACATACCATTGAAATAGAGAAATATATCCAAGTGATGGATATACTTAACCAAGTAAGTGACAAGTATGTTTAAGTGATAAACATACCATTGAAATAGAGAAATATATCCAAGCGATGGATATACTTAAGCAAGTAAGATAGAGAATAATCTGAGAAGTGTACTCAAGTGATGAGTACACCATTGAAATGGAGAAATATATTCTAGTCATGAATATATTTAACCAAGTAAGTGACAAATATTCTGAGGAGTATGTTCAAGTGATGAACATACTATTGAAATGGAGAAATATATTCAAGTGATGAATATACTTAACCAAGTAAGTGGCAAAATATCTGAGAAGTATACTCAAGTGATGAGTATACCATTGAAATGGAAAAAATATACCCAAGTGGTGGACATACTTAACCAAGTAAGTGACAAATGATCTGAGAAGTATGTTCAAGTGATGAACATACCATTGAAATGGAAAAAATATACCCAAGTGGTGGATATACTTAACCAAGTAAGTGACAAATGATCTGAGAAGTATGTTCAAGTGATGAACATACCATTGAAATGGAGAAATATACCCAAGCGATGGATATACTTAACCAAGTAAGTGACGAAATATCTGAGAAGTATACTCGAGTGATGAGTATACCATTGAAATGGAGAAATATATTCAAGTGATGAATATATTTAACCAAGTAAGTGATAATGAGGATCTGAAACTAGGAAGCATATTCAATGGGTGAACATGCTTTTGAAATGGAAGAATATATTCAAGTGATGAATATATTCAACCAAGTATGATAGAGAATGAGAATTTGAAGCTGAGAAGCATATTCAAAGAGTGAATACACTTTTGAAATGGAAGAATATATTCAAGTGATGAGTATATTCAACCAAGTGGGATGGAAAATCAAGAATTTGAAACTGAGGAGTATATTCAAAGGGTGAATACACTTTTGAAATGGAAGAATATATTCAAGTGATGAATATATTCAACTAAGTGAGATGAAAAATCAAGATTTGACATGAGGATATATGATCAATTTATCAAGATTGAACAGGCATGGTGCAAGAGGAAAGTGACTTAACACATTGTCACTTGAGTTGGCATGACACAGGGGAAAT
Source organism: Liquidambar formosana (assembly GCA_039720395.1). NCBI lineage: Eukaryota > Viridiplantae > Streptophyta > Magnoliopsida > Saxifragales > Altingiaceae > Liquidambar > Liquidambar formosana. The sequence goes on along the minus strand of CM077824.1, from coordinate 26,106,992 downwards.
ATATTCAACCCTTTTGAACATAAAATCAATTCAAGGAATTGATTTCAAGATGGAATTTGATTGATTTTAAGCTCAAAAAGTGTTGAATATCTCATTTGGAAGGAGGTTTGATCACGCGTCAAGGCGAGACAAAGCGAGAAGCAAAACCAAAACAAAGTGGCTTGGGTGACCACCAGGCCTCGGGAGGCTAGCCGCCCAGGCCTGGGTGGTTACCCGAGCCCAAAGCGGAAATCCCACTTTGAATAGGAAACTTCCTATTCTGATGGGTTTTTTCCTATTTGAACTTGGATTTGTGACCTTTTCCCTATAAAAACACATCCAAGAGGTTCCTAAACCTACTTGTATTCATTCATTAGAAGTTATGGAGGCTCTAGACAAATTTTTAGGAGGGTTTTTGAGAGTTATGAGTGCTGAAGCAAAATCTGAGTTCAAGTGCTTTGGCTTGGATCCATTGCTCTCCTTGAGGCATGTGAGGCTTGAAACGAACCTCTTGACTGCTGCTACATATTTTTGGGATCCTCAAGTTCATGTGTTCCACTTCAACTATGAAGAACTGTGCCCAACCATGGAGGAATTCTGTGCATTGTATGGAGTTTCAACGGTAGGTCCTTTCATTCTCCCTACTCCTCGCCCAAGCTTTCTTACTTCTTTCTCCAATCTACTTGGGATTCACTCACAATATGCCTCTACGTTTGTAAAGGACCATATGGTAGACTTGATGAAATTGGCAACCTCTTTTTTAGCTTGTGATAGTAAAGGTATTCTGAATTTTACCTTTCCTATTAAGCATGCTCTTGCCTTTTGCCTCATTGGTCGTTTCCTTATTTCCACTGGTACTCCACATGTTCCCATTCAAATCTGTGACTTGATTCCTCTCCTTGCCAAAGGCCATAACTTGATTCCCATGGTGCTAGCTGAAACCCTGAATGGTTTGGATAAAGTCCATGAGGACCCAAAGGTTTCCTTAGGAGGTAGCCCCATTATACTGCAGATGTGGTTGCTTGAAAGACTGAATTTCTTGTCACCAGTTGCCATTACACCATACAAGCCCCAGCATTACTGCCTTTGCCGCATTGAATTACCTGGGCAATTTTCATTGAGAGATTGGCTAGGTTACTACCAAACCCTTTCTTGGAGGAGTGTCAAGTGGTTTGTATTCATATGGGGCTGCAGTGACCAGGTGCTTCTGCGGACTTCTGGATGCGCCATGGTGAGACTCATAGGACTGAGGTCTACTTCCTTCTATTGGCCTTCAAGGGTTCTGCGTCAGATGGGCGCCATGCAAACCATACCCACTTCTTTGAAAGGTGACTATCCTGTGGTGCCCGCGGGTCTTTCTGTAGTGACTTGGGCGAAGGACCGATGGCCTAGCAAGTTGATACTAACCCAAGTTACGAATACTGATGGTCCATATATGATGAGCCCCGAGTATAAGGAATGGTTGAAAAGCAATTTAGGTGAGAGAGAGACTACTCGAAGAGAAAGGATTTTTGGACTTATCAAGAACAACGAACTTGGATCTTGCAGAGAAGATATTATGGAAGCAGTGACAACAGCTTATGAACATGACTTGAGGAAGAAAAGAAGACATGCAAGAGAGGAGAAGAAAGCTGAAGAGCGAGCTGCAAAGAAGCCCAAGAAAAACTGAAGACTCAATAGAATAGGATATTTATGGCATATTTATAGTTCTTTTACTTAATACCAATGAATTGCTATGTCAATCAATTTTAGTTTTGAATAAATTGCCAATAATAAATCAAATTTGGGATTTTCTTGTTTGATTTAGACCGCACCCAAGGTAACTTTATGGGTTGCCTACGTATCTCTATGGTTTTTTTTCTTCTTTTTTTTTTTTTTTTGGTTTTTTTTGTTTTTTTTGTTTTTTTGTTTTTTATTTTATTTTATTTTTGAATGGAGAATCAGGTCTTACGTAGTTCTTATGCCTTAACTTTTGCCTAGGCCGCCCTTACGGGTTTTCAACCTAGCAGGCTTCAAACATGATATTTCTTCAATTGATCCAAATTAGTTGGACGAGCGAACTCAATTCCATCTAAATCCATGAGGCGAACAGCCCCTGCTGGCAATATCTCTTTGATAATGTATGGCCCACCCCAACTTGGCTTGAATTTTCCCATCGGATCGAACACTAGAGCTCTGATTTCTTTCAGCACTACATCCCCTTTCTTTAGACCTCGATCTTTGACATGCTTGTTGAATGCTCTGGTAACTCTCCGTTGATACCCCTGAACATGATACAGCGCCCTTAAACGCCTTTCATCCAGCAAAGCTAACTCATCATAGCGGCTCTTAACCCAGTCCACTTCTGTTATCTGGTTCTCCACGGCAACTCTTAGTGAAGGAACTTCCAATTCAACTGGCAACACGGCCTCCATTCCATAAACTAGAGAATAAGGGGTAGCCCCTGTTGACGATCTTATTGATGTTCTGTAACCCCATAGAGCCAATGGCAACTTCTCATGCCAGTCTGTGTGTGAGTCCGCAGTCTTCTGTAGTATCTTCTTGATGTTCTTGTTAGCTGCTTCCACCGCTCCATTAGTCTGAGGACGGTATGGTGACGACAGATGGTGGGCTATGCCGTACTTTTGCAAGAGCTCATGGGTTTCTTTCTGAAAGTGCTGGCCATTGTCTGAGATAACTTCATGCGGTACCCCATATCGATAGATGATGATGCTGTGCTGTATGAACTGTGCTACCTTCTTGGAATTCAAGGTCTTGAAGGACGCTGCTTCCACCCACTTAGTGAAGTAGTCGATGGCAACCAGGATGTATTCATGCCCATTTGACGCCTTTGGCTTGATCTGTCCGATAATATCTATCCCCCATACCGCGAATGGCCATGGTGACGACATACTTGTTAAAGGCATAGAAGGCAAATGTTGTCCACTGGCGAACAGTTGGCATTTGTGGCACTTCTTGACATGTGCGTGGCAGTCTCTTTCCATGGTAGACCAATAATAGCCTAACCTCATGATTTTCTTAGCTAACATATAGCCATTCATATGCGGAGCCCCTGTCCCTTCATGGATTTCTTTAATCAGATGCTCGGCTTCTTCCTCGGTGACACACAGCAGGTGGATCCCATCGTATGATCTCCGATATAGCTTTCCTCCACAAAGTACATAGTGACTTGCCAACCGCCTTAGGGTTTTTCTATCAATGCGAGATGCTCCTTCTGGGTACTCCCTTTCTTCAATGAACTTCTTTATGTCATGGAACCACGGACGGCCATCATTCACTTCCCCTCCTCGGATTGCACAACAGTACACAGGCTTGTCTCGGCATTCTATTACCAACGGCTTCACATTTCCCCCTTCAGGTATCTCCACCATGGATGCTAGGGTCGCCAAGGCATCGGCGAACTGGTTCTTGTTTCTTGAAAGGTAGTTGAACTCTATCTCTGAGAACTCCTTGGTTAGAGCTTCCAGATAGGCATGGTAGGGTAGCAGCTTCTCATCTCGAGTTTTCCATTCCCCTTTTATCTGACAAATGATTAGCGTCGAGTCCCCGAACACTTCTAATTCTTTGATCCCCAATTCAAGTGCCGCTTCCAATGCTAGGATACAGGCCTCATACTCAGCAATGTTGTTGGTAGCTTCAAACCCCAACTTGACCGCCAACGGTGTAAATGCCTCTTCAGGTGAGACCAGCAGAACTCCTATCCCATAACCTTTCTTATTGGCTGCCCCATCGAAGTATACTCTCCAAATTTTTCGGCCAATCTCTAGCACGTCTTCATCTGGGAATTGATCGTTGAACGGAGCGGATGATGACACCGGACAGCTGGCTAGGTAGTCTGCTATGACGCTTCCCTTGATAGACTTCTGATTCACGTACTTGATGTCGAATTCATTGAGGAGAATTGACCATCGAGCAGTTCTGAATGACAATACTGGCCTTTCTACCAGGTACTTCAACAGGTCCATGCGACTTATCAAGAACACTTCGAAGGACATCATGTAGTGTCGGAGTTTCTGCGTCGCCCATACTAGTGCCACACAAGCCTTTTCAATTGCATTGTACTTCACTTCATAGTCTGTCATTTTCTTGCTTAAGTAATAAATGGCATTTTCCTTTGTAGACCCTTCAAGATATTGAGCTAACATAGCTCCCGTCGCGGTTTCGGTGACCGTTAAGTATAACAAAAGTGGCGCGCCTTGCCGTGGGGGAACTAAGATTGGAGGATTGCTCAAGTATCTCTTAATGGTCTCAAAGGCTTCTTGGCATTCTTCGTTCTATACTTTTGGCACACCTTTCTTAAGCAATTTGAAGATTGGTTCGCAAACCATGGTCAAGTTGGCAATGAATCGGCTTATGTATTGAACTCTTCCCAGAAAACCCCGGATCTGCTTCTCAGTGCTAGGCGGCTCCATCTCCACAATAGCTTTTATCTTCCCTGGGTCCACTTCGATACCTCTCTGAGTGATCATAAACCCCAATAACTTGCCTGCAGTGACGCCGAAAGCACACTTCTGTGGGTTGAGACGGAGATTGTACTTTTTTGCTCGCTCTAGGAATTTCTCTAGTGCCTTGAAATGCCCTTCTCTATCCACGGACTTTACGATCATATCATCGACATAAACCTCGACTTCCTTATGGATCATATCATGCAATAGGGTCGTAGCTGCTCTTTGGTAAGTAGCCCCAGCGTTTCTTAAGCCAAAAGGCATTACTTTGTAACAGTACGTTCCCCATTGCGTGATAAAGGCTGTTTTCTCCATGTCTTGAGGCGCCATCTTTATCTGGTTATACCCGGAGAATCCGTCCATGAAGGAGAGGAGTGCATGTCCCACTGTACTATCCACCAACACGTCGATATGGGGTAAAGAGAAGTCATCCTTAGGGCTCGCGGCGTTGAGATCTCGGAAATCGACACACATCCTTACTTTCCCATCTTTTTTAGGCACATGCACTATATTGGACAACCATTCGGGGTACTCCACAACTTGGAGGAAACCCGCGTCTAGCTGTTTAGTTACCTCTTCTTTTACTTTTAGAGCCCATTCTGGTTTTAATCTTCTGAGTTTCTGCTTTACCGGCTTCTTTAGGGAATTAGTGGGGATATAGTGTTGCACAATATCGGGGTCGATGCCAGGCATGTCTTCATAAGACCATGCAAAAGCCATAATGTTGGCTTTCAAGAGGGAGATCATTTTTTCTTTTTCAACGGGGGAGAGGGTTTTCCCAATTTTAACTATTCTTGGCAATTCATTCGTCCCTAAGTTGATTGATTCCAATTCATCCATATTAGGTTCGGTGACGCCCCTTTTCCTTTGCTCAACGAGCTCCGGGGGGACATCGTTCCTAGGATCTATATCCATGCCATAAATATCCATAGAGGAGAGAAAAGAGACACTGCATATATAGAGAAAGAAAGCACACTTTATTGACTAGGAATAATGGGAATGACACACAAAAGAAAGAAGGAAAACAAACAAATCTGTATCAATACTATGACTCCACAAAGTGAGTAAAGTAGATACATCTTATTGAATTAGGGAAATATTACTAAACTAAGACACCTACAAGCTGCTATCAGGTAGGCCAAGGTCTTCTTCTTCATGGATCTCCGCAATGACACCACATTCAAGGTACCAATTCAGGAATGGCACGGTAGCATGGCTAATGGATGAACCCTGGAGTTCTTCAATGGTCGAGTCTTCCACGGTGAGGATTATGTTTTGGAACGTTTCAGTCATAGCCCCTGCATCAAGGTTCTCTGCCCAGTCCTCCTCTTTCTTTTCCTAGAACTCATCATTGATGGCATCATGATCCACCATTTCAGTTGTGATTGGATACCATTCGGTGAAGAAGATTTCAAAACCCGGAACTCGGATCTTGGTAGCTTGGTCAAAGGTGGGCTCTGGAAACCCGCAATATAGAAAATCATCCCCTTCTTTGACGAAGTAACCATTCAAAGTAGGTCGATATGGCGAGATCTTCAGGTCTGGCACCCTTCCCTCGGCTTTGGCTTACTTTCTCTTTGTTTCTCTTCAGCATTTCCGCATAATCATTTTTGGAGGGCTCATATCCTAACCCAAAAGTATATGAGGTGACGCGGCTTTGAATAGACGTAGGGATCCCTTGTTGGCGACGCCCTAGCCCCATGCCTGGGAAGAAACTCATCCTTCTCATGATTTCACCAACATGCAAGTTGCCATGGGGGCAAAAGTCCAAGGGTATTAATTCACCCTTTTCGAGCTCTTTCTCAATGCATTGGACATAGTCAAACCCAGATAGCGGTATCGCTGCTGATTCGGGTTGTATCTCACATATAGGCACACCTGCGAGTTTTAATTCATAGTCCCCTTGAAGTGTTACTATGGCCCCTTCATAAGGAAACTTCACCTTTTGATGGAGTGAAGATGGCACAGCCCCAGCAGGATGGATCCAAGGTCGGCCCAACAACAAGTTGAAACATGACGGCACATCCAACACTTGGAATTCTACCCTAAATTCAGTGGGTCCCATGATAAGAGGCAAAGTAACTACCCCTATTACTTCTCGGCGGGTGTTGTCATAAGCTCTTACGGTCTGCCCAGATGGCGTGAAATCAGTGGGTCCCAAACCCAAAACAGTGGCAGTTCGGAGAGGACATACATTCAGTGCGGACCCATTGTCGATAAGAACGGTGGGAACCCTCTTCCCCATAGTGTCAATGGTCACATAGAGAACTTGAGAATGGCTCGGCCCGCTTTTAGGTAGGTCTATATCGGTGAACACGATGGTTGAGTTCTTGGGAGTTGGATTCACCAAATGTACCAATCCCTCGGGGGATGTATCAACAGGCACTTGTATCTGATTCAGCAATTTCAGTACGGTCTGTCTATGCTTGTGTGAAGCCATGAGTAAGCCCTAAATAGTGATGTTGGCATTGGTCTTCTTCAGCTGCCTAAGCACTTCATCCTCTTCTTCTTGCAAGCTAGGACGCCTCTGCCCTTCCAAATCTTCCAACGGATTTTCAGATTCTAGGTGGGGAGGCTTGAAATGACGACCCCCTCTGGTTATATGGTCCAACTCATCATCGCTAGCCCATATGTCATGGACTTCCTCGGAGTCATTCATCAAGTCATCCCATTCTATCATGTCGATGCTCTCCATCTCTGTCGGCAAGTCATCCCAGCCTGAAGGGACTATCGGCTCATCTGATATCGGACTTGGGCTTGAGTACAGCACATAGTAATCATATTTCCCTGACGCTTCACCTAATAGGCCAACCTGAGGATCCCCTGCTTCATATCTTTCTTTCAGCTCTTGTTGGATAGATTTCTTTGGTAGCAACAAAACTTTTGGTCAATGAGGTCTTGGATGATCTTCTTTAGTATAGAACAAGCCTCGGTGTCATGGCCGGGTGCACGATGGTATTGGCAATATTGGTGAGGGGTTGATGGTCTTGGCTTTGGTGGAAGTGGCATGATAAGGCTGTTATTGCGGCAAATGGTGAAGAGACGGGTTAAGGTCATGGGGAGCGGAGTGTATTGTCTTATGGGATGGCGAGGGCGAGAGGATTCAACCCCAATGGCATTTATGGTGTTAGGTGGGGGTGTGTTGTTGTGTGATGGGAGAGGATTACGGGTGACATTTGGACGGGTTGGTGGTGAAATGACTTGCTTGTCAATGAGGTCTTGGACTTAGTGGCGAAGGCGAATACAGCGATTGGTGGCATGGCCTTTGGATTGGTGGTACTTGCAGTACTCATTCTCATTGTAGCTCTTGGGTAAGGGATTTGGTGGAGGTCTTGGGTTGAGTGGCTTCAATAAGTCACGACTTATGAGCTTTTCAAGGACTCTTTCGAGTGGCATGAATAGGTCAGTGAATTGGCAAGGTGGGTTGACATCATTAAGAGAAAAGGGTTGGATTGGTTGAGTTATGGTGTTGACCTCGGCATTGTTCTTCCCAGTAAAGTTTGTCTTGCGACTCCTCACTTCCTCAGTCA